>CM038680.1:364117452-364644952 GCA_021605205.1 Aegilops longissima | reverse complement strand
GCACGGTGGTGGAGCCCACGAAGATCTGCATGCCGCCACGCAGCGCAGTGCTTAGTTGGCCCGAAGTCGCATGTTGCCACTCAGTGCCTCGCCAAATTAGTTGAGCCGGCACCGATGCAAACGGCGGTGGTGACTTGGTTGGTGCCGCCTGGCTGTGGCTACTACCGGCTCCCTCGGTGAGGGCTTTTGCCGATGGCCCGACAAGGGTCTTGCCACGGCGCTGGCTGTCGCCCCCCAAGAAGGACCTTGTCGGGGTCCGTGGCTCCTCCGCAAGGATCCCGCCGAGGATCGCTGCCTTCTAATCCTCATCCGATCTTGAGTGTTCCTTGTCTTCACAAAGATCTGCATGCCACCATGGAGGTGCTCTCGAGCCCCGCCCAACGCGATGTTGGAGACCGTGGGCTCATGGGTGGCTCGCTCACAGGTGGGGCGAAGCTGCCTGCAAGGGTCTTGCCGGGGAACCTGCTTCGCCCTTCCGCTTTTGTGGTCTTGGCCTCATGCTGTTTCAGTTATCTTGGGCTTCGGTCTTACCTTGGCTCACCTCCCTGCTCGCTTGGTGACCATGGGCGCGCCCGACCGCCTGCATAGGTAAGGGGTACAAAAGTGCGCTCTTTTTGTACAATCGACGGAGCCCCGGCCTAGGCCACACATAAGCGCGACACGTTGTTGGGCCAGGCCGAAAATGGTGCGCGGGCAGGCGGGGCGGTTCCTGCACGCATGCGTCACATCATAGTAAATGGGCAGTGCGACCCGCACCTTCCCCATAAAAAGGGGAAACCGTGGACGCACTGTTCCTTTTGCCCTTCGCGCAACCCCAATCTAGGAAGCCTCCGCTTGTCTTCCTCTTCTTCCCCAAGCTTCGCTCTCGCTCGCCGCCATCGTGTTCCCGCCGCCCTCTGCTCTGCCCTTCTTCCCCAGCCGCCATGGCGCCGAAATCCATCAAGGGCAAGGGTGTGGCTAAGGATGACGGAGCGGCGGAGCCGCCGGAGAGTGCACAGGCGATGCAACGGACGCAGTCCGCCTCTTCCCTTCGAAAGTCGACGTGTTCGAGCTTCGAAGCCTTCAAGCCCCTGTGGGGGTGAAGACGGGGGGTGAGAAGTCGGGGCATCCAGCCACGCGCGTCGTCCCCGCCAACTGCGCGAAGGCTGCCCCTAATCGGTACCCTTTTTTTGTCGACTATTTTTCCTGCGGGAGTTGTCCTTCTTTCTCTGATTTCTTCAGCGACATCATGCACACCTTTGGCTTCCACCTCTTGGATTTTACCCCAAATGCGGTGGCGTGCATGGCCCTTTTTGTGCACCTCTGCGAGGGTTTCGCCGGGGTGCACCCCAACACGGCGCTCTTCCGCCATTACTTCTTCCCTCGGATCCAGACGGGAGGCGCCATTTCTCATTGCGTCACCTGGATCCCAAGGTCCAAGGGAGCGTACCAGGATGGCACCATGAAGGAGAGGTGGGAAGAATGGCGGGGCCGGTGGTGCTGGATCAAAGAGAAGGACCCGCCGGTGTTCTGCGAAGTTCGCCGGGCGCCACCGGTCCGCAGAAGCGATTGGAGCAACGTCGACACCGACGACGAGAAGCTCACGATTGCCACCACCAGGATCCTTCGGCTCACCGAGGCCGGGCTCACCCTCGAGATGATCGGGGAGGACTTCATCCGCCGCCGGATCGCTCCATTGCACAACAAGGGGAGGCCGGCCTGGCTCTTCACGAACCCCGCCGACATCATGCGGCTCCGCCCCGACCTCGACCACAATTTCACAGTGATGGGGCAAGCCCATTTCTGCCAGCGAATCTTCCAGCTCGATGTGGGCCGCGATGGCGAGGTCGAGCGGACCGGCAAGGTCGCGAGGGCCACCGCGAAGGCCGGCAAGGTTTTCAAGGCCTTGTTCGTTGCCGCAGGAGGGTCCCGCCAGGCAACACCGCCGGACGACATCATCGCCATGATGCCGTACTGCAACGTGCATGGCCCTGATCCGAGCTGGGCCGAACCAGAGGACGTCGAGGTGCAGCAGTTCTTCGACACCTTGCACGAGGGATACGTCAACGCCGACGCCGAGCGGCTGCTCGTCCAGGACACCACCCAAGCGGAGCTGGACTACATCGCCGCCAGGGCGATGGAGGCGAAGCTTGCCGAGGAGGCCAGTAGCACCGGTGGTGTGGAGGACAAGGACGCGACGGCCGCGGAGGAGGAAGAGCTCGCCAGGTGGGCGGAGGCTGCGGAGGAGGAGGAGCTCGCCAGGTAGGCGGAGGCCGCTGGGGAGGCCAGCAACGCCGGCACTGAGGCTCCTCTGGTTGAGGACGCGGCCGACGAGCCGTCGGATGAGGAGGGCGGGGCTATTGACCCTCCGGCCATGGGGAGAGGGTGAGTCCTGCGGCAAGCCGGTGCAGCCCGTCAGGACCGCACGGCGGCCAAAGTCCCCGGAGGAGTCCACGGGTCCGACGAGGGCCGCGGTGGCGAAGAAGGTGGTGAAGGCCGCGGCAGCAAGGAGGAAGGCATCTGCTTCTTCTTCCTCCAAGCGCACGCAGACTCCGCCTTCCTCCCCTCCTCCGGCAGATGCCGACACGAGGGTCAGTTTCGACTTTGGATCCCTCAGCCCGAGGAGGAAGAGGAAAACGGCAGAGGAGGAGGTGGATGACGAGTAAGTATCTGTCTTCTTCCCGTCATCTCTGTCTCCTCAATCTGTGTCGCTTGTCTTAACTTGTTTTCATCCTGGCAGGGACGCGGAGATGCTGGCCCAAAGGGTGAAGAGGGCCAAGACCTCGGCGGGCGGCCAGCCCCGGCTGGTACTTCAAGGGCGCCACTGGTGGTGTTGAGTAGCCCGGACAGCAGCCCCCGGCGTAAGCTCACTACTCTCCCCTCGTCGACAAGTGTCAGTGGTATGATACTTTGGTGCTGACCTTGCCGGGTATGTAGGAGGAGAGCGACAGCATGAGGAGCCGCAGAGGGCTACTCCCAACATGCCGCCCCCATCGACCACGCCTCCCCGAGGGGCGTCCCCGGTAAGGGCGCCAAGCACCGAGCCCACGCGCATGGAGGAGGAGGAGGAGAACTTGGGTGCTGGTGGCTTTGCCTCGACGCCAAATGTTGGCGGGGAGGGGACTTCTTTTTCCCAGCCTAGCACTGGCGCAGGTAAGTCGCTCGCCTTTCGTCCCTGTTCCTTTTTCTTTCTGGCTGTTGGTCTTGGCCTTGCCTCACTCCCTTCTTTGGTGTCCAGATTCCTCCTCGGTGAACCCAGAGGACGTGGACGCCATCATCGAGGACGTCGTCAAGGCCGCCGAGGCGGACGCCGCGAAGATCGCCGCCGAGGAGGCCGCCAAGGGCACCGCCGAGGACGCCGCCAAGGGGCTCGCTGGGAGGCCGGGCAGGACGCCACGAGGAGGCCGGGCAAGGGCCTCGCTGGGAGGCCGGGCAGGGCCGCCGCCGAGGAGGAGGAGGGGTGGCTGATGGCCGCCTTCCTCCTCTCGCTTCCTGCCCGCAAGTATCTGAGGGTGAGTGACGACTTGTTCGTCCACCTTCCAGGCACGTCGAGCACTAAGACACTCGTCGAGGGAGAGGTGTTCGATGACGAAGTGCTTGACACCGCCGGGCTTGAGGTTGTCGACTGATACGTCTCCAAAGTATCTATAATTTTTATTGCTCCATGCTACTTTATCTATTGGTTTGGACTATATTGGGCTTTATTTTCCTCTTTTATATTACTTTTGGGACTAACCTGTTAACCGGAGGCCCAGCCCAAAATTGCTGTTTTTTTGCCTATTTCAGTGTTTCGAAGAAACGGAATATCAAACGGAGTCCAAACGGAATGAAACCTTCGGGAACGTGATATTCTCACCGAACATGATCCGGGAGACTTGGACCCTACTCCAAGAAGTGCCAGAGGCGGTCACGAGGGTGGAGGGCGCCTGGCGCGCCTCGCGCCTCGTGGGCCCCCGACGCCCACCGACGCATTCTTCCTCCTATATATACCTACGCACTTCTCAACAGATCGTAGAGAGAGCTAAAACCTAATTCCACCACCGTGAATCTCCTCAGATCCACAAGATCCCATCTTGGGCCTGTTCCGAGTTCACGAGGGGGCATCCACCACGGAGGGCTTCTACATCAACACCATAGCCCTCCGATGAAGTGTGAGTAGTTTACTTCAGACCTTCGGTCCATAGCTAGTAGCTAGATGGCTTCTTCTCTTTTTGGATCTCAATACAATGTTCTCCCCCTCTCTCGTGGAGATCTATTCGATGTAATCTTCTTTTTGCGGTGTGTTTGTCGATGAATTGTGGGTTTATGATCCAGCTTATCTATGGAAAATATTTGATTCTTCTCTGGATTCTTTTATGAATGATTGAGTTATCTTTGCAAGTCTCTTCGAATTATCCGTTTGGTTTGGCCAACTAGATTGGTAGTTCTTGCAATGGGAGAAGTGCTTAGCTTTGGGTTCAATCTCACGTGTCCTTACCAAAGGATGTAAAGGGTTGCAAGGCACGATTGTATTGTTGCCATCGAGGATAACAAGATGGGGTATTTATCATATTGCATGAATTTATTCCTCTACATCTTGTCATCTTGCTTACATGCTACTCTTTTTAACTTAATACTCTAGATGCCTGCTGGATAGCGGTCAATGAGTGGAGTAATAGTAGTAGATGCAGAATCGTTTCGGTCTACTTTGTCTCGAACGTGATGCCTATATACATGATCATACCTAGATAACCTCATAACTATGCTCAATTCTGTCAATTGCTCAACAGTAATTTGTTCACCCACCATAGAATATCTATGCTCTTGAGAGAAGCCACTAGTGAAACCTATGGCCCCCGGGTCTATTCTCATCATATCAATCTCCATCACTTTATTTACTTGCTTTGTTTTCACTTTGCTTTTACTTTTCACGTTGCATCTTTATACCAAAAATACCAAAAATATTATCTCTATCAGATCTCACTCGTAAGTGACCGTGAAGGGATTGACAACCCCTAATCGCGTTGGTTGCAGTAGCTATCGCTTTGTGCAGTACGAGGGACTTGCGCGGGCCTCCTATCGGATTGATACCTTGGTTCTCAAAACCGAGGGAAATACTTACGCCATCGTGCTGCATCATCCTCTCCTCTTCGGGAAAACCAACGCAAGCTCAAGACGTAGCAAGAAGGATTTCGCGCCGCTGTCGGGAGGTCTACACAAAATTCAACATACCAATTACCCATCACAATCCCTATCTCTCGTGATTACATTATTTGCCATTTGCCTCTCGCTTTCCTCTCCCCACTTCACCCTTGCCGCTTTGTTCATTGCCTCTTTCCCAATCTCCTCCTCCTTTTCCTTTGCCTTTTCCTCGCCCATTTGTTTGCTCATGTGTTTGTTTGCTTGTTCGTCGCAATGGCTCAAGATGCTACCAAATTGTGTGATTTCACCAATACCAATAATAATGATTTCTTAGCACCGATTGCTCCTCTTGCCAATACTGAATCTTGTGAAATCAATTTCGCTTTGTTGAATCTTGTTATGAAAGATCAATTCACCGCCTTCCTAGTGAAGATGCAGCTACTCATCCGAATAGCTTCGTTGATTTATGTGATATGCAAAAGAAAAAGATATCGATAATGATGTCGTTAAATTGAAGCTATTTCCTTTTTCGCTAGAGATCGTATAAAGCGTGGTTTTCATCTTTGCCTAAAAATAGTATTGATTCTTGGAACAAGTGCAAAGATGCTTTTATCTCTAAGTATTTTCCTCCTGCTAAGATTATCTCTCTTAGGAACGATATTATGAATTTTAAGCAACTTGATCATGAACATGTTGCACAAGCTTTAGAGAGAATGAAATTAATGATACGTAATTGTCCTACTCATGGTTTGAACTTGTGGATGATTATACAAAAAAATTATGCTGGATTGAATTTTGCTTCTAGAAATCTTTTAGATTCGGCCGCGGGAGGCACTTTTATGGAAATCACTTTAGGAGATGCTACTAAACTCCTAGATAATATTATGGTTAATTATTCTCAATGGCATACTGAAAGATCTACTAATAAAAAAATGCATGTTATAGAAGAAATCAATGTTTTGAGTGGAAAGATGGATGAACTTATGAAATTATTTGCTACTAAGAGTGTTTCTTCTGATCCTAATGATATGCCTTTGTCTACCTTGATTGAGAATAATAATGAATCTATGGATGTGAATTTTGTTGGCAGGAATAATTTTGGTAACAACGCGTATAGAGGGAATTTTAATCCTAGGCCTTATCCTAGTAATCGTTCTAATAATTATGGAAATTCCTACAACAACTCTTATGGAAATTTTAATAAGATGCCCTCTGAATTTGAGAGTAGTGTTAAAGAGTTTATGAATTCACAAAAGAATTTTAATGCTTTGCTTGAAGAGAAATTGCTTATAGTTGATGATTTGGCTAGGAACGTTGATAGAATTTCTCTCGAGATTGATTCTTTAAAGCTTAGATCTATTCCTCCTAAGCATGATATCAATGAGTCTCTCAAAGCTATGAGAATTTCTATTGATGAGTGCAAAGAAAGAACCGCCAGGATGCGTGCTTCCAAAGATGCCTTTATTAAAGCGTGTTCTTCTAATTCCTATGAAAATCAAGATGAAGATCTGAAAGTTATAGATGTGTCCCCTATTAAATCTTTGTTTTTCAATATGAATCTTGATGAAACTGATTATGATCTTCCTTTACCGAGAAGGCGTTCTAAGAATTCTGAGTTTTTAGATCTTGATGATGAAATTGATAAAAGTGGGATTGAAAGAAATAAAAATCGAGATATTGCTAAACCCACTATTTTGGATCTCAAGGAATTTAATTATGAAAATTGCTCTTTAATTGATTGTATTTCCTTGTTGCAATCCATGCTAAATTCTCCTCATGCTTATAGTCAAAATAAGGCCTTTACCGAACACATTGTTGATGCCTTGATGCAATCTTATGAAGAAAAGCTTGAGTTGAAAATTTATATCCCTAGGAAACTCCATGATGAGTGGGAACCTACTATCAAAATTAAAATTAAAAATTATGAGTTTCATGCTTTGTGTGATTTGGGTGCTAGTGTCTCTACTATTCCCAAACCTTTGTGTGATTTGCTAGATTTTCGTGATTTTGATGGTTGCTCTCTAAACTTGCATCTTGCGGATTCCACTATTAAAAATCCTATGGGAATAATTAATGATGTTCTTATTTTTGCAAATAGGAATTATGTGCCCGTAGATTTTATCGTTCTTGATATAGATTGCAATCCTTCATGCCCTATTATTCTTGGTAGACCTTTCCTTAGAACGATTGGTGCAATTATTGATATGAAGGAAGGAAATATTAGATTCCAATTTCCCTTAAAGAAGGGCATGGAACACTTTCCTAGAAAGAAAATAAAATTACCATATGAATCTATCATGAGAGCCACTTATGGATTGCCTACCAAAGATGGCAATACCTAGATCTATCCTTGCTTTTATGCCTAGCTAGGGGCGTTAAACGATAGCGCTTGTTGGGAGGCAACCCAATTTTATTTTTAGTTTTTTTGTTTTTGCTTCTGTTTAGGAATAAATAATCCATCTAGCCCCTGTTTAGATGTGGTTTTATCTTTTAATTAGTGTTTGTGCCAAGTTAGACCTATTAGATCTTCTTGGGAGATAGTTATTTGATCTTGCTGTAATTTCCAGAATCTTTGCGCTCAGTGCCCGAATTGTTAAAAATCACCAGAATGTGATAAAATAGTGATTCCAATTTATGCTGATCAACAAACAAATTTTCCAGGGCTTCTAAGTTTGGTAGAATTTTTTGGGTTCCAGAAGTTTGCGTTAGTTACAGATTACTACAGACTGTTCTGTTTTTGACAGATTCTGTTTTTCTTATGTTGTTTGCTTATTTTGATGAATCTATGGCTAGTAAAATAGTTTATAATCCATAGAGAAGTTGGAATACAGTAGTTTAACACCAATATAAATAAATAATGAGTTCATTACAATACCTTAAAGTAGTCTTTTGTTTTCTTTCTCTAACGGAGCTCACGAGATTTCTATTGAGTTTTGTGTTGTGTAGTTTTCAAGTTTTGGGTGAATTCTTTTGGTGGATTATGGAATAAAGAGTGGTAAGAGCCTAAAATTGGGGATGCCCATGGCACCCCCAAGATTTATCCAAGGACACCAAAAAGTCAAAGCTTGGGGATGCCCCGGAAGGCATCCCCTCTTTCGTCCACTTCCATCGGTAATTTACTTGGAGCTATATTTTTATTCACCAACATGATATGTGTTTTGCTTGGAGCGCCTTGTATTATTTATGCTTTGCTTGTTAGTTTACCACAATCATCCTTGCTGTACACACCTTTTGAGAGAGCCATACATGATTTGAAATTTGATAGAATACTCTATGTGCTTCACTTATATCTTTTGAGCTTGATAGTTTTCCTCGTAGTGCTTCACTTATATCTTTTTGAGCGTGATAATTTTTGCTCTAGTGCTTCACTTAGATCTTTAAGAGCACGGTGGTGGATTTGTTTTAAAGAAACTTGATCTCTCATTCTTCACTTAGATTATTTTGAGAGTCGTTAATAGCATGGTAATTTGCTTAATGTTAATATACTTGGTATTCAAGATATGTGAAACTTTCTTTTGAGTGCGTTGAATACTAAGATAAGTTTGATGCTTGATAATTGTTTTGAGATATGGAGGTGATAATATCAAAGTCATGCTAGTTGAGTAGTTGTGAATTTTAGAAATGCTTGTGTTGAAGTTAGCAAACCCCGTAGCATGCACGTATGGTTAAAGTTATGTAACAAATTTGAAGCATGAAGTGTACCTGGCTTGTGCATCCTTATGAGTGGCGGTCGGGGACGAGCGATGGTCTTTTCCTACCAATCTATCCCCCTAGGAGCATGCACGTAGTACTTGATTTTTGATGACTTCTAAATTTTTGCAATAAGTATATTAGTTCTTTTGACTAATGTTGAGTCCATGGATTATACACACTTTTATCTTTCCGCACTTGCTAGCCTCTTCGGTACCGTGCATTGCCCTTTCTCACCTTGAGAGTTGGTGCAAACTTCGCCGGTGCATCCAAACCCCGTGATACGATACACTCTATCACATATAAACCTCCTTATATCTTCCTCAAAACAGCCACCATACCTACCTATCATGGCATTTCCATAGCCATTCCGAGATATATTGCCATGCAACTTCCATCATCATTATGACATACATTACTTTTGTCATATTGCCATTGCATGATCATGTAGTTGACATCGTATTTGTGGCAAAGCCACCATGCATTATTTTCCATACATCTCACTCTTGATTCATTGCGCCATCCCGGTACACCGCCGAAGGCATTCATATAGAGTCATATTTTGTTCTAAGTTTCAAGTTGTAATTGTTGAGTTGTAATAGAAATAGAAGTGTGATGATCATCATTATTAGAGCATTGCCCCAAAAAATAGAGAAAGGCCAAAATAAAAAAAAGGGAAGGCCCAAAAAAAGTGCAATGCTACTATCTCTTGTTCCACACTTGTGCTTCAAAGTAGCACCATGTTCTTCATGTAGTGAGTCTCATATATTGTGCTTCAAAGTAGCACCATGTTTTTCATATAGTGAGTCTCATAAGTTGTCCTTTTTATACTAGTGGGAATTTTTCATTATATAACTTGGCTTGTATATTCCTACGATGGGCTTCCTCAAATGCCCTAGGTCTTCATGAGCAAGCAAGTTGGATGCACACCCACTAGTTTTCTTTTGCTGAGCATTCATATCTCTAGTGCATCAGTTGCATGGCAATCCCTACTCCTCATGTTGACATCAATTGATGGGCATCTCCATAGCCCGTTGATTAGCCTCGTCAATGTGAGACTTTCTCCTTTTTTGTTTTCTCCACACAATCCCCATCATCATATTCTATTCCACCCATAGTGCTATATCCATGGCTCACGCTCATGTATTGCTTGAAGGTTGAAAAAGTTTGAGATTATTTAAGTATGAAACAATTGCTTGGCTTGTCATCGGGGGTATAGAAGTTGGGAACATCTTTGTGTGACGAAAATGAAGCATAGCCTAACTATATGATTTTGTAGGGATGAACTTTATTTTGCCATGCTATTTTGAGAAGACATGATTATTTTGATTAGTATGCTTGCATTATTATTATTATTATGTCAATATGAACTTTTGTCTTGAATCTTTCGGATCTGAATATTCATACCATGATTAAGAAGATTTACATTGAAATTATGCCAAAGTATCACTCCGCATCAAAAATTCTCTTTTTATCATTTACCTACTCGAGGACGAGCAGGAATTAAGCTTAGATGCCTCGATACGATCCAACGTATCTATAATTTTTGATTGCTCCATGCTACTTTATCTATTGTTTTGGACTATATTGGGCTTTATTTTCCACTTTTATGTTACTTTTGGGACTAACCTATTAACCGGAGGCCCAGCCCAGAATTGCTGTTTTTTGCCTATTTCAGTGTTTCGAAGAAACGAAATATCAAACGGAGTCCAAACGGAATGAAACCTTCGGGAACGTGATCTTCTCACTGAACGTGATTCGGGAGACTTGGACCCTACTCCAAGAAGTGCCAGAGGCGGTCACGAGGTGGAGGGCGCCCCCCTGGGCGCGCCCCCTTGCCTCGTGGCCCCCCTGACGCTCCACCGATGTACTCCTTCCTCCTATATATACCTACGTACCCCCAACAGATCAGAGACAGAGCCAAAAACCTAATTCCCCCGCCGTACCTTCCTATATCCACGAGATCCCATCTTGGGGCCTGTTCCGGTGCTCCGCCGGAGGGGGCATCCACCACGGAGGGTTTCTACATCAACACCATAGCCCCTCCGATGAAGTGTGAGTAGTTTACTTCAGACCTTCGGGTCCATAGCTAGTAGCTAGATGGCTTCTTCTCTCTTTTTGGATCTCAATACAATGTTCTCCCCCTCTCTCGTGGAGATCTATTCGATGTAATCTTGTTTTTGTGGTGTGTTTGTTGAGATCGATGAATTGTGGGTTTATGATCCAGCTTATCTATGGAAAATATTTGATTCTTCTCTGGATTCTTTTATGAATAATTGAGTTATCTTTGCAAGTCTCTTCGAATTATCCGTTTGGTTTGGCCAACTAGATTGGTAGTTCTTGCAATGGGAGAAGTGCTTAGCTTTGGGTTCAATCTTGCGTGTCCTTACCTAGTGATGTAAAGGGTTGCAAGGCACGATTGTATTGTTGCCATCGAGGATAACAATATGGGGTATTTATCATATTGCATGAATTTATTCCTCTACATCTTGTCATCTTGCTTAAGGCGTTACTCTGTTTTTAACTTAATACTCTAGATGCATACTGGATAGCGGTCGATGAGTGGAGTAATAGTAGTAGATGCAGAATCGTTTCGGTCTACTTGTCTCGGACGTGTTGCCTATATACATGATCATACCTAGATAACCTCATAACTATGCTCAATTCTGTCAATTGCTCAACAGTAATTTGTTCACCCACCATAGAATATCTATGCTCTTGAGAGAAGCCACTAGTGAAACCTATGGCCCCCGGGTCTATTCTCATCATATCAATCTCCATCACTTTATTTACTTGCTTTGTTTTTACTTTGCTTTTACTTTTCACTTTGCATCTTTATACCAAAAATACCAAAAATATTATATCTATCATATCTCACTCTCGTAAGTGACCATGAAGGGATTGACAACCCCTAATCGCGTTGGTTGCGAGTAGCTATTGTTTTGTGCAGGTACGAGGGACTTGCGCGTGGCCTCCTACTGGATTGATACCTTGGTTCTCAGAAACTGAGGGAAATACTTACGCTACTGTGATGCATCATCCTCTCCTCTTCGGGGAAAACCTACGCAAGCTCAAGACGTAGCATCGACGAGCCGAGCGTCGGTGGCGACAGCTCCCAAGAGGAGCGGCTGCTCCAGGCCATGGGTGCCAACTTCAAGAGACTCCAGGCGCTCTATCGTGCCCGCCTGGACAAAGTCAGGTCCAGGACGGCGGTGGTGGAGAAGGCGGAGGCGGACCTCCAGAAGCGCGTCGCCGAGAAGCAAGACTGGTTCCGCCAGGCTCACGAGGAGCTGAGGACCGCCCAGGGCGAGCTGGCCAAGCGTGATGTGGAGCTCACCATGAAGCTGGCCGATGTCGAGAAGGCCCAAGAGACGGCGAAGAACTTGGCCGCCGCCGCCGAAGCCGCCCGGACCAAGCACGAGGTCGTACTGAATTCCCAGGAGGAGGACCTTGCCGCGCACGAGGGGAAGCTTGCCTCCACGCTCCGCGGCAAGGATGAAGAGGTGGGGAAGCTTGTCTTGCAGCGGACTAGCGAGCTGGAGCAGAGGCACAAAGAGGCGCTCGATGCCCAGGCCCAGGTTCACGCCGGCAAGGTGAAGGAGCTGGAGGTGGAGCGCGACAGGCTGAAGGAGCGGGCCCTGAAGTTGTCCCAGAAGGACACGCTTAACAGCGCCCTGACGGAGGCGCAGGGCGCGACCGTTAGCAGGGCCGGGGAGCTCTCCGAGGCCAAAACCCGGGAGGGGACCCTGGCCAAGGAGCTGGAGGCGGAGAAGCAGTTGCGGAAGAACGAGGCCCTCAACTTCATGGATCACGTGGAGGGCGAGAACCGCTGGCTCAATCGCCTTGCCACCGTTGCCAACCAGGCCGCCGCGCAGCTGGCCACCATGGGGATGCCGGACATGAGGTATGCCCCGGAGCGGAGCGTGAGCGCCAACTGCAGCCTGACCCTGTCCTTTGAGAAGGTCGTCGACGCTTTGGAGCGGCTTCACACCAACTAGGCGGCCTCGCTGGCCGACGAGGCCCGGAGGCTTTGCCGGGGCGCCATGACGAAGGTTCTCACAAAGGTGGCATACTGGTACCCCAACCTTGACTTCGACACCGCGCTGGAGAGCTTGCCGGAGGACACTGACCTCGCGCCGCTCAGGGAGCGCATCAAGCCCATCATCAGCCGCATCAGCAGAATTGAGAGGGTAGAGGGCCAGCACCGGGATTAGGCACCCCATTTCTTATCGCCGCTGCAGGTTCACAACCAAGACAATCGCTATCTCTAGTTAGAACCGCAACTACAATTCGATGTAATATAAATATTCAGCACTTTTAGTATCATGCATGTTATTTTCCTGTTCGATTTTCCTTTGTATGTCCACCCTACGTTAACTGGGTAGGTTTGCCGGCGCGTAAACCCAAGGCGGCATCTTGGGGACGGATCCCGCTGGCTCGCCGGTGTGCTTGCCGTCAAGGCGAACCACCTTACCACCCTTAGCGTGGCCGCCTAAACTGTCGAGTTTGACTCGAGTCGAGTCGGGCGCGCTGCAAGTGCGAAGGCTACCCCACCACTCGACGTGGCCGCCTGAGCTGTTGAGCGACTCAAACAGTAACAAGGGCGCTGCAATGCGGAGGGCCCTTTATGCAGGTTTCTCATACATAGGCAAGATCTCCGAGGACGATAACCTTATATATAAAAGGAAATAACTCAAAGCTCAATAACTTAGCTTCTCTCCGTTGTCGTGACCGGCGCCCTTCACGTTTACAGCGGCGCCTTTCTCCTGGCCGTCTCCTTCTTGGGAGCTATGGCGACGAAGAACTGCTAGGCTAGCTAATAGACCAGATTCTCACAACTGTGCCCCCTACCTGGCGCGCCAAAGATGTCGGTGTGGAACGACACCTATGGGATCACAAGAATCCTTACTACGGTTGCCGGGGCGCGGGGTTGCGAGAAGAGCAGGATTAGTAACCAGCACGAGAGTCGCTTTGGTGGGTGTATTTCAGAGAGTTCTTGAGCTCTCGAACTAGCTGTGGTGAGTGTGTGGTTCGAAAGAGCCGAATCCTTCTCCAGTATGCCATGGGCCTCCTTTTATAGTCGAAAGGGGCTGCCACAGTGGCACACAGGAGGTGGAAAGGCGCACAGTGCTATGAGCTTATTACTCAGACATAGACAAGACGCATTTAATGCGTAGCTTAGGTGTCCCCTTGCTTTATCGGGGACGGGGCCGAGGCCCGTCCCGTCCGTCGCCGCTCCTCCTTGCTTCGACACGCGCCCTGGCTAGTGATGACCCACAAGTATAGGGGATCTATCATAGTCCTTTCGATAAGTAAGAGTGTCGAACCCAACGAGGAGCAGAAGGAAATGATAAGCAGTTTTCAGCAAGGTATTCTCTGCAAGTACTGAAATAAGTGGTAACAGATAGTTTTGTGATAGGATAATTTGTAACGAGCAACAAGTAACAAAAGTAAGTGAAGTGCAACAAGGTGGCCCAATCCTTTTGTAGCAAAGGACAAGCCTGGACAAACTCTTATATAAGGAAAAGCACTCTCGAGGACACATGCATGGGAATATGTGGGTGGACCGGTGCTTGGGTGTTGTTCTTACTTGAACAAGCATCCCACTTATGATTAACCTCTATTGCAAGCATCCGCAACTACAACAAAAGTATTAAGGTAAACCTAACCATAGCATGAAACATATGGATCCAAATCAGCCCCTTACGAAGCAACGCATAAACTAGGGTTTAAGCTTCTGTCACTCTAGTAACCCATTATCTACTTATTACTTCCCAATGCCTTCCTCTAGGCCCAAATAATGGTGAAGTGTTATGTAGTCGACGTTCACATAACACCACTAGAGGCTAGACAACATACATCTCATCAAAATATCGAACGAATACCAAATTCACATGACTACTAATAGCAAGACTTCTCCCATGTCCTCAGGAACAAACGTAACTACTCACAAAGCATATTCATGTTCATAATCAGAGGGGTATTAATATGCATAAAGGATCTGAACATATGATCTTCCAATAAATAAACCAACTAGCATCAACTCCAAGGAGTAATCAACACTACTAGCAACCTACTAGTACCAATCCCGGACTTGGAGACAAGAATTGAATACACGAGATGAACTAGGGTTTTGAGAGGAGATGGTGCTGGTGAATTTGTTGATGGAGATTGCCCTCTCCTGATGAGAGGAGCGTTGGTGATGACGTTGGCGATGATTTCCCCCTCCCAGAGGGAAGTGTCCCCGGCAGAACAGCACTGCCGGAGCCCTAGATTGGTTCCGCCTCGTGGCGGCGGAGTTTCGTCCCGAAAGGTTGATTATGATTTTTTTTCCTCGATGAAAGACCTCAAATAGCAGAAGATGGCCATCAGAGAGCCAAAAGGGGGCCCACGAGGTAGGGGGGCGCGCCCTGGGGGGTAGGGCGCGCCCCCACCCTCGTGGACAGGTGGGCCCCCTCTGGTGAACTTCTTCCGCTGGATATTTTTATTATTTCCCAAAATGACTTTCATGGAGTTTTAGGACTTTTGAGTTGTGCGAATCGGTCTCTAATATTTGCTCCTTTTCCAAATTTCTGAATTCCACTGCCGCATTCTCCTCCTTATGTAAACCTTGTAAAATAAGAGAGAATAAGCATAAGTATTGTAACATAACGTGTAATAACAGCCCATAATGCAATAAATATCGATATAAAAGCATGATGCAAAATGGACGTATCAACTCCCGCAATCTTAGACCTCGCTTGTCCTCAAGCGAAAGCCCATAACGATAAATATGTCCCCATGTTTAGAGGTAGAGGCGTCGATAAAAAAATAAAATACGGACATGAAGGCATCATGATTATTCTCATAACAGCAACATAAATAGATATTGTCATATGATTTCTTATGTTCAAGTAATAATCCATTACAATGCAGAGTACGAATCATAAACTTTATTGAGAACCAACAAACTATAATCTCAATCATTGAAGCAATTGCAATTTATCATAACATCAGAAAGAGTCTATGTCAGAGCTTAATAGCAAGTCCACATAATCAACTATCATTTTTTCTTTCATAATTGCTAACACTCACGCGATACTTGTGGTTACGGAGTTTTAATCGGACACAGAGAAAGATAGGGGCTTATAGTTTCGCCTCCCAACCTTTTACCTCAAGGGTAATGTCAACAATAATAACTCATGCCCCCCTACATCCAATTAGATATATCAACCAGGATCTTTCCAACATACTATGCTTGCCAAAGGATAAAATGTAAAAGGGAAAGGTGAAGGTCACCATGACTCTTGCATAAGATAAAGGATAATAATAGAAGATAGGCTCTTCGCAGAGGGAAGCAGAGGTTGTCATGAGCTTAAGGGTTGGATGCACAAAGTCTTCATGCGAAAGAACGTCACTTTATATTGCCACTTGTGATATATACCTTTATTGTGCAGTCCGTCACTTTTATTACTTCTACATCACAAGATCGTATAAAGCTTATTTTCTCCCTCCCTAATAAATCATACATATTTAGAGAGCAATTTTTATTGCTTGCACCGATGACAACTTACTTGAAGGATCTTACTCAATCCATAGGTAGATATGGTGGACTCTCATGGCAAAACTGGTTTAAGGGTTTTTGGAAGCACACGTAGTATCTCTACTTGGTGCTGAGAATTTGGCTAGCATGAGGGGGAAAGGCAAGCTCAACATGTTGGATGATCCATGACAATATACTTTATCTCAGATATAAGAAAACATAACCCATTACGTTGTCTTCCTTGTCCAACATCAACTCTTTAGCATGTCATATTTTAATGAGTGCTCCCAATCATAAAAGATGTCAATAATAGTATATTTATATGTGAAACCTCTCTTTCCTTATTACTTCCTATTAATTGCAATGATGACCAAAGCTATGTTTGCCAACTCCCAACAACTTTTAATCATCATACTCTTCTATGTGAAGTCATTACTCTCAATAAGATCAATATGATCTCTTTGTTTCTTTTTATTCTTTTTCTTCTTATCTTTTATTCACTCAAGATCATGGCAAAACAATCAAGCCCTTGACTCAACACTAATCTTTATTATATAGCTCACGGACTCGATTACATAGAGAGATCATAAAGCAAAACTCAAAACTAGATCATGCCATAAACTTTATTCTACTAGATCAAGATACTACTAATAGGATCGAACTAAAAAAAATGGTAAAGACAGGAGATGTGATTGTGATACGATACCGGGGCACCTCCCCCAAGCTTGGCAGTTGCCAAGGGGAGTGCCCATACCCATGTGATTATGTCTCCTTTGCTGGTGAAGAAGGTGGAGGTGTCGTTGATGATGCGGGCTTGTCGTCCATCTTCCAAGGCATAGGCTCACCATCATAGAAGGATGATCGAGTCTCCGGAATCCTCAAATCTGCAGCCAAACTCATCCTTTTGAATCTATATTCATATTCACAGTTTTGGTTTTGCAGGTCATAGATTTGGGCTTGAAGGTGTTCGATCTTCTCGTGAATCTTGAAGATGGTCTCCCCGATGTTGTCGGCATCCAACTTGTGTTTGTTGGTAAATTCCGCGATCATCATGTGGTTGGAGTTGAGTCCACGTTCCACCATCCCCTGGCACTTGAAAACTTGTTGCTCCATTGCTTCGAGCCTCGTCTCCATGCTTCCGGTCCCCTTGGGTCCCTCAACATCGCGGAGGTGCAGCAACCCATCTCGCATCTCAATGGTTTGAGGGTGTCGCAACCCCTCCGCGAGGTAAGGGTTGAGGACCTTCTCGAAGAACTTGTCCTTGGAGGAGCTTGGGGACGTCATTGATAATCTAGATCTATCAGAAAAACAGCTCGAAACAAGAATAGAGGATAATTGCGTGACACAGGGGTCAAAACCTTCGGGAGAATATATAGTGAATTTTTACCGACCAAGATACGTATCATGCAAGAAAACATAGTCCGGAAGGCACACGAGGTGCCCACGAGGTAGGGGGGCATGCCCAGGGGGGTAGGGCGCGCCCTCCACCCTCGTGGGGCCCTCGTGTCCTTCCCGGACTGCTACTTATTTTTCTATTTTTCTAAATATTCCAAAACGGGGAAATATTGCCTTCAAAATTGTTTTGGAGTCGGTTTACTTACCGTACCACATACCTATTCCTTTTCGAGTCTCAAACGCTCGAAAGTGTCTCTTATGTATTCTCCGGGTTACGGTTTCAATAACATTGGTTTCAACATTTATAGGATTACCTGAGATATAATGTTTGATTCTTTGACCGCTTACCACCTTCGGATTTGTGCCTTCGAAGTTGTTGATTTTTATGGCACCGGAACGATAGACCTCCTCGATAACGTAGGGGCCTTCCCATTTAGAGAGAAGTTTTCCTGCAAAAAATCTTAAACGAGAGTTGTATAGTAATACATAATCACCTACATTAAACTCACACTTTTGTATCCTTTTGTCATGCCATATTTTGACTTTCTCTTTAAACAACTTGGCATTTCCATAAGCTTGGGTTCTCCATTCATCAAGTGAGCTAATATCAAATAACCTCTTCTCTCCGGCAAGTTTGAAATCATAATTGAGCTCTTTAATAGCCCAATAAGCCTTATGTTCTAGTTCGAGAGGTAAGTGACATGCTTTTCCATAAAACATTTTATACGGAGACATACCCATAGGATTTTTATATGCAGTTCTATAGGCCCATAATGCATCATCAAGTTTCTTGGACCAATTCTTTCTAGACCTATTGACAGTATTTTGCAAAATTAATTTGAGTTCTCTATTACTCAATTCTACTTGACCACTAGACTGAGGGTGATATGGAGATGCAATTCTATGATTAACATCATACTTAGCAAGCATTTTTCGGAAAGCACCATGAATAAAATGTGAACCACCATCAGTCATTAAATATCTAGGGACTCCAAACCTCAGAAAAATGACTTCTTTAAGCATTTTAATAGAAGTGTTACGATCATCACTACTAGTTGGAATAGCTTCTACCCACTTAGTAACATAATCAACAGCAACTAAAATATGTGTATATCCAGTAGAGGCAAGAAAAGGTCCCATATAATCAAAGCCCCAAACAACAAATGGTTCAATAACAAGCGAATAATTCATAGGCATTTCTTGACGTCTACTAATATTACCAATTCTTTGACATTCATCACAAGATAAGACAAACTTACGGGCATCCTTGAAGAGAGCAGGCCAATAAAAATCAGATTGCAATACCTTATGTGCAGTTCTATCTCCAGCATGGTGCCCTCCATAAGCTTCGGAGTGACACTTGCGTAGGATCTGTTCCTGTTCATGCTCAGGTACACAACGTCTAATAACACCATCTACTCCTTCTTTATAAAGATGTGGGTCATCCCAAATGTAATGTCTCAAATCATAGAAAAACTTTTTCTTTTGTTGGTATGTGAAACTAGGTGGTATAAATTTAGCAACAATGTAATTTGCATAATCAGCATACCACGGAGTACTACGAGAAGCATTAATGACATTTAGTTGCTCATCAGGAAAGCTATCATCAATAGGTAGTGGGTCATCAAGAACATTTTCTAACCTAGACAAGTTGTCTGCAACGGGGTTCTCAGCTCCCTTTCTATCAACAATATGCAAATCAAATTCTTGTAGCAAGAGAACCCATCTAATGAGTCTAGGTTTAGCATCTTTATTTTCCATTAGATATTTAATAGCAGCATGATCAGTGTGAATAGTTACTTTAGAATCAACAATATAAGGTCTGAACTTATCACAAGCAAATACAACTGCTAAGAATTCTTTTTCAGTAGTAGCATAATTTCTTTGAGCATTTTCTAGAGTTTTACTAGCATAATGGATAACATTTAATTTCTTATCGGCTCTTTGCCCTAGAACAAGACCTAATGCATAATCACTAGCATCACACATAATTTCAAAGGGTAAATTCCAATCAGGTGGCTGAACAATAGGTGCGGAAACCAATGCTTTCTTAAGTATTTCAAATTCTTCTACACAATCATCATCAAAGATAAATGGTATATCTTTTTGTAATAAATTAGTCAGAGGACGAGAATTTTTTTAGAAGTCCTTAATGAACCTCCAATAAAATCCGGCGTGAGCAAGGAAAGTTCTTATACCTTTGATGTCCTTGGGACATGGCATATTTTCGATAGCATCAACCTTGGCTTTATCAACTTCAATACCTCTTTCAGAAACTTTATGCCCCAAGACAATACCTTCATTAACCATAAAGTGGCACTTTTCCCAATTAAAGACAAGATTAGTTTCTTCACATCTCTGCGAAACTCGATCAAGATTGCTCAAGCAATCATCAAAAGAGGATCCATAGACGGAAAAGTCGTCCATGAAGACCTCACAAATCTTTTCACAAAAGTCAGAAAATATAGCCATCATGCATCTTTGAAAAGTAGCAGGTGCATTACATAAACCAAAAGGCATACGTCTATAAGCAAAACTACCAAAAGGGCAAGTAAAAGTGGTCTTTGATTGATCTTTAGCTGACACAGGTATTTGAGAGAAACCAGAATAACCATCTAGAAAGCAATAATGTGTATGTTTGCATAGTCTTTCTAGCATTTGATCAATAGAAGGTAAGGGGTAATGATCTTTCTTAGTGGCCATATTTAATTTACGGAAATCAATTACCATCCTATAACCTGTAATAATTCTTTGCAGAATCAATTCATCTTTATCATTAGGGACAACAGTAATACCTCCCTTCTTAGGGACACAATGGACAGGACTTACCCACTGACTATTAGCAACGGGATAAATTATACCTGCCTCCAGAAGCTTTAGTATTTCCTTTCTTACCACTTCTTTCATCTTAGGATTCAGCCGTAGTTGATGATCACGAACCGGTTTGGCATCTTCTTCCAAATTAATTTTATGTTGACATAGAGTGGGACTAATGCCCTTAAGATCATCAAGAGTATATCCAATAGCAGCACGGTGCTTCTTCAGAGTTTTCAATAATCTCTCTTCTTCATGCTCTGAAAGGTTAGCACTAATAATAACAGGATATATCTTCTTTTCATCAAGATAAGCATATTTAAGATTATCAGGCAACGGTTTAAGCTCAAACACAGGATCACCCTTGGGAGGAGGAGGATCCCCTAGGATTTCAACAAGTAAATTTTGTTTCAGAATAGGTTCCTAATTAAAGAATACTTCATCTATTTCCCTTCTTTCATTCATAAACATATCATTTTCGTGGTCTAGCAAATATTGTTCTAAAGGATCGCTAGGAGGTACGGCAATAGAAGCAAGACCAATAATTTCATCCTTACTAGGAAATTCTTCTTCACGGTGTTGTCTACTAAATTTATAGAAATTCAACTCATGAGTCATATCATCCAAGCCAATAGTAACAACATTCTTTTCGTAGTCTATCTTAGCATTAACAGTGTTCAAGAAGGGTCTACCAAATATAATGGGACAAAAGCTATCTTGTGGGGAACCAAGAACAAGAAAATCAGCAGGATATTTAGTTTTCCCACATAAGACTTCAACATCTCTAACAATTCCTAGTGTTGATGTAATATCTCTATTGGCAAGTTTAATTGTGACATCAATGTCTTCTAACTCAGCAGGTGCAGTTTCATGCTTAATTTCTTCGTATAAGGCAATAGGTATAACACTAGCACTAGCACCCATATCACATAAGGCATGATAACAATGATCTCCTATTTTAACAGAAATAACAGGCACGCCTACCACAGGTCTATGTTTATCTTTAGCACAAGGTTTAGCAATTCTAGCAGTTTCACCGCAGAATTGAATAACATGCCCATCAATATTATCAGCCAAGAGATCTTTAACAATGGCAATATTAGGTTCAACTTTAATTTGCTCAGGAGGTGTATAAGTTCTAATATTAATTTTACGAACAACAATTGAAGCTTTAGCATGATCCATTATTCTAACAGGGAAAGGTGGTTTCTCAACATAAGAAGTAGGAACAACAGGATCATTATAAGTGACAATCTTTTCTTAAACTTTAGAAGGTGCAGCTACTTTTACTTCTATGGGAGGATGATATTTAAACCACTTCTCTTTGGGGAGATCAACATAAGTAGCAAAAGATTCACAGAAAAAAGCTACTATCTCAGAGTCAAGTCCATATTTAGTGCTAAACTTACGGAAAACATCGGTATCCATAAAAGACTTAACACAATCAAACTTAGGTGTCATACCTGACTCCTTACCTTCGTCGAGATCCCAATATTCAGAGTTGCGTTTAATTCTATCCAATAAATTCCATCTGAATTCAATAGTCTTCATCATAAAAGAGCCAGCACAAGAAGTATCGAGCATGGTGCGATTGTTTTCAGAAAGCCGAGCATAAAGATTTTGAAGAATTATTTCTCTTGAGAGCTTATGATTGGGGCATGAATATAACATTGATTTAAGCCTCTCCCAAACTTGAGTGATGCTTTCTCCTTCGCGAGGCTAAAAATTATATATATAATTGCGATCACGATGAACAAGATGCATAGGATAATACTTTTGACGAAATTCCAGCTTCATTCTTTTATAGTTCCATGATCCCGTGTCATCACATAGCCTATACCATGTCGATGCATCTCCCTTCAAAGATAAAGGGAATACCTTCTTCTTAACAACATCATCGGGTATACCTGCAAGGTTAAATAATCCACAAACTTCATCCACATATATTAGGTGTTCACCAGGATGCTTTGTTCCATCTCCTGTAAAAGTATTAGCTAGCAGTTTTTCTAACATACCCGAAGGAACTTCAAAGGGAATATTTTCATTTTCAGTAGGTTGAGGAGCAACTCTTTGCTCTACTGGTCGGGGTGAAGATACCCCGAACAAGCCCCTCAGAGGATTAATTTCCATAGTAACAAGTGACAGTAAATTTCAGCACACTATATAAATTTTTCCTTACCAAATTCCACCTACCAAAGGCGCTTCACTCCCTGGCAACGACGCCAGAAAAGAGTCTTGATGACCCACAAGTATAGGGGATATATCGTAGTCCTTTCGATAAGTAAGAGTGTCTAACCCAACGAGGAGCAAAAGGAAATGATAAGCAGTTTTCAGCAAGGTATTCTCTGCAAGTACTGAAATAAGTGGTAACAGATAGTTTTGTGATAGGATAATTTGTAACGAGCAACAAGTAACAAAAGTAAGTGAAGTGCAGCAAGGTGGCCAAATCCTTTTGTAGCAAAGGACAAGCCTGGACAAACTCTTATATAAGGAAAAGCACTCCCGAGGACACATGCATGGGAATATCGTCAAGCTAGTTTTCATCACGTTCATATGATTCGCGTTCGGTACTTTGATAATTTGATATGTGGGTGGACCGGTGCTTGGGTGCTGTTCTTACTTGAACAAGCATCCCACTTATGATTAACCTCTATTGCAAGCATCTGCAACTACAACAAAAGTATTAAGGTAAGCCTAACCATAGCATGAAACATATGGATACAAATCAGCCCCTTACGAAGCAACGCTTAAACTAGGGTTTAAGCTTCTGTCATTCTAGCAACCCATCATCTAATTATTACTTCCTGTCGGTGTCAAAACCGGCGGATCTCGGGTAGGGGGTCCCGAACTGTGCGTCTAGGCGGATGGTAACAGGAGACAAGGGACACGATGTTTTTACCCAGGTTCGGGCCCTCTCGATGGAGGTAATACCCTACTCCTGCTTGATTAATATTGATGATATGGGTAGTACAAGAGTAGATCTACCACGAGATCAAGGAGGCTAAACCCTAGAAGCTAGCCTATGGTATGATTGTTGTTCGTCCTATGGACTAAAACCCTTCGGTTTATATAGACACCGAATAGGGTTAGGGTTGCACAGAGTCGGTTACAATGGTAGGAGATCTACATATCCAGATCGCCAAGCTTGCCTTCCACGCCAAGGAAAGTCCCATCCGGACACGTGACTAAGTCTTCAATCTTGTATCTTCATAGTCTAGAGTCCGCCAAAGATGATAGTTCGCTATCCGGACACCCCTAGCCAGACTCCTCAAGAGCTCCCGAACCAGGCTTCAATGATGACGAGTCCGGGCGCAGATATTGTCTTCGCATTGCAAGGCGGGTTCCTCCTCCAATACTTCATAGAAGATTTTGAACACCAGGATAGTGTCCGCTCGCAAAACAAGTTGCACATACCACCGTAGAGAGAATAATTTTTGCACAGATCTGCTGACGTATTCCGCGGCGTGACATCACACCACGGCCAGGCCTTTATTCGAATCGTTTTTTATTGTTCCACCTTAGTGCGTTTAGCGAGGCGGTTTCCTTGGCATGTCTTATCAGAGCGGAGATCGTGCCCCCTTATTCCGGGTTTCTCATCAACACGGACGTGGGTAACCCATCCGCGCCATTGATTACGGCGCTTGGGAGATAAGCGAGTTTTACCAGGCTGGTGGGGGACGCATAGCTTCGTCCGTCCATATAAGGGGATAAGGATCCACCTTTTCACCTACGCCTTCTTCCTCCTTTGCTCATCCATTTCCGTGCACTCGAGCTCGAGCGCCCAAGTCCGCACATCCCACCTCAACCTTCTCCAACTATGTACGGAGCGGGAGGCAGGTGGATGGCCTCCTCCGTCACGGAGGGGCACATCACAAAGCTGCGGGAGGCCGGATACTTGTCCGGCGACATCACGTGTCGGCTCCCCAACAAGGGGCAGCTCGTCCCCACCCCCAGGCCCCATGACAGGGTGGTGTTCCTCACACACTTCCTCCGCGGACTAGGTTTTCCACTTCACCCATTTGTCCGGGGGCTCATGTTCTACTACGGCCTGGATTTCCATGATCTGGCCCCAAACTTCATCCTCAATATCTCGACGCTTATCGTCAGGTGCGAGGCTTTCTCTGCATCCAACCCCACTTCGGTTTATGGTTGAAGACCTTTAGCGTCAAGCCGAAGATAGTGGGCGGCCGACAGGCGGAGTGCGGAGGCGCCATGGCGGGCCGGATGCCCAATGTTCTATGGCTAGAGGGCTCCTTCGTGGAGACAGTAAAGGGGTGGAAATCGGGGTGGTTCTACATCACCGAGCCGCGCGACTCCAAATGGGCAGCGGCCCCCGAATTCAGGTCTGGCTCCCCCACACGGCTCACATCATGGAATGAGACGGGCCTGACGTGGGGTGATTCGGAAGAGCTGACCGGACTCCAAACCTGTGTCCGAAACCTGGTGGACAAGAAGCTCAAGCTTGTCAACGTAGTCCAGGTGATGCTCATCCGCCGGATTCTCCCCTGCCAACAACGGGCCTTCAAATTGTGGGAGTTCGATCCGGCACAACACTCAATTCTAAAAAGGCTCTTCGACACTACGTACGAAGATGCCTGGAAGGGGTTAAAGCGGACGCAAGGACACAAGAGTTATACTAGTTCGGCCCCTTCGATGAAGGTAAAAGCCTACGTCTAGTTGTGATGGGATTGATGTGGTCTCGATGACTAGGAGCAAAAGCTTCGCCTAGGCCTCGAGTTGTTGTTGTTCTGTCCTTGAACCGCCCCGGTCGCCCCTTATATACACGGGTGACGCCTGTCGGTTCGTAGAGTCCCAATCTCCGGTTCATACTGTATCCGGTTGGTCTCTCTATTCTTAACTTACAATACAAGTTTACATACCAGGCCGGTTTACGGCTACAGTTTCTAAACCGACTACAGGCCTTGGGCCCTTACTTTCATGCCTCTTGGGCTTTTACACCGTTGAACTACTGATGAAGTTAACCCGGCCCAGATAGGACGGTTTACGCCCAGTAGTAATATCCCCAACATTTGGCTCCAGATTGATTTGAACAGGTTCATGTCAATCCTTGATAAAAAACCTTCATCTTCAATACCTTCTTGAAATCGTTGAACCGCCGTGAGGTCACCTTCTCCGGTTGCTGTAAACCGGCATGACGTCCCCATAAAGATAGCATTCATGATATCTTCTTTGTTTAACAGATCCGCAATAATCGAGGCGACAGCTCTGCTTCCTAGATTTATGGTTCCTTGATTCACGCGCCTGACACAGGTATCTCGCCTTATAAATAGGACCGAAAGGTCATTCCTTTTCTCCCCTCCGTCCCTTTTCTCTTCGTCTTCCTCGCGTCGCTAGCCTCGGAGCTCCGCCACCGCCATCGACCTTTGCACCATCTTGAGCCGCTGCATCAACCTGAACGCACCAGAGAAACGCAACACTCTTCCGCATCTCCTCAACTCAGGTAGGTTCTCGGTTCCCCTCGACCTAGATCCGTTCTAGGGTTTCTTGTTCTTGCAGTGCTCCATTAACTGTTCATGCTCATACCCGACTCCTTGATAGATCTGTGACACCTTTCTCTGATTAGTAGTAGCTTTTAACATCCGCCTGTAGTCTCGTGCTTTCGTTCATAGATCTCGCACTTTATCTCCTGCTTATTGCATCAACACTGCTCTGCTTTATTCTTTTTTGGATATTTTTCTTCTTTTCTGATCTGGCTTCAGATCCTTCGTTGTAGAGAAATCTTGCAAACCTGTTTCTGCACACTTAGCCGTTCGCAACCTCAATTGTTTTCAATATTTAGACCAGGCGGTTTAACTTACATAGAAAAAATTAAATAAACCGTATACACCATTAGTCCCCGTGTTGAACCGCTGTAACTCCCGAACCGCATAATCGCCGCTTCATAGAACTCCGTTTAGATGTATTTGTCTCCGATTTAGCATTGTACACCGGTTCTCTCCTTGTCCCAACACATTTCTTGAACCGGATTTATATTTTTTGTAGATGGCCAAACAAGTGTATGAGTGCAACTGGGGTCCTTCCCATGTCACCGAAACTCAATTAAACAATCTGGTCCTGACTGGCGCTTTAAGCAGTAAAAATACTATCCATTGGAGGGTTCCTGGCAAAGAATGTCCACCCACACTTCAAGAAGGAGAGATTGTAGTTTTCGCAGATCACTTAGCCCGGGGTTTCAACCCGCCCGGTTCAAAATTTTACCGGGATGTGTTAGCCAATTTTCAACTCCGTCCGCAATATACGGGCCCCAATTCTGTTACTAATATTTGTCACTTCCAAGTGCTTTGTGAGGCATACTTTCAAGAAGAACCCATAGTTGAACTGTTTAGAGACTGCTTCCATCTACATCGCCACACAGAATTCACTGACGGGCCCAACACAGAATTGGGTGGTGTGGCGATTCAAAAAAGAAAGGAGGTAACTTATCCTCATGTCAAACTGCACAGCCACCCCAAGGAATGGAATCAAACTTGGTTCTATTGCAGAAACACTTCTCCTGCCAATGAGAATCCTTTGCCCGGTTTTCGTCCGGAGCGACTCAGTAATACACATCCCTTTCCGCAAAGATTAACCGCCAACGAGAGAAGTAAATACGCTCCTCAACTGTCCAAGCTCAGAGCCTTCATGGCCAATGGTTTATCCGGAATTGATCTCGCACGTTGTTGGATATCATGGAGCATACTGCCCCTCTCCCAGCGCTCTGGTTTAATGTGTGAGTACACTGGAAGTGTCGACGACCCCCTCCGACACGTTAATATCCAGCTTACTGATGATGAGGTCACCGAGGCTGTGAAGAAAATGTTGAATGAACCGGAACACCTCTGTGCCCGAACTGGTCTGCTCCCCTTCTGTGCTACCAACAAACCACCATCTGTAAGACTTCTGACTATTTTTTATTGAATATATTACTGCTATTTCCGGCATCACCTTTAACATCAACTGCTGCTTAATCAGGGTGATGATCCATTCTGGAGCAAGAAACGCCCACAAGAGAAACCAGAGAAGCTGCATAAACCGGAAAACCAATCCGCAAAAGACCAAAGCTGTCAAGAAAACTGCTCATAAGAGGAAAACCATCGCATCTTCCGATCCGCCGTGGACGATGATGTGGGTAATCCGGACCTTGAGGTAAAACTTGATTCACTTGGCTTACTTTTCACACGCCTAATTAATGATGATGTTTGTCGATGACGCTGAAACCAGCAATGCTGATGTTGTAGAGGTAACTATTCTCTCCTCGACTCAAATCCTTTGCCTTCACTAAAATCCGTCGGCAAACCGAAAATTAAATTTTCTCATCCCTTGCTTACTTGGATCCCAAATTTCTTATGAAGACTCAACAACATGAAGCTCGCCGCACAACTCGCACAGCGCCGTAGTTACCTCCACCGGTTTACCGAATAGTCCGTTCGAAACGCTGCTCGAGGTCTCTAATTTGCTTGTCGCTGCTTATCCTAAAGCAGCTGTTTTCGTCAACCCCTTAATCCATCCGACTCGATTATCGTGTCACTTCCCACTCCTCATCTCGGCGAAGTCATCACCACTCACTGCCACCACTTAAAACGGTGCTTGGGTAAGTTATACATTTCATATTGTTTCTACTGCATCATTGCGTAGTATACGCTGTATTTGACTGTTATTGTGCCTTTTCAGGGCCAAACCTAGACCGAGCAAAAAGGCTTGTCTGGATAAAGCGGCCGATGAAGAGACTGCCCCTGAACCGGACAACGCCCCAAATCTTGAAGCGGCTATCTGTGAAGACACGCCCAATGATTCGCCACTGCAAGATGGCGATTTTGTTGCTGAAGAAAGGCCTGTTAACACTTCCCTTCCTGCTGACCAGCCCAGAAGCCCAACCCGGATTGAAAAATCCACCAGTCCAATCCGCCTGCCGACAAACCGATCGCTCTGGTCAAACCGGCGATACCAAGGACGATGACGCAGGATTATCGGCTTTGGCTACAGCGAACCGGTAATCCGTCGCTTATCCAAACATTCTGCAAAATAAGAATTTGCCACTATGAGCAAGGGCAAGTGGGATGTTGATCCGCAACTTACGCCGCTCGAACCCCAAGACCTTCATTCTCGCTACTTGAACTGGCTGTATACCGCCGTGATTATGAAGCTGGCCCGGTGAAGATGATGAAAGAAAATTCGAGGTAACCTCCATGTTCTTCTCCCGCTTGGATATTTCAATTTTTTGTTAACTCTCCTAGTCCCCAAGGGCCGGTGCAACTTAGTATAGTTAAACCGGGACTTAACATAAACTCAATGCTTCAGAATCCACTGATGTAGCCCCCAAGGGCCGGTTCAACTTAACATAGTTAAACCGGGACTGTAATTTATATCGCCGCCTCAGAACATGTTCGAGCAAATAGCCATTAGCCCCCAAGTGCCAAGTTGAATACCTGTATTGAGCTTGGGACTTTGTGATTTTATTGACAGATGAAGATCAAATATGCATTAGCTCCCAAGTGCCATGTGTATGACTGGTTATGCACTTGGGACTTGCAATGAAGATATTAACATGCTCCCTTTTTGTTGCAGAGTGAGATACGCCAACAAGCCTCACAAATTAATGATCTTCAAGAAAATCTGAAATCTCAACAAGCAGAAACCTCCAAGGCCAAGGACGAGCTGAAAACCGCCTTGACTACCATGGAGCAGCTCAAGGAATGGTTCAAGTCTGAGCGGGCCGGCTGGGATACTGAAAAGGCCACTTTAACCAAAAAGGTTGAAAATGCTGAAGCTGCCCTTAAACCGGTGGTAGATGAGCTGACCAACGTGAAGCGGCAAGTGCATTCCATGACTGCTGCCATCTTCGGTAAGCTTCCTTTGGCTTCGTGATAATCTTGGCCTTCTTATGATAAGTCCGGTTTGTGATTTCTCTTGCAATGCTGTAGGCACACGCATTGGTCACTTGGGGTCGATGTTCGATGAAATTGAAAGCTGCCTACACCTTAATCGAGCAGTCAGACATCGGAGCGCAGCGGATCATCTCCATCGCATCACATAACAATCCAGCACCTCCTTAATTCAAGATACTCTTAGGAGGTTGTCAATGCTTCCCGCCGGGTTGAAGAGCTGAAGAAATCTGCTGCTCGAACCGTGCCATTAACGCCTTTAATTCGGGCAAAAGCATGGGTGCCGATTGATCCTGTTGAGGCAGCTCAGGCTATCCCAGTTTGAAGGAAGATGGTTCGAGTTCAACGAAGATGATATGAGAGCGATAAACCGGCAAGGCGCCTCCGGCTTGCCAATTGGTCAAGAGGCAAACTTGTCGCATTATCAAGCTCAATATGACGATCGTAACAAGCGAGTAATCGCAACTATTCCTCAAGCGGAGAACCTGATCCTCCGATCCGTAAGCATACTTACGCTGCGATATTGAACCATCTTCCCGATCCATGAGGAGGCTGTCTTTCAAGCTTTAATGGGAATCGACCGACCATCGTTGACTTCCAACCGCTGGGTAGAGACGAAGAAGTCGCGGCGCAGATGACCCACAACCTCGCATCAAGCGGCGAGCAAGCATGAAGTGGAAGCCGGTTTGAATAGCTGCTTCATTGTATTCCGCTAAAAAACAATGATCTTATTTGGGCACCATGTTGCCTTGTAATAGGATAGCCAACACTCTTGCTTCTAATATGCCTTCGTGCATATGTGCTGATACTTTTTCTTGAATGATCGAAACTTTCAATCTATATTGCCTGCAGTCACAAAATCTTAAACCGCCACGGCGGTTTGTGCCGCCAGCCAGCTTGTGACGTTCATATATATATGAAATGAAATTTTGAGGTATATAACCAAAATTTGTGATACAAAATACCTGCCATCGCTGGGCATAAAGTTGGCTCAGCCAATCTTGAAGCGGAGGTTGTACAAACCTTACCGCCAAAGGAGAACAGCTCTCTGAGTTTATAACGCCGGTTCACCATGTAAACCGTGGTCGGGTCATGATAAGCCCCTGTTACTCCATAATGGGATGTTAACAAAAAAGTCAAACCGAAGAATTATCTCCGATTAAAAATGAACCGAATTTCACAATTGACAGTTTTGAAACCGGTTAAAAAATGTTGTCGGTTTAAGAAACGCAACAAAAATCAAATAATAGTTATGAAAAAACATGGAAGCAAAGGCAATGATAAACCGTTTGCAAAAAATAAGGCTTTACTGAGCCGATCAGATGGTGTTACCATGGTCGGACACGACCAAGCTCCCTATAAGGTGTAGCCATGGTTCAAGTCAGCCAGTCCCCAATCAAACCGTGGCATTATGCCGATCAAGTGGCGTGGCAAAGGTTCGGGTTCGACCAAGCCCCCAAGTGACTCTATGGCCTTAGGCCGATCAAGAGGCGTGACTGGTTCAGACTTGACCATGTCCCCAAGTGATCTGGTGGCTTTCGCCTATCAAAAGGTGTTGCATTGGTTCGGACACGACCAAGCCCCCAAGTGATATCACAAAGCTTTTGAAAAGCAAACTCAGGGGGTAAACCGGAGGCCGCTTTAAGACGTAACAACTCCATGTAACCACACATTATGTAATGTAACAGATACCCGCTTTAGCCGAGGCTCCGGTTTATCACTTTATTCATAATATATACACCGCCATAATATGTACATAAGTAGAGCCAATGGCTCGTATAATAAGGTCAAGATGAGCTATGTTCCACGGCCTGTTGGTCTCCTCCTCCGACGCGCGTGAGTCTTTATGCTCTCGAATATCGATCGATAGTACGACCCGTTGTGCAGATTCTTGCTGACCACAAAGGTCCCTCCCAAGGTGGGGATAACTTGTGCATATCACCGGTCTTGGATGAGCCAAGCACCAAATCTCCTTCTTGAAAAGTTCGGTTCGACCCGCGACTATGGTAACGACGAAGATCCTGTTGGTAAATCACCGAGCGGGCAACTGCTATGTCACGCTCTTCATCCAACCGGTCCAAAGCGTCCTGTCGTGCCGTCTCGTTGTCCGCTTCAACATAAGCTGCCACACGAGGTGAGCCATGACGGATGTCACTGGGGAGAACCGCCTCCGCTCCATAGACCATAAAGAACGGTGTGTATCCCGTGGATCTGTTAGGCGTAGTGTTTATACTCCATAACATAGACGGTAGCTCTTCTACCCAACAACCCGTGTCCTCTCGCAAAGGGACCATAAGCCGGGCTTGATGCCTCTCAAGATCTCTTGATTAGCCCTTTCGCTTGACCATTGACTGTGGGTGGCTATCAAGAAACGCTGCCGGATGTGCTCACATTCGCAGAACTCTTTCATGGCACCTTTGGACAAATTGGTACCATTATCTGTGATGATACTGTGTGGAAAGCCAAACCGGAAAATCACCTTTTTGATGAACTGAACCACCGTAGCTGCGACACACTTGCTAACAGGTTCTGCCTCTTAAAAGGTCCAACCATATCCAGCCCCCAAGTTGCAAACGGCCAAGTAATTGGAATCATCCTCAATTCTTGGGCCGGTACATGAGCACGTCTGGAAAACTTTTGGCAACCATCACATCATCTGACCAGATCTTCCACATCAGCATGGGCAATCAACCAATAGAAACCGTGGCGGAACGCTTTAGCCACCAAGGATTTTGAACCGGCGTGGTGACCACAATCTCCTTCGTGGATCTCACGCAATATTTCACAGCCTTCCTCCGGGGACACACAACGTTGAAACGCCCCTGACACGCTGCAATGATGCAATTCGCCATTAACAATGGTCATAGACTTAGATCGCGGACTATCTGCCGTGCCAACGCCTCATCTTCCGTAACTCGCCCGTTCATGTACGCAAGATAAGGAAGGCCCAACCGGAGTGACGGAAGAGCTGCCACCAATTGAGCCTCCGGATCAGGAATAGCTAAATCCGCTTCACCAGGAGCTTGACCGACGGGTTGTGCAGCACGCCCGTAAAAACATTGGGCGGACCGGTTTGCGAGAGCCCAACCGCTTAAAGCGCCCGCCGCTTCATTCTTCCGACGGTCCACGTGGTCCACCTGATAGCCCTTGAAGTGACCTGCAACGATATCCACCTCACGACGATATGCAGCCATGAGTGGGTCCTTTGAATCCCAAGTGCCAGACACCTGTTGATCCACTAGGTCCGAGTCACCGAAGCACTTAACCCGGCTTAGATTCATCTCCTTAGCCATCCGAGACCATGGAGCAAGGCTTCATACTCAGCTGCATTGTTAGTACAAGGAACATTAAGCGGAGAACGAATAAAACTTGTCACCTCGTGGGGAAGTTAATACGACTCCAGCCCTCGAGCCCTCCAACCGCCTGGATCCGCCAAAATGGATGGTCCAATATGTATGATCCGCTTTTCTTCAGTGCTTGCAACTCCGCCCAATCATTAATGAAGTCCACAAGTGCTTGAGACTTCACCGCCGTCCGAGGCACGTATTTCAGACCCGTGCGCCCAAGCTCTATAGCCCACTTAGCAATCCGCCACCGGTTCCCGGTTCAGTATGATATCGCTTAAAGGAGCGAATCGACCACCGTGATGGGGTGCCTTGGAAATATCGCTCAGCTTCCGCTTGCCATAAAAACTCCATATACCAGCTTCGCCAATGTGAATACCTTTGCTTAGATTCGATAAGTACCGCTGATATAGTAAACCGGACGTTGAACCGATGCTCCTTCCCGCCTCCTTCCGCTTCCACCACAATGGCCACGCCGACCGCCGGTATTAGCAGCAACATATAGCGTAAGTGGCTCTTGTCAATAGGAGCGGCGAGCACAAAGCGGTTGGCCAATTGCCGCTTTAAGTCCTCCAACGCTTCATCGGTGGCCGGACTCGCATAAACCGATCCGTTTTTTCAAAGATCTCGGTAAAGGGATGGCCTTCTCTCGAGGCGGCCGATAAACCGCTCAACAAGGCAATCCGCCCGCCAAACGCTGGACATCGCAATGCACTTCGTTTAGCCAGGAGGTAATAGCCGTAATCTTCTCCGGATTAGCTTCAATTCCCTCGTTGGACACGAAAACCCAATAACTTGCTCCGCCGAACACCAAAGACACATTTGGCCGGGTTGAGCATCATCTTGTAAACCCGCAGTTGTCAAAGGTTTCCTTCAAATCGCCAATCGTGTCTCCTTCTCCCTTGACTTGACCACAATATCATCCACATAGGCGCGTACATTACGCACCAATCTGTTTCGCAGCAATTTCAGACACACGCTGATAAGTTGCTTGGGCGCTTTGAGCCCAAAAGGCATAGACACATAGCGTAAGGCTCCAAAGGGAGTGATAAACGCCGCCTTCTCCTGGTCCTTAACTGCCATCTTGATCCGATGATACCCGAATACGCATCCAAAAGCTCAAACACTCACAACCTGCAGTGGCATCAATAATCTGGTTAATGCGGGAGGGCAAAAGGATCTGCCGGACAAGCCTTGTTAAGATCTCGTAATCCACACACATGCGCAAGTGCCGCTTTTCTTAAGAACCAACACCGGATTAGCAAGCCACTCGGATGGAAGACTTCAACGATAAAACCAGCTGCTAAGAGCCCGCCACCTCCTCTCCAATGGCCTTATGCCTTTCTTCGTTAAACCGCGGAGAAACCGCTTCACCGGTTTGTACTTGGGATCAACATTAAGAGTGTGCTCAGCGAGTTGCCTCGGTACACCGGCATGTCGAAGGCTTCCATGCAAAATGTCCCGATTCTCACGGATGAACTCGATGAGCGCGCTTTCCTATTTCGGATCCAAGTTGGCACCGATGTCGAATCGCTTGGACGAATCGCCAGCACGAAGTCAACAAGCTTAGTCTTAGCTGCCGGTTTGAATTTCAGGGCGGATCATGCTCAGAAGTTGGCTTCTTCAACGGAGTCATGTCCGCCGGATCAACATTGTCCTTATAATACTTCAGCTCCTCGGTGGCACAAACCGACTCTGCGTAAAGTCGCATCACCTTCCTCACATTCCAAAGCGATCTTGCGGCTCCCATGAACCGTTATTGTCCCTTGTGACCCGCATCTTGAGCTGCAAATAGATATAACAAGGCCGTGCCATGAACTTGGCATAAGCCGGCCGCCCAAATAGGGCGTGATATGGAATTTGGATTGTTACCACTTCAAACGTCAATGTTTCCGATCTGGAGTCATATTCATCACCAAAGGCCACTTCTAGAGCTATTTTACCAACAGGATATGCTGACTTGCCAGGTACCACACCATGGAACACTGTATTGGACGGTTTGAGATGTTTATCTGTTAACCTCATACGACGGAAGGTCTCATAGTACAGGATGTTAATGCTGCTCCCTCCGTCCATGAGCACCTTGGTGAACTTATAACCTCCCACCTGAGGTGCCACCACTAGGGCTAGCTGACCCGGATTGTCAACCCGGGGAGGATGATCCTCTCTACTCCATACAATGGGCTGCTCGACCAACGAGGTAATGAGGCACGGCCGGTTCAACAGCGTTGATCGCCCGCTCAAGCTTCCGGTCTCACTTATCTAAGCTGGTGGTGAAGACGGGTACTGCCCACTATTCAACCGCTTTGGGTTGCTCGATAACCCGATCGTTGTCGCTGCTGGTTGTAACCACCTTGGTTATTCTCGATTGTTCTCGATTGTTATGTCCGCCCGATTACCATTAAATCCTGAACCGAATTTCTCCACCGTAACCCGCCCGGATCCTGAACCGCCGCCGGAACCTTGATCATACCGGAAAGCATTAGAACTCTTGAACTCCTGCATAATGTAGCAATCCTTCCAGAGGTGGTTTGCCGGCGTCTCCTTCGTCCCATGCTTCGGACAGGGTTGATTCAATAGATAGTTCAAGCGGTCCGGATTGGGATTAGGCGCTCCACTTCGATTCGGCTGTTTACCCTTGCGCCGCTGGCCCTTGTCCTACACGTTGGTGTTAGCTACGAAGTCCATGTTGCCATTCGCTTTACGCTTGCCTCCACCATTACCTGCCGAGTGATGCTGCTGGCCCTTGGAGTTGCCGTTCTTCCTTCCCTTCCCTGTCTTGTCATCGTCAGACTCGGGATCCTTGGTACTATCAGAATCAGCATACTTCACTAAAGCGCCCATGAGAGTGCCCATGTCATTACAAAACCGCTTCATGCGCCCAACTTCAACTTTAAAGGCTTAAACCGGCAGCTTGCCCTCCGTGGTTAAGATCGAGAGTCAGCGCTGATCCGTCCGATTAATGCAAGATTTCTGAAACGCGCGCATCCAATGGGTTGTTGACTCCTCCTCGACGCAAGCCGCCAAGTCCACTACGACATGGGCTGCTTACGTATCTTTGAAATTCTGGATAAACCGGTCCGCGAATCGGGCCCATGAGTTGATAGAATTGGGTGGCAAGCTCTTCAACCAAGTACGGGCCGTGCCTTCGAGCATCATGGTGAAGTACTTTGCACACGCGGCCTCATCCACATCCAGCATCTCCATGGCCATCTCATAACTTTCTATCCATGCTTCTGGAGCTAAATCGGCAGTGTAATTTGGCACCTTGCACGGACCCTTGAAGTCTTTGGGCAAGCGCACATTGCGTAAAGCGGGACGAGGCAAGGCACCCCAAAGGGCTAGAGGTAACCCTGTGCTCGACCGAGATGGTCGGACGAACCGCATAAGCTCGATAAGCCCGATGCTGTGTTGCTAACTCGCCTCCTGCGCAAGGCCGGGCCCGGTCCACCACCTCCGGGCGTTATCGACACCACCTGCCGGGTTGTTGCCACGGGCGCACCACGCCGTGCATTACTTGATATGGCCGGTTCATCCACGCGCTCGCTATAGCTCCGCTTGGGCGGGGGTAGAGTGGATCCGTCGCGGCCGCATTTAATACGCTTCTGTTGACTAAAGCTGTCCTAAGGAGCTCCTTGACCCGACGCTGCCTCTACCGCTGTGGTGAATCACCTTCAATTGAATAGCTTCCAGCCGTGCCGCAGCTGCAACAAGGTTATCCATCGGATTGGAGTAGTGACCCGAGGTGTTTGCACAGCCCGAGGCGCACCGGCGTATGGCGAGGTAGATCTATTAAGCGGGTTGAACCGGCGCACCCGTCCCAGGTGCTTCCGCCCGGTTTACCACCGGCGGATTACTGGTTCCTGCTCCGGGGTGTTGAAGATGTCTCTTCCCTCGAAAACTGAAGGCAAGCGGGATCTGTATTTCCTCTTGATGACTTCATGTGACGCGCTCTGATCCAGCGTGAGCCTATAAGCCTGCGCATCTAAAGCGGCCCGCTCTGCCGTCATCCTGGCGTCTGCAGCTGCTAGATCCGCTTTAGCCTGAGTGATTTGTTCCTTCACCTTCGCAATCTCCGCGTTATGGGCATCCTGATCCGCCGGGTTAACCTCTGCCATGAGCGCAGCCAACACATCGAACAGATCTGATAAAACTTGAGCCGGCGGGCGCACAGGGCCTCCTGCCCCGGCATCCGTCGCCGCTGTTGAACCGGCAATCACCGCCGCAGCGGTCGAAGAGTGAAGCACTGCTTGTGTACCGGCCATGAATATTCCAACCCGGTTGGGCAGATCAGAGGGGTCCGGAATACTGTCACCATCGGAACAGCCCCCAATCCGGCCATCTTGTAGCTGATACAGAGATTCAGTTTCTCCGGTTGACGACTCGCCGTCGGAGTAGACGACGGTCTCGCCACCAGACTCTGATCCGTCCTCATAACTTCCTCCGTGGATGACTCCCACAAAGGCACGCTTCACGGCCGGTTTAACCTGGGCAGATCTTGTACGCTGAGCCGTCTCGACGAGGTCGGTGCAGATGTCCGGCTCAGGCCCTGGCTCACCAATCTTGCCGATGAAAACGTCTATGCCACCAAAGGGGACCTGGTACCCGTACTCAATCGAGCCGGCCTCGGGGCCCCAGCCTGCATCGTCGATGTAGAGCTTGCCGCGACGACTCTTGGTCATCCGTCCCCACAAAGATAGCCTTCGAGTCCTTTCGAACTTGCCTCCAAGATCATCAAACCATCGCGGCGATAGCCCCACGGTGGGCGCCAACTCGCCGTGGTTTTGTCACGGCAGATGTCCTCATAAAAGGACTTAGTCGTGGAGCCATCGCTACGGGTTAACTTGAAGGGGTTAAAGCGGACGCAAGGACACAAGAGTTATACTAGTTCGGCCCCTTCGATGAAGGTAAAAGCCTACATCTAGTTGTGATGGGATTGATGTGGTCTCGATGACTAGGGAGCAAAAAGCTTCGCTTAGGCCTCGAGTTGTTGTTGTTCGTCCTTGAACCGCCTCGGTCGTCCCTTATATACACGGGTGACGCCGTCGGTTCGTAGAGTCCCAATCTCCAGTTCATACTCGTATCCGGGTTGGTCTCTCTCTATTCTTAACTTACAATACAAGTTTACATACCAGGCCGGTTTACGGCTGCCATGTGTTCTAAACCGACTACAGGCCTTGGGCCCTTACTTTCATGCCTCTTGGGCTTTTACACCGTTGAACTACTGATGAAGTTAACCCGGCCCAGATAGGCCGGTTTACGCCCAGTAGTAATATCCCCAACACTAACCTTTAACAAGACTGGTTGAAGACGTCCGGACAGGTTAACTGTCCGACCCCTTTGCCAGAAGACCCAGCGGACGCCCGATTGACGGGGCTGCTGGCTCCGATACCTCATGTGGTGCCGGAGAAGAAGGCCAAGAAGGAGGCCACGGGAACTCGAAAGAGCTCCCGGTGCCAGGTGCTGTCGGACTCACCGCCCGACACCTCTGAGGAGGAATCCTCCTCTGAGGAAGAGGAGGAGGAAAAAGAAGCCTCTCCCCCTGCGGGGGGAAAGAAGAAAAGGAAGGCCGCCCCAACTGGGGAGGCCGGAGGGTCCAAGAAGGGAAGGACCCTTCCTCCGGACTTCTCCACCAACGCCGACAACGACAAGGAGGAGTGGCCAACAAGGGCCAAGCCCCTGGCGAGATCGTAAGTGTCCGGATACCCATGGCTTTTTTCCATTGCATAGTGTTCTCTAATGCCGAACAATCATGCAGCCCGCCCAAGGACGAGTTCATCGCTTCGTCGAGCGGGTCCCTGAGTTCGTCGGAAATGGAGAGTACTTCACTTCCGACCGCCTCCTCACCTCACGCTGCGGACGACGCCGAGGTGGGGCCCCAAGGGGGGCCTGGTCAAGAGGAGGTGGCGCAGGAGGCGCCGCAAGGCAACCTTCTAGACTCCTGGCGCGTGGGGGGCGAGACCCCCAGGGGCTCTAAGCCCGACCCTCGTCCGGACTCCATACCGGAACCTTCAGCGGTTCCGAAGTCTGGCAAGCGGTCCCTTCGTAGGAAGGGTAAGACGCCGGTGTCCTCCGTCCAACCGGAGGCACCGGATAGCTTACTGGAGGTGCTTAACAGCGCCTCCATCAAGGAGGAGCACCCCACTGTTATGAGTGTGGTGATCCAGAAAGTTTAGTCCGCCAAGAGCGGGCTGACTGAAGCCTGTACCAGCCTTCTAACAGGCTTTGAGGTAAGTTTAGAATATGTAAAAATATTACCGCATAGACAAGAGGTTCTGATGCTTAGTTCGGTGTTCAGAAAGAAAAGCCGGACTAAGGATCTAAAAAGATATACGCAGGAGTCTAACATAAGTATGTCAATATGGGAATGCAGGCTGCGCTGCTGACCTCTGCCGCACTGACTGCAGAGGTCAATGCATTGAAGCAGAGCCTCGAGCGGTCCGAGAATGAGCTCGGCCTTGCCAAAAAGCAGCTCGAGGACAAGGAAGGTAAGTAACACCTTATTAAAGAAATACCTTATAGAAAGGATTTGGTTGCAAAATATAACAAGAATAACATGGGTACTGCAGGGGCCACGAGCGAGGTGGTGACCCTGAAGGAGGCGGTGTCCGCGGCCGAAAACAAAGTGGCTGCGGAGCGCACCGAGCAAGAGAAGGGGGAGGCGCAGCTGGCGGAGGTACGGCAAGAGCTCCAGGCTCTCGTGGAAAAACACGAGGCTCTGGAGCATGACTCGAAGACCCGAGAGTCCGAGCTTGCCTCGGCTCTTGAGAGTGCCAAAGCTGCTGAGGCCGAGGCCCAAAAGGCCCTCCAGGAGATTGAGGCAATAAAGAAGATCACGACGGGTAAGGCATTCTTTATGCAGAGCAAGAATGTAAAAGTCAATTATCTAGTACTTACCCGAATCCGGAGCTCTCCAGGAGCGTTTGCAGATCTGCCCCGTAGTGTGTCTGATGCTGCCGCGTTCTATCGTGCCAAGGAGGGGAGCTAGACGGAGAAGGTGTTCTGGTCTCAGTATGCTGAGGCCGACCGTCCGGTGCCCCTGAGCGACCAGCTGAAGCAGCTGGTCGAGCTCCACAAGGTCGCCGAACAGGCCATGAAGAGCCTCATAGTTCGGCTGTGGCCATTGGAAGCCATGTCTGGGAGCTACTTTGGGTTAGTGCAGTGGCTGGTGGACGCCTGCCCATGGATTGAAGTCATCAAGCGCTCTGTCTGCATTGAAGGTGCCCGTCGGGCCCTTGCCATTGCTAAAGTGCACTGGGGCAAGCTGGATGCGGAGAAGCTTGTGACGGACAGGCCACCGAAGGGCAAGGATCATCGCAAGCCCGAGATGTATTATGAGGGCGTCCTGAAGGGTGCCCGCCGTATAGTGGATGAGTGCTCCAAAGATGTAATTTTGAATAGACTCGCATTTGTTATCCCAGACGCTGAAAACTTGTTCATATGCGCTAAGCAACGCTTGTTAATTTAAAATATTACCTTCAGGCGGCCGCTTATCAAATTTGAGAGATGGCAAGTCGTTGGCTTCAGCCCCATGCCACGAAAGTGCCGGGTGTTCGGGATAAACTTGAGCGCTCTTGTTCCCATTCTTGGGTCCATCGAGGGAGGCGCTCAACGCAACGAACAAGGCAACCAGACTTATAGTGCTTGAACACTCTCACTTAGCCATAGAATTCTATAATTTTAAATTTCGGCGAAGCCCCTAGTATTCGAAGACCGAGTTCGGGGCGCTATCCACGCCTTGGCCGGACAATGCCGGTTCCTCGCTCTAAGCGGCATAAGTCTTTAGGGACCCGAAAAAACCTCTCGAACAGCGACCGGCTCTCGCCCTATCATGACGGTCAGTTTTAGCTTTCTCCACTGAGGTGCTCAACCCAGCTCAACCGGGGCACAATCACAGTGGTTCTCCCAGTGCTACCTTAGTCGATATAACGGAACGTAAGGTACCAAAACATGGGAGCCGGGCAAACCCAACTATTGACCCAAGACATGATTCGGAGCCGATGCATATAATGCTATAAGTTCGGGGTGCCGCACTTGTGAAAGTGTTCGGACTTATCACACCATACTTTTGGGGTACTTAAGCCCCTGGTGTATTGGCCGTACCAAATTGTACGGTTGCGCAATGTCATAAATGAACATATATAATGGGAAAGAATGCAATAATAGGCAAGAGCTATATATTGGTTATTAAAAAGAAACTGCAAATAAGAGCAGAACGATACAAATTGTGCGATAAGCAAGGGATGGGACTATTTAACATGTCCCCCTCCAGGGGTAAGCTGCGGGATGGTATGTAAACAGGTATAATGCTCGTAATAGAGACCACCTGGACACTCGACGTAGCTTTTGGCTTCCCTGGCTGTTGCACCGTGAGTTCGGCAATTCGAGTGCCGGACAGGGCTTCTGGAAAAGGAGTCCTGAAAGTAAGAAAAAAGAAGAAAGAAAAAGAATGACACAATCGGGAGCCCCTGGTGCGGTTGAGCCACATTCTGGGCATGTCATGGTCGTGCCCCTCCCCTTATGCCCATGATATCTCCAAAGCGTAATTATGTACGCGTAGTACTGGTTTCGCAATTTCGCGAGGGCTGGGGTTGGGGCCGGATCGCTACGCGTGCTTGGATCGTGCCAGGCAGTCTTGTTGTAGGTTACTCCGGGCGCGCTTGACAATGTCCGAACGTTTAGTGGTCGGACTTGAGAATTGCTGTGAGAGGCTGCTTTGCATCTCCGCCGCGAGGGCCGCCGTGTGCTGCTCCGTTCGGAGAGAGCGTTCGGTGTTTCCATTGACCGTGATTACTCCTCGAGGGCCTGGCATCTTGAGCTTGAGGCATGCGTAGTGCGGCACCGCATTGAACTTTGCAAATGCGGTTCGTTCGAGCAGTGCGTGATAGCCGCTGTGGAACGGGACTATGTCGAAGATTAACTCTTCGCTCGAAGTTATCCGGGATCCAAGACCACTTCGAGTGTAACCGAGCTCGCATAATTGGCCTCTACACCGGTATGACGCCTTTAAAGGTCGTCTTTGTAGGTTTAATCCTTGAGGGTCTATGCCCATTTTGCGACCGTATCCCGATAAAGCAGGTTCAGGCTGCTACCGCCATCCATCGGGACTCGGTGAGGTGAAATCCGTCAATAATTGGGTCAAGAACCAATGCGGCGAAACCGCCATGACGAATGCTAGTGGGTGGTCCTTCGATCGAAGGTGATCGGGCAGGAAGACCATGGGTTGAACTTTGGGGCGACCGGCTCCATCGCATATACGCCCCTTAGTGCACGCTTCCGCTCCCTTTTGGGTATATGGGTTGCGATATCATGTTCACCGTCCGCACTTGTGTGGGAAAGCCCTTCGTCCTCTATTGTTCGGCGGCCGGGGCTCTTCCTCGTCATCGCTATGCAGCCCCTTGTCATTGAGTTCGACACTTAGCTTGCCTGCTTGCTTGAACACCCAACAATCCCTGTTGGTGTGATTGGCTGGTTTTTCGGGGTGCCATGTATCCGCACAAGCGATCGAGTATTCGGTCCAAGTTGACGGGCCTGGTATTTCTTGTGAATGGCTTCTTCCACGACCGGTTTAGAGCCTCTGAATCCGCATTGATCGCCGATCTTCAGCATTATCGCTGTTAATGCGGCGCTTGTTCTTATTATGCGACGCGACCTGCCATTGCTGTCCTTGGTATCCGAACTATCGTGGTGGTTGGCCAAGTTGTTGCTTCGAGCTAGCTCGATGTCCTCTCCCGCAAAAGCGGGTCATGAGTGTGGTGAGGGCTGCCATGGATTTCGCTTTTCCTGTCCTAGGTGCCGGGCAAGCCATTCGTCATGGATGTTATGTTTGAAGGCTGCAAGGGCCTCTGCATCCGGACAATCAACGATTTGATTTTTCTTGGTTAGGAACCGTGTCCGAATTGTCCGCCGATTCTTCCGGCTGCTGAATTATATGGCTGAGGTCATCGACGTTCGGTGGTCGCACATATGTGCCCAGGAAGTTATCAAGGAATGCGGCTTCCAGGTCCTCCCAACAACCAATTGATTCTGCTGGCAAGCTGTTAAGCCAATGCCGAGTTGGTCCTTTAAGCTTAAGTGGGAGGTATTTGATGGCGTGTAGATCATCACCGCGGGCCATGTGGATATGGAGGAGGTAGTCCTCGATCTAAACCGCAGGATCTATTGTGCCATCGTATGATTCGATGTTTACGAGTTTTAAACCCTCAGGGATTTGATGATCCATCACTTCGTCTGTGAAGCATAGTGGGTGTGCGGCGCCTCTGTATTGGGCTATATCACGACGCGGCTCAAATTAGCGTTGTCTACTGTGTTCGGCCCGGCCGGAGTTGCAGTATCCGGCGTGACGGTTATCATCACGTGTCGTGGGGCGCCCACGCGATCCGTAGATCGATCTTGTATGTTTTGCCTTATCCTCCAATATATATCACAAGTCCGGCGCATTTTCCCGTGCCTTGGTACTTTTTGAGCGGCATCGGGGTGCGGCTTGAATGGAGGGTCTAGAGGCCTCTCTGTCGCGGCCACGGGGTGGCCGGTCGGCCGCATCATGCGCTGGTGATGTAGGTTTGGGTGCTGCTTCCTCTGATCGAGGCAATGGCCTGCGTTTGGGGTAGCTTTTGGAGGGGCGTTCGAGTTCATACTCTTCGGCTTCAAGGACTTCAGTCCATCTGTCAGCTAGCAGGTCTTGGTCAGCTCTAAGCTGTTGCTGCTTTTTCTTGAGGATGCTTGCCGTGGCCATAAGCCTGCGTTTGAAACGTTCCTGTTCGGCGGGATCCTCAGGCACGACAAATTCATCGTCGTCGAGGCTTGCCTCATCTACAGAGGGAGGCGCATAATTATCGTCCTCTACCTCTCTTTCTGCTGCACTGTCGTGCGGTCTTGCTTCTCCCTCCTCCTGCGCTGAGTCCTGCTGGAGGGGGTTGTCTTCGGCACTGTCCGGGGTGTTATTATCTCCCGTGCCGGAATCACTGTTATTGCTGTGGCGGGATTTAGAGCGGCGCCGCTGACGTCGGTGCTTCGGTTGCATCTTGGAGGGGTCATCTGTCGGGGGAGAACTGAACGTGTCCCACGAGCACCTATGGGACCTGGGTCCCTTGTGGTTCGGAGGGGGACGGAGATTGCACAAAGAGCGGATCGAGGCGATGCACACGAGCGGATTTACCCAGCTTCGGAGCTCTCCGGGGAGATAATACTCCTACTGCTGCTTTGTGGATTATCTGGTGTTCTTGCTAGGGAGCAATGGGTGCTACAAGACCTAGCCTGAGTGTGGTTTCGTATGAATGTGATGAACTAAGCCGGAGCTGGACCGAACCCAGCCGAACCCTTTCTACGTTGCCCTTGGGCCTCCTTTTATAGGCACAAGGGGTCACCACATGTGGCAAGTAGACAAGGTTATAATGGTAAAAACATGGGTTGGTACACCGCTTTGTAAAGGTACAAATCTATACCTAACTCGACGGCAAGGGACAAGAGTCATCAATGCTGCCTCACGCCGCCCGAACAAAGGTAACAGGGACCGCAAGTGCGCCTCCGTTTGCCACGAAGGTAGCCTGTCACGCCGCTTATCGCTGCTCCCGCTGGCTGCATAGCTCGTCGACACGCGTGATTTGGGAGAGCCCGTGGTGACACGTTGGCGGGTGAGCTGGAGCGGAGACGAAGAGAGGTCGCCCGCCCGACAAGCGCCTTGCCGCGCAGGAACCTTGTCGCTTTAGGGGCTCGGCGCCCGCCAAGCCTTCCCGGCAAGCTCCTCTTGCCGGGCCTTGTTCCTTCAGCGCCTCGGTGGCCTTCCCGCAAGCTCCTCTTGCCGGGTCTTGACTACTTTGTTCTTGAATGGCTCAAGGGTCGCAGAGGGTCTTTGGCGGACGCCGCAAGGCTCGCCACGGGACGCCGCGACGCCGTGCAGACGGGTTCGGGTACTAAGGTACCCTACTTTAGTACACCGACAGAGCCCCGGTCTGGGCCATACACGTGCCGAGCGCTGTTGGGCCAGGCCCAAAACAGGGCACGGCACGCGCAGCGGCCGAGTCCAAACCAAATCCACTCCGTATCCGCCGCGTTCCTCTATAACGACACGCGTCAATTGCGGCGTCGTGGGGGAAGTGGGCGGCGTGCGAGGTCGCCTCATCTGTCGCCTCAGTTCTGCATCTCCGCCACGTGGTTCCCATGCACTTGGGGTCACGGACGATGGAAGTGGGAAACTTGGCCGTTGCGAGCAGAGGCAGCAGGTCTGCCCCGATTCCCTGCTCTTCCTATGCCTTGATTCGCTGAGCGGGGCGGCCGAGCCCTCACCTTGCTTCTTTTAAGAAGGGCGGCAGGGGAGCGCAGAAGCCCGCACTCTCCCATCTCTTCTTTTCCTCAGCTTCTGCCCCCCTTTCTCCCATTCGTCATGGAGAAAGGGAACCTTGGTTCTTCATCGGTGGCGGCGAGGGTCGCAGCTGGACAGCGCACCCCTCCCAATCCCTCGCCCGGGGTGGCTGAGCCAGCCACAAGGGGAAGAGGGAGGGGGCGAGGTCGTGGACGAGGTCGAGGAGCTCGGGGAAGAGGCGGACGAGGCGCGCGCCTGCCTCCGCCTCCGCAGGCGGTTCTCCGGGGCGAGGTCGTGGGCGAGGTCGAGGCGCTCGGGGAAGAGGCGGGCGGGGCGGCGCGCCGTCTCCGCCCCCGCTGGCGATTCCCCTTCCTGCGGCGGTCCATACAGGGGACGACCCTTGCGAGTTCTTCATCAAGCTGCGCCGGGCGCCTCGTCGTCGCCTCCGGCTTCCAGCTCCGTTCATGAGCTGATGGAGTCGGATCCGCCCAAACATTGAGATCGCACATGAGGGGTCAGGATCAGCGGCACGCGAGTCCGCGTTGTATTCCCAGCCCCTAATGTGATGTATCTTGATCGCGGTGGAAGACGTTCGCCCGCATCCACAACTCTGCTGGCGGGGTTTACCTCCATTTTAAGTTAATGGAGGGTGATCTCCTCTCCGTCAAGGTCTTCGGGGATCTCGGCACTCGAGCGAGGTGCTGTGTGGATAGCTCCTCCGACAGCGAAGATTCCTCCTCGAGCGACAGTGGCGAGGAGGAGAGCGACATCGACGACGAGGGTAGCGGGTCCAACTAGTTGTCGGCGCCCGCTTAGCGCACGGCGACCCCATCATCCGCGTCGCGGCTCCTTGAACTCCCGGGTCGCCTCCTTGGGCGATCGGCGTGGGAGGCTGCGGAAGGGAAGAGGGATGGCGACAAGGCCGTCAAGTCGAGTACGAGGGCGAGTGCCCTCGACAGCGTCTGATGTCCTGCCGCCCGCCTTGAGCCCCGCCTCGGCGCCGCCATCCCGTCAAGCCCTCGGAGAGCCCCCATGTTCCCTTGGTGCCTTCGCACACTGTAGCTGGCCTAGGCGCTCCGTTTGCCCTTCTCGCCTCCTTGACCTACCTCCAAAGAGAGGGACAGGAAAAGGGATTACGGGCATTTTATCTTTTAATTTGTAAGCCTTCGGCCTTATCTGCATTTAAAACTTGTAATCCTCTCTTTCATGTTTTTCATTCTCCACGGACTGTATCCGAGTAGAATGTTTTTTAATGAAAAGGGATGTTTGAGAAAGGACGAAAGGCTTATCGATACCGCAGCCCCGGCAACTCGGCTTGCCGCAGCCCGGCAACTCGGCTTGCCGCAGCTCCCTGCAACTCGGCTTGCCGCGCCCCGGCAACTCTGGCTTGCCGGGCTTGGATCTTCGCGCACCTTTCTTCTCTTCGCTGTTATTTCAGTTCTGGGAACGATTTAGCTAGTGCCGCGATAAGTTATTTTTGTAATATACACTATCTTAGGCAACCGAATGCACTGTTATTTCCTTTACTCGATTTCTTCCCTTGTATGTTACTGCCCTACGCTTTTCAGGGAAACTTGCCGGTGCAGGCACCCTTGCCATGAAGCGCCGAGTGCGGAACTTCAGCAGCTTCTTTGGCGGGGTCGCTACCGACAAGCAACCTCGTCACGGACTAGCCGCAGCTCACTTAAGTTGTTGAGCGGACTCGAAACAAAGTAAGGGCGACCAGTCACGATTCGGTTCCTCCGCGCACAGGTTTTCCATACAAAGTACTATCGTTCGAGGAAGATAACTTAAAAATTTAAAACTGGTCACTTAAACTTAGCAACTTAGCTTTTACATTGTCCATTTTCCGGCAAGGCGGGTTCCTCGAGCGACGCTTGTCGGCGCTTTGTCGCCCACACCATTATCTCCTCCTCCCCGGTTAACTTGTGGGTGGATGAACCTTCTTCTTGTTTGAGAAGAAAGAAGAGAAAATAAAGTTATAGAGCCTAATGGCTCATTATCGCCATCAGGTGCGGGTGCTGCACAAGATGTTAGTAAACACATGCATATATGATTAAGAAAGCATGTATTGACAAAATGCGGCGCAACCATAGGCTTTATTGATGCACGGGTCTCGCGCCCGGCTTTGTACAAAGGATTACATGCAACAACGGCAAGACTTGTACAAAGGGGTGGTTGTCGAACGGGTTCCGAACAACCGCGCCTCATGGGTAAAACTTGCGAAGATGCTCTATGTTCCAGGAATTGCTCACGGAAGGCCATCTTCGGTCTCAAAGGCGGACAACGCCAGCCTAGTGACTCGTTTCACCCGATAAGGGCCTTCCCACTTCAAGTCAACTTGTTGGAATTCTTGGCGGATTGAGCGCACCAAGAACAAGGTCGCCTTCCTCGAAGCTTCGGCATTAACTGCGGCTATGGTAGCGACGCAAAGCTTGCTTTGTAACGAGCAGCTCGTGACAGAGCTCAAGACGGTCTTCCTCGAGGAGCAATGCGTCATCTTGTCGCAGCTGCTCTTGCTCAAGCTCATCATAGCGAGCACTCGAGGTGACCCGTATACGAGTTCCGTGGGGAGAACTGCCTCTGCTCCGTAGACTAGAGCAAAGGGTGTCTGGCCAGTGGCTCGATTTGGTGTCGTCCTGATCGACCAAAGAACCACCGGCAGCTCCTCGATCCAGTTCCTTCCACACTTGCGCAGCCTGTCGAAAGTTCTGGTCTTGCTCTCTCTGCTTGACCGTTGCTTCTCGGATGAGAAACGGAAGCGAAGCAGATCTTGGCACCAAGATCTTGAGCGTACTGCATGAAGGTGCGGCTCGTGAACTGTGTGCCGTTGTCGGTGATGATCCGATTAGGAATCCCAAAATGGCAAACAATTGACCTGAAGAACTTGACGGCTGACTGTGCTGTCACCTTCCTCACTGGTTCCACTTCCGGCCACTTTGTAAACTTGTCGATTGCGACGTACAAGTATTCAAAGCCCCCGACAGCTCGGGGGAAGGGGCCGAGGATGTCGAGCCCCCAGACCGAAAAGGGCCAGGATAAAGGGATCGTCTGGAGAGCTTGAGCTGGTTGGTGTATCTGTTTGGAATGGAACTGGCACGCTTCACACTTGGTTACTTGTGCAGTCGCATCCTGGAGGGCTTCTGGCCAGAAGAAACCTTGCCGGAAAGCTTTTCCGGCAAGTGCTCTTGCGCCAATGTGGTGACCACATATGCCTCCATGTATCTCTGCCAACAGCTTCTGTCCATCTTCCCGGCAAATACACTTCAATTTCACACCGTTGAGCCTTCTTCTGTACAGGATGTTATCAACAAACTGGTACATACTTGACTGCCGGGCTACTTTTTCAGCTTCTTCTTGCTCTTCGGGAAGTTCTCCTGTCTGAAGGAAATGGACGATTTGCTGTGCCCATGTTGGAGCCTGTGGCTCGACAACAAGGACTAAAGGCTCATCTATCACTGCAGAACATCAGCTTCTCGGCAGGACCTGTGGGTCCGCGAGCTCGATGATCCCCGGCAAGCTTGCCGGAGCTAAACTTGTCGGGAGCGTTTGCTTCAACGATACAAACTGCATGGTTTGTCGGAGCATACTGCTCCTCAGTGATACTCGCGTTGGTTTTAGGTACCTTCTTGGCGGCGGCTTCAGAGAGCTCTACCGGAAAGTAGTCGTCGGAAACCAATTTTCTCTTCTTGCTCTGTCCTGTTGATGGTGTTATGGTTGGCTGAGTTAGCTTGAGCACAAAAATCCCTGGTTCCACAGGTAACTTAAAGTGCGACACATTTGGAGAGGCCATCAGCTATATCATTCTGTGCTCTTGGGACGTGTTCCATTTGCAGGCCTTCAAAGTGCTCTTCCAGCTTCCTCACTTCATCGACGTACGCTTCCATCAACGGACTCTGATAATCTTTATTTACTTGGCGGACGACAAGTTGCGAGTCCCCCCTGACAACGAGCTTCTTGATCCCAAGGTCCACTGCGATCCTGAGACTGGCAAGCAAACCTTCATACTCAGCAGTATTATTTGTTGCTTGTTCCTTGGGAAAGTGCATCTGGACTATGTACTTGAGGTGCACCCCGGTGGGTGCGATAAGCAGCACGCCGGCACCGGCGCCTTGCAGCGAGAAGGCACCATCGAAGTACATCAGCCACTCTTTATTTTCCTCCTTGACGGGGATGCTCGTCTCTGGAATTTCCTCATCTTGCGTTGGCGTCCACTCTGCTATGAATTCTGCCAATGCCCTGCTCGATAGTTGAAGTGCTTTCAACTTGAGACCAAAGCTTGACAGCTCCAAATACCACTCAACAATCCTGCCTATTGCTTCGGATTTTGCAAAATCCTCTTCATGAAAGCGAGTGACAACTGTTATCTCATGTGCTTGGAAGTAATGGCGCAGCTTTCTCGAGGCCATGAGGAGGCCGAAAGCAGCTTCGCACACCAGGGTACCTTGATCTAGCCCCCGCAGAAGGGAACCGACAAAGTATCTTTGGCGCTGCACCATCTTCTTCTCAGTATCTTGTCGCAACTCTGCTGATCCGTCCTTGTCGGGACCAGAGCTTGACGGCGAAGCCGTTGCTTGTCGCTGGATGCGCTTTGCCTCGGTTGCTGCTCATCATCGCCTCCTCTCCGCTACTAACGCAGCACTAACCACTTGATTGGTTGCCGCTATATACAACAGCAACTTCTCTTGTGGCTTAGGTGCGACAAGTATTGGAGCGGAGGACAGTACTTCTTCAAGTCTCGCAGCGCAGCCTCCGCTCGAGTCCATTTCATTGGACCTGCCTTTTCAAAATCTTGAAAAAGCGGCGAGCGCGTTCAGCAGAACTTAGAGATGAACTCTGCCGAGAGCAGCCACACAACCGCAAGTCTCCCGACATCCTTGACGCGCTTTGGTGCTTCGATTTGCTCAATGGCCTTGATCTTGTCGGGATTGGCTTCAATTCCCGCCGAGACACAAAGAACCGAGAAGCTTGCGGAAGGGACTCCAAACACGCACTTCTCGGGGTTGAGCTTGAGGTTGATCTTGCGCAGATTTGCAAACGTCTCATCCAAATCCTGAACCAGAGTTGCTCTGTCTTTGCTCTTGACCACTATGTCATCCATGTAAGCTTCTACATTTCTGTGTATCTGTGGTCCAAAGGCATCTTGGACTACTCTTGCAAAGGTTGAACCAGCATTCTTCAAACCGAAAGGCATCCGTATAAAGCAGTACGTGCCACATGGTGTGATGAATGCGGTTTTCTCTTCATCCTCTTCTGCCATGAAGATCTGATGATATCCTGAATATGCATCAAGAAACGAAAGCAGATCACATCCAGCTGTGGAGTCAACAATCTGGTCGATACGCGGCAAGGGAAACGGGTCTTTAGGACAAGCTTTATTAACATCAGTGAAGTCAATACAAAGCCTCCATTTCCCATTAGCCTTGCGCACAACTACCGGATTGGCCAACCACGTGGGGTGGAGGACTCCTTTGACAAGCCCTGCTATTTCCAATTTCTTGATTTCTTCTGCTATGAACTCTTGGCGCTCCACTGCATGTTTCCTAACTTTTTGCTTGACGGGCCGCGCGTGAGGACAGACAGCTAGGTGGTGCTCAATTACTTTCCTGGGAACACCGGGGATGTCAGATGGTCGCCATGCAAACACATCGACATTCGCCCGCAGGAAAGCAACGAGCTCGCCTTCCTATTTGGGATCAAGCGTGGCACTGATGGTGAAGGTTCCACCAGCGCCGTCCTCCTTGGCGGCCACCTTCTTGGTCTTTGGCGGAGCTGCCATCGTCTTGTTGCACTTGCCGGTAGAGCTCGATGGTGCGTCCTCGACGGTAGCGCAGCACTCCGAAGAGGTGCGCTTGCCGGAGTGGGCAATAGAGCTCTTGCCGGACCTGGTGGTCTTCTTCTTCCCGGGAGCTTCAGCAGTAAGTGGCTTGCTATTTGTCGCTGCTGCTGCATCCTGGTAAATCTTGTCGGCGCAAATAAGTGCATCTTTCTTGTCGCCATGGACAGAAATGACGCTTATCGGGCCGGGCATCTTGAGTAGGTTGTAAGCATAATGAGAGGCGGCCATGAACTTGGCGAGTCTTTGGGCGGCCGAGTATGCCATTGTAGGGCAATGGGAAATCGGCGACGTCGAGCGTGACCCTCTCGATTCGAAGTTGAGCTCACCGCCAATGTTACCGCAACGTGATCTTCCTTTGGGCTTGCTCCTTCTGGGTTGATTCCTTGGAAAGTACCAGTTTCTTGAGCTCATTGTCGTGGATTTGAAGTTTCGGAGCACCGCAGAGGAGATCAAATTCAGGCCGGCCCGCCGTCAACCAACATCTTTGTGACCTTGAGGTTGCGGATGGTTGGTGAGACCAACATCGGCAAACACCCGACCGCAGTGATGCGATCTGGGTGATCCTCAATGTCAAAGATGATGGGCGTGCTGGACCACTTCAGAGGTTTGCGTGACTCTATGGATGGTTCTGCTGCATTGACCTCATGCATCCATTGCTTGAGTTGGCGGTGCGAGGTATGCAGAGACGCACCACCGTCGACGCAAAGGACCTCCGTTGCCTTTTGAAACTCCTGCTCATCGGCTTCATCGTCTTCATCGTCCTCGTCATCTTCATCTTCATCTTCTTCCTTGTCGCGGCCACGGGGAGGTCTGTCCCCTTGCCGCATCTTGGCCTTGCTGCGGCGTCCTCCCCGACCGGGTCTCTTCTTACTTGCTGCACCTGCACCTTCTTGGGCCTTCTATTTGTCTCGCCGCTCGTATTCAGCTCTCTGTAGCTCAACAAGCTGCTCGACTTTCTTGCAGCTCTGGAGATCATGGCCTTTGGTGCGGTGGATTTTACAGTACTGCTTGTTGGAGCTGTCAGGCTTGTTGGCGGCCGCCACAGCTTGGCGGTCGGCGTCAACGGCAACCTCCTTGCCGGAGCCACCGGCCTTGGCTTTGTTGGCAGCACCATCCTTACCGGACTGCTCGACAACTAGTACTTCTTGGTTTTTCTTCCTCCTGTTGTTCCGCCGTCGGCTATTTCTTGCCGGGGCGATCCCCTCACTGTCAGACTCTGCTCCCACATTCTCTCCTGGGAGTCTTCTTCCTTCTTCAGCGCGTGCACACTTGTCGGCCAAGGCGTAGAGCTCGCTGACGTCTTTCACTTTGCACATCGCCATCTCCTCCCTCATCCTGCGATTTCGTACATTCTGATGGAATGCACTGATCACTGCAGCAGGTGGACGTCCGAGATGTTGTAGTGCACTCGATGAATCTCGGATGAATTTGCGCAGAGACTCCCCCTCCTTCTGGGCAAGTAGGTGGAGATCACTCTCCTGGCCATGAGGCTTGTGGCCGCCTGTGAAGGCGCCAACAAACTGGTGGCACAAATCTGCCCAAGAAGAAATAGAGCCATCCGGCAAGTGCATGAGCCAAGATCTGACGTTTGGCTTGAGCACCAAGGGAAGTAATTGGCGAGGATCTTGTCGTCTCGTCCCCGCAGCTTGCACCGCGATGGTGTAGATGCTTTGAGGAACTCCGATGGATGTGTCCTGCCGTCGTTTCTCCGCACATCTGGTTTGAAGTTTTTCTTGTCGGGCCACCGGACTTGCCGCAGCTCACGAGTGAACGCAGGGCAATTTACAGCGTCGGACAAGTCGCTGGTTCCCTGGCGCATGCATGTCGACATGGGCCCGCGCTGGTCGGATTGACGGCGCGCTTCTCTTCGGCGCTCAATACGGGTTCGAGCGTCTTCCTCTTGCCGTTCTCGAAGAACTTGGCGTTGGTCGCGACGAGCTCGCGGATCCGACGACGCTGTGGAGTCGCTGTCAAGGTGGATCCAGCGAGTTGGCGATCTTGGCCTTCGGGAAGGGGAGTGTACGGTGGGTGCACCCCCGCAAGTCTCGTCGCCATCGGCTCACGCCTTGTCGCCTCGCCGCGGCTGCAAAGCGCTCGGTTGCCGCGGGACGTCGCCGTTGGCGAAGCCGATGAGACTCTGAATTGTGGCCCTCCATTCGTCGACCTTATCGGCCGTTGGAGGGTAATCTAGGAGTAACTGAGCTCTTGCCAAGGCTTCCGCTGGTGTGGTTGGCGGCAACGGCGTACGGAGCGAACGAGATGTGCTCGGACTCCTAACCAAGTTAGGAGGAGCAGTACCCCGCCCAAGCGACCGTACTCCACTCGTACCGGCATGCTGAGGTGCATGCGGGTCTCGAGGGCCTCGGGATCCTCCAGCTTGGCCTTGATCCAATGAGCGTATGGTGCCGCGAGTATCATGACGCTGTCTGTCCCGCGCCTCCTGCGATGGACGCGGTGCAGATTCGGACGCCGACGCCTGCGCTGCCTTGTCCTTGGACCCGGCGGCATCGTGGGCTCTCTCGACGACGCCGGTCCCTCCGCCAGCGTTTCCCCCACCGCCTGACGGCTCCGGTGGTGGTGGGGTCGACGCGGGTGGCTCAGCTGCTGCCGAAGGCTTCTTCTTCGGCGCCATGTCGACGAAGATGTCGATGAAGTCGCTCGTGCGACCGCCGGATCGGGTTCACACAGCCTCGACGCCCCCTACCTGGCGCGCCAAAGATGTCGGGGGAGAACTGATCGTGTCCCACGAGCACCTACGGGACCTGGGTCCCTTGTGGTTCGGAGGGGGGCGGAGATTGCACAAAGAGCGGATCGAGGCGATGCACACAAGCGGATTTACCCAGCTTCGGAGCTCTCCGGGGAGATAATACTCCTACTGCTGCTTTGTGGATTATCTGGTGTTCTTGCTAGGGAGCAATGGGTGCTACAAGACCTAGCCTGAGTGTGGTTTCGTATGAATGTGATGAACTACGCCGGAGCTGGACTGAACCCAGCCGAACCCTTTCTACGTTGCCCTTGGGCCTCCTTTTATAGGCACAAGGGGTCACCACATGTGGCAAGTAGACAAGGTTATAATGGTAAAAACATGGGTTGGTACACCGCTTTGTACAGTGTACAGTAATCTATACCTAACTCTGACGGCAAGGGACAAGAGTCATCAATGCCTGTCTCAGTCGCCCGAACAGTGTAACAGGGACCGTCAAGTGCGCCTCCGTTTGCCACGGAGGTAGCCTGTCAGCGCCGCTTATCGCTGCTCTCCGCTGGCTGCACAGCCCGTCGACACGCGTACTTGGGAGAGCCCCGTGGTGACACGTTGGCGGGTGAGCTGGAGCGGAGACGAAGAGAGGTCGCCCGCCCCGGCAAGCGCCTTGCCGCGGCAGGAACCTTGTCGCGCTTGGGGGCTCGGCGCCCGCCAAGCCTTCCCAGCAAGCTCCTCTTGCCGGGGCCTTGTTTCCTTCGCGCCCTGAGTGGCCTTCCCGGCAAGCTCCTCTTGCCGGGGTCTTGACTACTTTGTTCTTGAATGGCTCCGAAGGGCCGCAGAGGGTCTTTGGCAGACGCCCGGCAAGGCTCGCCACGGGGACGCTGCGACTGCCCGTGCACGGGTTCGGGGTACTAAGGTACCCCTACTTTAGTACACCGACATCATCCTTCGTTGTTCCATCGCCGTTCCCATCTTTTGGGATGTCCACCATGTATATGTCGTATGACGAGGTGGCCTTCCAGTGCCCTATAGGCGCTGGTTCTTGGTCGTCTCAAAGATCGCCGTCCATACCGTCGATGTCTTGGTCGAAGTCGAGCATGTCGGTTAAATCATCGGCAGTGGCTACAAAGTGGGTGGTGGGTGGGCGTTGAATTTCTTCGTCGCCGCGATTCAAACCTTCCCGACCGTAGTCCGCCAGGGCTCTCCGATAAAGAGAGAGACTTTAGTGAATTCAAGATGTCGCCAAAGGGCGAAAAGCCGAAAGATGTCCATGGAAGTGAACTCCATGACCGGGCGCCAATCGGATTCGATTGGCGGGGCGCGGGGATTAGTCCCGCACACAGGAGTCACGAGCCGCAGCGACAGGATGGAGTTCGCTCAATCGCCGTTGAGATCGTAGCCCCGAGGCGGTGTCCAACCACTCGCCCTCGATCGGGGAGTCGGCTCGAGCTAAGGGTCGGAGCGGACGCTGGTCTGACCTCCGTGACACTGTTGGCGGCAGAGCTAGATCGTGCCATCGAGACAAGGCGCGCGATTTGGTTGTGGCTCGAATCCGTCGAAGATCAAGTCTCCGCGGATGTCGGCCGTGTAGTTCAAACTCCCAAATCTGACTCGATGGCAAGGCGTAGCTTCGATCTGCTCCAGATGGCCAAGTGAATTGGCCCGCAGCAAAGCCGCCCGAATCGAAGATCTGTCCGGGAGAAAAGTCTCACCTGGACCGTGTCGTTGTTGATGATCGAAGGAGCCATCGGGCCTATAGGTGACGACACGCAGGAACTCTCAACGAAAGCACCAATGTCGGTGTCAAAACCGCGGATCTCGGGTAGGGGCCCCGAATCAGCGTCTAGGCGGATGGTAACAGGAGACAAGGGACACGATGTTTTTACCTGTGTTCGGGCCCTCTCGATGGAGGTAATACCCTACTCCGCTTGATTTATATTGATGGTATGGGTAGTACAAGAGTAGATCTACCACAAGATCAAGGAGGCTAAACCTAGAAGCTAGCCTATGATATGATTGTTGTTAGTCCCACGGACTAAAACCCTTCGGTTTATATAGACACCGAATAGGGTTAGGGTTACACAGAGTCGGTTACAATGGTAGGAGATCTACATATCCGTATCGCCAAGCTTGCCTTCCACGCCAAGGAAAGTCCCATCCGGACACGGGACGAAGTCTTCAATCTTGTATCTTCATAGTCTAGGAGTCCGGCCAAAGATGATAGTTCGGCTATCCGGACACCCCCTAGTCTAGGACTCCCTCACTTACCAATGCCTTCCTCTAGGCCCAAATAATGGTGAAGTGTTATGTAGTCGACGTTCACATAACACCACTAGAGGCTAGACAACATACATCTCATCAAAATATCGAATGAATACCAAATTCACATGACTACTAATAGCAAGACTTCTCCCATGTCCTCAGGAACAAACGTAACTACTCACAAAGCATATTCATGTTCATAATCAGAGGGGTATTAATATGCATAAAGTATCTGAACATATGATCTTCCACCAAATAAACCAACTAGAATCAACTACAAGGAGTAATCAACACTACTAGCAACCTACTAGTACCAATCCCGGACATGGAGACAAGAATTGAATACTAGAGATGAACTAGGGTTTTGAGAGGAGATGGTGCTGGTGAAGATGTTGATGGAGATTGCCCTCTCCCGATGAGAGGAGCGTTGGTGATGACGTTGGCGATGATTTCCCCCTCCTGGAGCCCTAGATTGGTTCCGCCAAGGTTCCGCCTCGTGGCGGCGGAGTTTCGTCCTGAAAGGTTGCTTATGATTTTTTCCTCGACGAAAGACCTCATATAGCAGAAGATGGCCATCGAGAGCCAGCAGGGGCCCACGAGTAGGGGCGCACCACAGGGGTAGGGCGCCCCCACCCTCGTGGACAGGTGGGGCCCCTCCGTGAACTTCTTCCGCTGGATATTTTTATTATTTCCCAAAATGACTTTCGTGGAGTTTCGTGGACTTTTGGAGTTGTGCGAAATAGGTCTCTAATATTTGCTCCTTTTCCATTGAAATTCCAAATGCTAGGCATTCTCCTCCTTATGTAAACCTTGTAAAATAAGAGAGAATAAGCATAAGTATTGTAACATAACGTGTAATAACAACCCATAATGCAATAAATATCGATATAAAAGCATGATGCAAAATGGATGTATCAGCTAGCAACGCATGCGGCGCCACATAGGTAGGCAGGCAGCTGAGGTGGCACGGTGGTGGAGCCTCCATGAAGATCTGCATGCCGCCACGCAAGCGTGTGCTGAGTTGGCCTGGAAGCTGCATGTTGCCACGCAGGTGCCTGCCCAGCTGGTTGGGCTGGCAGCTGCATGCGAACGGCGATGGTGACTTGGTTGGTGTGGGCCTGGCTGTGGCCCCGCTGGCATCCTCGGTGAGGGCCTTGCTGGGTGGCCCGGCAAGGGTCTTGCCGCAGCGCGCTATCGTCCCCGGCAAGGACCTTGCCGGGGGTCTGGTGGCCTTCCTCGACAAGGATCCTGCCGAGGATCGTCGTCTTCTAATCCTCATATGATCTTGAGTGTTCCTTGTCTTCACAAAGATCTGTATGCCACCATGGAGGTGCCTCCCGAGCCCTGGCCCAACGCTATGTTGGAGACCATGGGCTCAAGGGTGGCTCGCTCTGTTGGTGTGGGGCAAGCTGCCCTGGCAAGGGTCTTGCTGGGGCTGCTGAGGCTGCCCCGGCAAGGGTCTTGCCGGGGGAACCTGCATCGCCTCTGCTCTTTGTGGTCTTGGCCTTGGCGTTGCTCTAGTTATCTTGGGCTTCGGTCTTACCTTGGCTCACCTCCCATGTTCTGCTTAGTGTGACCGTGGGCGCGGCTCCGACTGCCCGTGCATGGGTAAAGGGGTACAAAAGTGCGCCCCTCTTTTTGTACACCGACAGTTCCTTGGCGTCGATGGAACCCTAAATAGCAAGTATCGTCGGTGCGAGATACATGTGGCCGTCGGTGTCGAATATACATCCATGTCCCACAAGTGACTCCGACGTCCGGCGTCCCAAAGCAACTGTTCTCGGCGTCGATGGCGATCGAACACCAATGCGAATTTGTCTGGCAGCCTCTGCGATGACAATTAAAAGGAAAGTGTTGAAACTTGAAACACCCAAACTGACTCAAGTCGGTTTGGTTGTTTGAAATTTCAAAACTTGGCTTTAATCCTCATCATAGAGGCTACCAGACAAATTCGCCAAGGTGTTCGACCGTCATCGGCCACCGGAACTATTGTTGCGGGCGCCGGGCGTCGGCTTCACTTGTGGGATGTGGATCTAGTGTTCAACGCCGAGCGCCACATGTATCTCGCACCGATGATACTTGCTATTTAGGGTTCCATCGACGCCAAGGACCCCCTAACCCGCTCATCCTGTTTGTAAAAATTTAGTTAGGTCGACGGAAGAAACAAAATTGCTATGTTATCCATCTTTCGATTTAAATGTGCAGTTATTTCGTCGCTGCGAGGGTCTGGTGTTCGACGAGCTCTGCCTCTGCGTTCGTTGGTGAGCACAAATGACATCTCCTCCTCCCCCCTTCATTTGCTCTGTTCCGGTCTTCGTGCCGATGAAACTTGCTAGCTATAGGTGTCAATCATCAGTATGCGTAACCACTATGCGTCTCCCGTTCGAAAGGGTTACATATATAAATATGCATGCATTTGTATATTTATAAACGTGATTCTTTCGAATTGTCCAACGTTATCCATGGACAGCCCGAGTATGTGTAGATTGGGTTCGTTTTCCCATATGCTCTGCTCCGGATCCGATGCAGAATTTCGTCAGTGCCTCCCTGTTGTTCTCTGGGTACACATCCTCTCTGCTTATTGTCGATACGTGTATCAGGAGAACAGCGGGGAGGTGTTGCCGAAATTTTGTGTCGGATCAGGAGCAGAGCATGGGAAAACGAACCCAATCTACACATACTCGGTTGGGATTAGGACCTATCTTTACCTATTAGCGTGTAGGTTGGATGGACATAATAAAACTGACAAACTCCATTAACTGATGGATATGGTTTGCTTAATTATGTATATATTTCTTGTGTGTCTAGTAGGAAGTCAATATGAGTGATCGTGCATGGATTTACACCGGTTACACTAGTTAGAAAGTTTGGACCGAGGAATGGTTAAGAAAAACCAAGGGGTTTGTTAGAGCCGCATTCGCAAATGGCCAGGAATTAAGCAGGTGCCCCTGTGCCCATTGCGACAACTATAAAAAGAGGGGCGAGCTTGAAATGAGTAAAGACCTGCAGAAGTTTGGTTTTACGCCTGGTTACACAGTTTGGACAATACATGGTGAGTCTGCCCAACGTGCCAGAGCTGAGGTGGTTCGTCGTCGCACCGACGAGCACGGTACCGGGACCGCAGACATGGTGCAATACTTTGACGATGCTCGGGACCCGGACGAGGAGATGGAGGAATCTGCAGAGGCCTTCACTGAAATGTTGGAGTCCTCAAAACGTCCTCTCCATGAGCACACTGAGCTTTGTCAGCTGGATGCCATCTCACAAATAATGGCTCTAAAGGCTCAATTCAACTTGGGCAGAGAATGCTACGACGCGATGATGACAGTATTCGGACGATTTCTACCCAAAGTCCATGTGCTACCTCCAAACCTGTACCAGTCAGAAAAAATCCTCCGTGCTCTTAAGATGCCCTATTAGAAGATACATGCCTGTGACAAAGGATGTGTCTTATTTAGGCTTCAGTATGAGGACTTGAACTATTGTCCCATTTGCAATTCTTCCAGGTATGTTGTGGTTGACAACGGTATGGGTGAGAAGAGCAGACCAAAATACCTGTTAATGTTCTTCGGTATATGCCAATCGTACCAAGACTTCAATGTCTTTTCATGGTCGAAGAGACGGCCAGACAGATGACATGGCACAAAACGGGCAAAAGAACCGAACTAGATGCAGATGGGAATGTGATGATGGTGCACACATCGGATGGTGAAACGTGGAAGCGCTTCGATGCATTACATAAGGAAAAAATGGCAGATCCAAGGCATCCTCGAGTCACTGTCAGCACAGATGGGTTCAGTGTGTTTGGTTAGATGGCAACCCAATACAGTTGTTGGCCCGTGTCTGTCATTCCACTCAATCTCCCCCCGCTGCAAATTATGCAAAGAAAGAACATTTTCCTGACGTTGATAATTCCAAGGCCCAACTATCCGGGGAAGAATATGAATGTGTACATGCAGCCGCTTAAGGACGAATTGCAAGAAGCTTGGGATAATGGGTTCAAGACATACGACGCCTTTAGCAAACAGAACTTCATAATGCGTGTCTGGTACATGTACTAGACGCATGACTTGACGGCGTATGCGCTATTCGTTGGTTGGTGTGTGCATGGAAGGTTCCCGTGCCCCACATGCAAGGGAGCTCTTGAGTTTCGTTGGCTGACGGCAGGGCACAAGTATAGTTGCTTCGACTTGCATAGACCGTTTCTACATCCCGCCATAAGTTCAGAAAGACAAAAGAACTTCATCAAAGGTAGAGTTGTCAAACACTCGCACCACCTGCGTTGATGAGGCCAATGACCCTAGATCGTTAAACACTCTCGAGCCAGATCCAGGCGTCCGTGGGTATTTCAAGGGGTATAATAAGGAACACGCTGGACTCACAAGACATGCTTCGGATCTGCCTTACTTCAAAGACCTCCTTTGCCCACACAACATTGACGTGATGCACAATGAAAAGAATATCGCCGAAGCCATTTTTGGTACATTGTTCGGCATAGAGGGGAAATCAAAGGATGATACTAAGGCTAGAGTCGATCAGGAGGAGCTATGTGATAGACCGTTACAAAACATGAAGGAACCAAAAGGAAAGGGGAACTGGATGAAGCCAAATGCATGATTCAATCTTGGAAGGCCAGCTATCAAGGAAATTATTTTGTGGGTGAAAATGCAGTTGATGTTCCCCGATGGGTATGCAGCAAATCTAAAGAGGGGAGCGAATCTTGGAAAATTGAAAATATTTGGTCTAAAAAGTCATGATTGGCACATATGGATTGAGCGGATAATGCCGGTGATGTTGCGTGGCTTCATCCCTGAGGATGAATGGCTAGTACTGGCAGAGCTGAGCTATTTCTTCTGTGTTCTTTGTGCGAAAGAACTATGGCCTGGCCTCCTAGAAGAAATGGAACAGTTGGCACCGGAGTTGATCTGCAAGTTAGAGAAGATCTTTCCGCCAAGCTTCTTTAATCCAATGCAACACTTGATTTTGCATCTCCCGACCGAGGCACGACTAGGGGGCCCGTGAAAAATCGTTGGTGCTACTCAACTGACAGGATGCAGAAGACGCTTCGAGCAAAATGTAAAAATAAACATAGAATAGAAGCATCGATGGCGGAGGCATTCATCACTGAGGAGGCAGTAAACTTCGTGACAGCACACTACGAAGCCAAAAATCGTCATTTGCATAATCCGAAGCCTCGGTACAATGCTGACGAACCTCAAAAGGGTCAATCCAACCTCAGCCTATTCAAAGGGAATCTCGCACCAACTAGTGGTTGGAAACCAATAAGGTTGGATGTTGAAGAATGGTGGACCATTTCGCTGTATCTCTTCAACAACCTAACAGAAGTGCGGCCGTACATCGAGTAAGATCTCGGTACATTGTTTCACAACTTCTAATTCCTTTGAACTTCTATTATTCCTGGATATTTGATGCATTTGATACGTCGCCATATTCTCGTATGGAGCGGTGATCCAAAAGGATTCCGTCGAAGAGTATGAGCTTCTGGCAAAACAAGGAGCCGAATATCCCGGTTTCATCTCTTGGTTCAAGAAAAGGTAATTTCCATTAGACCCTTTCTTTTCTTTGGCTAATTTGCGACAAATGTAACAATCCTTTCGTATTAAACTTGTAGGCTAATTCAGAGATTATGGATGCCGAATTGAGACAAGTAGCTAATGGTTTTGACTATAAGGTCCATTCATTTGACAAATACGACATCAACGGGTATCACTTCCGTACCTATGGCAAAGAGCTATCTATGGCCGACTAAAAGTCTAGAAATTGTTGTGTCTCTGCTATCGGCGAAGGAGGTATCGAGTATTATGGAAGAGTTGAAGCAATTTATGAACTTGAATTCTAGGGTGAAAACCCACCAAACATCATAGTCTTCAGATGTTATTGGTTCCATCTGAGGGAGACTAGAAGGACTCATGAACATATAGGGCTAGTCAAAATCAAACAAATCACCCATTTGGATGTTCCCGATGTCTATATTACGGCTCAACAGGCAACCCAAGTTTTCTATCTACCGTGGGCCTCTCAAAGTGATCCAAATCTCAGTGGTTGGGACGTCGTTTATGAAGTGTCGCCACGTGTTGGACCACCTCCCCCCAATGAAAAGGATTATGAACCTCACATTAACCAAGACACATATGACAAAGGAGAATTCTTCCAAGAAACACGTCTTTCCAAAAAACGTTTCAAGAACCGCTCTACTCCACCCAGAACATTGAAGTAGACAATGATAGTGAATCCGACTTCACCCCTGAGCCGGAACAAGAAGAGGCGGAAGAAGAAGAAGTTACCGCTGCAGATGACCTGTCAATGATTGAACGATTTCGTAAAGGTGGCCTTACACATGATGATGCATTTATTAATGATGATGATGAGCACGTCATTGCCGATAGTGATGATGATGATGCTTTTATTAATGATGATGACGAGCACGTCATTACCGATAATGATTATTAGGTATTCAAATTTTTATGTTGTACTTGATTTATATAGTTATTTGTATGATTGTATGATTTATATAGTTGGTATTTATAATTTTCTTACTTTGTATGATTGTTTCTTATACATAGTGCCATGGTCTTGATTTCCGTCCCGGTCGGCCCTCGCCCGCTTTATGATTTGGATGTGGTAAATTCTCTTTCATAACTATTTGTTGCATTACACATTTATGACAATTATGGCCATCAAGTTGACATAGAGATATTTTAATCTAGGAGGTATGTGAACCGGAATTTGAAACGGACCCTCTTGTCGAGAAGTTAAATTTAGTTGAAAAAGCAAATGAGTATTTGAAAGAAAAAATTAAAAGAATTGAAGAAGAGAAGATGAAATTGGAGTTGTATGTTGCCGATGTCATCGATGATCACACGATGAAGATGAATGCAATGCGCTTGAAGATGGATGCAATCCACCTGAAGCTTAAGAAGATTAGAAAATATGCTATTGATAATGAGGCTTGGTATCATTATGCCGTTGGATCAATTGTTACCTTAGTTGCGATCTTCATCACATTTGTTGTGATGAGGGTAAGTTTTCTCTAGTGCTTGCTTTACAAATGGATACTTAGCTTATTTTCCTCCTAAATGGCATAATTACCTAAGTTAGATAAAAAATAAGCTATCCTTAGCTTATTCAGTTCATTTATGACATACTTAGCATACTTAGGTAAAAAATGGCATGATAATCTTTGTTAGCTCCAAAATGATATAGACTTAGCTTATTTTCCTCGAAAATGACATAATAACCATGCTAAGCTCCAAAATGACCTATTTACCTACCTTAGCTCTAAAATGACCTACACTTAGCATTTTTACCTAGCTTAGCAATAAAATGACATTTTTACCTATCTTAGTTAGAAGAAGAAGATAAAGAAGAGGAGAGGAGAAAAAGAAAGATAAGAAAAAAACTTTTTCTTCTTCTTCTTCTTCTTCTTCTAACTAGTCTTCTTCTTCTTCTTCTTCTAACTTTCATCTTTCCCAATTTGCAGATTTGCTTTACATGAGGAAGCTTGGATTCATGGAGTGTACTATTCTTCTGGTGCTTCCTTGCTGTTTATGAAAACTTGTTTGGATATGTATGTCTATATGGATATGTTGTTGGAAACTTGTTTCTGGTTATGTATATATGGATATGTTGGACTTTGTTGAACTATGTTGTTGGATTGGATGAAATATGTTGTTGGACATGCTGTTGGATATGTATGCATGTATATTTGTGTTTGAAACCATGTCTAATTAATGGGATTTAAATAAAAACAGGGGATATATAGCCTCTTTGTCGTCTGCTAGCGGACGGCAAATACCTTTGTCGTCTGCTAGCAGACGGCAAAGAGGACATGTGGCAGTCACCTGTGCAAACTGGGATCACTAGCTGCCTATTTGGTCATTTTGCCGTCCGCTGGCAGACGACAAAGTGACCAGCTATGCCGTCTGCCGGCAGACGGCAAAGATTCAAACCTCTTTGTCGTCTACTGGCGGACGGCATATCCGGACACGTGGTAGCTTCCCAGTGCTGCCTAGTTGGGCTCTTTGCCGTCTGTCAGCGGACGGCAAAGAGCTTTGAATCTTTGCCGTCCGCTGGCAGATGGCAAAGAGCCCCGTTAACCCCCTAATGGCCCTCACGCCACCGCACTGCCGTCCGCTGTCTTTGCCATCTGCTGGCCTCGGATGGCGGACGGCGTAATCCTTTGCTGTCTGTTTCTAAGAAGCGGACGGTAAAGAAGGCTTTTGCTGGCATGTGTTCATCCAGACAGTTCGCCATTCGCTAGCGGACGGCAAAGAAGTTTGCCGTCCGTGATCTATGCCTTTGCCGTCTGCCATGGCGGACGGCAAAGAAGCTGATTCCAGTAGTGTAAGGGGCTGATTTGGATTCATATGTTTCATGTTATGGTTAGATTTATCTTAATTCTTCTTCCATAGTTACGGATGCTTGCAAGAGGGGTTAATCATAAGTGGGAGGCTTGTCCAAGGAAGGGCAGCACCCAAGCACCGATCCACCCACATATCAAATTATCAAAGTAACGAACGCGAATCATATGAACATGATGAAAACTAGCTTGACAATAATTCCCATGTGTCCTATGGAGCGCTTTGCTTTATATAAGACTTCGTACAGGCTTGTCCTTTGCTACAAAAAGGATTGGGCGACCTTTCTGCACCTTGTTTTCTTTTGTTACTTTTTACACGTTACAAATCATCTTATCACACAACTATCTGTTACCGATAATTTCAGTGCTTGCATATAATACCTTGCTAAAACCCGCTTGTCATTTCCTTCTGCTCCTCGTTGGGTTCGACACTCTTACTTATCAAAAGGACTAAGATAGATCCCATATACTTGTGGGTCATCAGATACGTTGGAGACGTATCAAGCATCCCCAAGCTTAATCCTACTCGTCCTCGAGTAGGTAAATGATAAAAACAGAATTTTTGATGTGGAATGCTACCTAACATGTTTATCAAGTAATCATTCTTATTGTGGTATGAATATTCAGATCCATAACATTCAAAACAAAAGTTTAATATTGACATAAAAACAATAATACTTCAAGCATACTAATAAAGCAATCATGGCTTTTCATAATATCATGGCTAAAGAAAGTTATCCCTACAAAATCATATAGTCTTGTCATATGCTCTATCTTCATCACACAAAGCATTTATTATGCACAGCCCCGATGACAAGCCAAGCAATTGTTTCATACTTTTGACATTCTAAAGATTTTCCAACTTTCAGCAATACATGAGCATGAGCCATAGATATAGCACTACGGTTGGAATAGAAGGTGATAGTAGACAAAAAGGAGAAAGGAATTATCACACCAACTAGACAAATTAACAGGTTATGGAGATGCCCATAAATTGATATTGGTGCAAGTGAGTAGAGATTGACATGCAACGGATGCACTAGATCTATATGTGTATGAAATCTCAAAAGAAAACAAAGTGGGTGTGCATCCAACTCGCTTGCTCACAAAGACCTAGGGCAATTTTGAGGAAGCCCATTATTGGAATATACAAGCCAAGTTTTATAATGAAAAATTCCCACTAGTAATATATGAAAGTGCTAACATAGGAGACTCTCTATCATGAAGAACATGGTCCTATTCAGAAGCACAAGTGTGGAAAAGGATAGTAACATTGTCCCTTCTCTCATTTTTTCTTTTTTTTTCTTTTGGGCTCTTTGGCCTCTTTTTGGGGGCTCTTTGGCCCCTTTTTATTCCAAGTCCGGAGTCTCATCCCGACTTGGGGGGAATCATAGCCTCCATCATCCTTTCATCACATGGGACAATGCTCTAATAACGATGATCATCACACTTTTATTTACTTACAACTCAAGAATTACAAGTCGATACTAGAACAAATATATGACTCTAAATGAATGCCTCATGCATATGAGAGCGATATGACAATGATGGTATGTCTCATAATAAACGGAACGGTGGAAGTTGCATGGCAATATATCTTGAAATGGATATGGAAATGCCATAATAGGTAGGTATGGTGGCTGTTTTGAGGAAGGTATAAGGTGGGTTTAATGCACCAGCGAAAGTTGTGCGGTACTAGAGTGGCTAGCAAAGGTGGAAGGGTGAGAGTGCGTATAATCCATGGACTCAACATTAGTCATAAAGAACTCACATACTTATTGCAAAAGTTTATTAGCCCTCGAAACAAAGTAGTAATATGCATGCTCCTAGCTAGGGGGATAGATTGGTAGGAAAAGACCATCGCTCATCCCCAACCGCCACTCATAAGGAAGACAATAAAAAATAAATCATGCTCCAACTTCATCACATAACGTAAGACCATAAGTGCATGCTTCGGGAATCACAAACCTTAACACAAGTATTTCTATTAACCCACAATTAGCAACTAGCATGAATCTAATATCACCATCTTTATGTATCAAAACAATTGCAAGGAATCAAACTTCTCATATATTCAATGATCTTCAATTTTTTTAATTATATCCCTCTTGAATACCCATCATATTAGGACCAAATTCAAAACCTAAGAAAATTCCCATACTATTTTTAAGACTCTCAAGATAATATAAGTGAAGCATGAGAGTTCATAAATTTCTACAAAATAAAACCACCGCCATGCTCTAGAAAGATATAAATGAAGCACTAGAGCAGCTACCTAGCTCAAAAGATATAAGTGAAGCACATAGAGTATTCTAATAAATTCACGATTAATGTGTGTCCCTTTCAAAAGGTGTGTACAGCAAGGATGATTGTGATGAACTAAAAATCAAAGACTCATATAATACATGGCGCTCCAAGCAAAACACATATCATGTGGTGAATAAAAATATAGCCTCAAGTAATTTTACCGATGGATTGAAGACAAAAGAGGGGATGCCATCTGAGGCATCCCCAAGTTTAGATGTTTGGTTGTCCTTGAATATTACCTTGTGGTGCCTTGGGCATCCCCAAGCTTAGGCTCTTGCCACTACTTATTCCTTAGTCCATCAAAACTTTACTCAAAACTTGAAAACTTCACAACAGAAAACTCGTGAGATCCGTTAGTGAAACAAAGCAAATAACCACTTTTAGGTACTGTTGTAAATTCATTCCAATTTTATATTGCTGTCATATCTACTGTATTCTAACTTCTCCATGGTTCATACCCCCTGATACTACCCATAGATTCATCAAAATAAGCAAACAACACAATCAAACACAGAATCTGTCAAAAATAGAACAGTTTGTAGTAATATGGACTTCACCCAAACTTATTTAACTCCAAAAATTATGAGAAATTGGGAAAAAAAAGGAAATCTGTATATAAATATTGAATAAATTTAGGAATTTTATCACACTCTAGTGAATTTTAACAATCCTGCTACTGGACGTAAAAGTTCCTATTTTTCAGCAGAATCAAATCAATTATCACCATAGATCATCCCAAAGGCCTAACTTGGCACAAACACTAATTAAAACACTAAAAAACAATTTTTACAGAAGTAATATTGTGTATATATTCAAGAACAGAAGCAAAAACAAAAAAAAACACCATGGGGGAGATGGAAAAAAATTGGATCGTAAGGAAGGGTTGCGGCGTCCGGAGACCTAAACCTAGGCTCTAATACCATGTTAGGAAAGCAACTTAACTTTATTGAAGGCCCAAGGGGCATATATATCACACGCGGGCGGCGAGCAGAGCTGGACGAGGCGACTCCAATTTGGCTTGCAACACGATTACTGATGGGGCGCACTAGTGTGAACGTGGCGCAGTAGCAACCAGGTCGAGGTAGGACTGACCCATCGGGCGGATCGGGTCGGCAGCCTGCCTTGCGGGCGATCATGACTGGGCAGGCGCCCCACGGTAGGTGCCTGGTCGTTCCTAAGCTATGTGGGCACGGGGCACCTACCGTGGGGCGCCTGCCCAGTCGTGATCGCCCGCAAGGCAGGCTGCCGACCCGATCCGCCCGATGGGTCAGTCCTACTGACCGTTGCTATCTGCGCCACGCTCACACCAAAGGCGCCCCATCGAAATCATGTTGCAAGCCAAATTGAGTCGCCTCGTCAGCTCTCGCCGCCGCCAGCTGCAGATCCTCTTGACCCACGTGCTTGCCTACATGCTAGCTACTTCCTATTGTTACTAGGTGCTAGCTAGCTACTTTGTACTGCTAGCGTGCTACTACCTCTCTTCTCGCTTGCTACTTTGCTGCTACTCTACTATTTTGGCCTCGCTGCCATGATTTTCTTCCGCTGCTATTGCATCTACTCTAGTATGTGTTCCCAGCTTTCTAGTTTTCTTTATTTTCCGTTGCGTCCACCAAATCCGTTGATATTTTGTGTTTTCTCATGTCATGTGGGTCCACCATACCTATGTCAGTCAGCCCTTTTCTGGTCATTGTCCTCTGTATAGGATTTATGTGACCTCTCTTTACATTGTTGATCTAAGCCCATTCTCTTGCTGCCTAGCTTCTTTCGCCGTCGGTTTTCATGGGCCATGATTCTTGAAGCAATGATGCATTCTCTTGATGTGCCATCTTCTTTCGACAACCCATCTTCTCTTGATACTTCTATTGTATCTTCTATTGATGCGGTGTCTTCCTCTAATGTGACATATCTTCGTTATCCCCTTTGGCGACTCGACAGGTTTTGAAGACTCTTCATGCTATGACGACACTCTCAAGACGCGGATTTGGATTATCATTTAACTTTTAGTATTACACTTATTCAAATGCAATGCTATTGCATACGCTTTGCATTTGAGGGGGGTGTTAAGGAGTATTAGTATTAGTCTAGGAGTCCTTATTAGTCTATGTTAGTTTCCTTACACCTCAAGTCATGTGTAATATATATATGCCCCCTGGGCCTTCAATAAAGTTAAGTTGCTTTCCTAACACTTTACACTTATTCCATGAATCAATACTATTTTTAGGCAAAGATGAAAACCAAGTTTTAGCACGATCTCGTAGTGAGAACGGAAATAGCTTCAATTTAACAATATCACTATCCACATATTTATTCTTTTGCATATCACACAACTCAACAAAAGTATTTGGATGGGATGCAACATCTTTGTTACGACTACCAGAAAATTGTTCTTCATAACAAGATTCAACAAAGAGGCATTCATTTCATAAGATTCCGCACTAGCATCGGGAGCAATCGGAGTACTAATAAAATCATTATTGTTAGTGTTGGAAAAATCACACAACTTGGTGTTTTCTTGAGCCATCGTGACAAAGCAAGCAATCTAGCACACAAGCAAATAAAAAGCAAACGAAAAGACGAACGGAAAGAAGGTGAATAAAAAGGCAAATATTGTTGTGTTATTATGAAAACATTTTAGAAGTGGGAGGAAAACAAGAGGCAAATGGCAAATAATTTAAGTGCAAGAGATGAGAGTTTATGATGGGTACTTGGTAGGCTTGATGTAGATCCTCCTCGGGAACGGCGCCAGAAATTATTCCTGCTACTTCTTGAGCTTGCATTGATTTTTCCCTTGATGAATAAAGGGTGATGCAGCAAAGTAGAGATAAGTATTTCCCTCAGTTAAGAACCAAGGTATCAATCTAGTAGGAGGAACACACAAGTCCCCAATAGATGCACCTGCATAAACTAACTAACACTTGCACACAACGCGAAAGAGGGGTTGTCAATCCCTTCATGGTCACTAGCAAGAGTGATATCTGATAGAGATAGGTATAAAAGATAAGTAAAAATGTAAAATAAAGTAAAGATAAATAAATTGCAACAAGGTACTTTGGGGTTTTTGGTTGTATAGATCTTAAAATAATATGATATGAAATAGACCCTGGTGCCATAGGTTTCCCTGGAGGCTTCTCTCTTGAAGAAAGCATATGGTGGGTGAACAAATTACTGTTGAGCAATTGATAGAAAAGTGCATAGTTATGATGATATCTAAGGCGATGATCATCAATATAGGCATCACGTCCGTGACAAGTAGACTGACTCCTGCCGTCATCTACTACTATTACTCCACACATCGACCGCTATCCAACATGCATCTAGTGTATTAAGTTAACAAGAATGGAGTAACGTCTTAAGCAAAGCAATATGGTAAAAAAACTGATCTTTTTATCCTTAATGGAAACAATACAAATATGTGCCTCGCTACCCCTACTGTCACTAGGAGAGGACATCGGAAGATTCAACCCATCACAAAGCACCTCTCCAATTGCAAGATAGATCAATCTAGTTGGCCAAACCAAATCAATAGATCGGAGAGAAATACAAAGCTATCTTAATCATGCATAAAAGAGTTCAGAGAAGACTCAAAGAATATTTTTTGATAATCTGATCATAAATCCACAATTCATCGGATCTCAACAAACAGACCGCAAAAGAAGATTACATCGAATAGAACTCTAAGAACATTGAGGAGAACATTGTATTGAATATCAAAGAGAGAGAAGAAGCCATCTAGCTACTAGCTATGGACCCTTAGGTCCGCGGTAAACTACTCACACATCATCGGAAGGGTAGCAAGGTTGGTGTAGAGGCCCTCCGTGATCGAATCCCCCTCCGATAGAGTGCAGAAGAGGCCCCAAGATGGGATCTCACGAGAACAGAAGCTTGCAGCGGTAGAAAAGCATTTTTGGTGTGCCCCCTAATGTACGAGGAATATTTGGGTATTTATAGAGCTGGAATTGGGGTTAGAGGACCATGGGGGCCCACAAGATCATAGCCCCCCTAGGGTGCGCCTCGTGAGCTTATGGCTCACATTTGGGCCTTCTGGCCTCCTCCCGAAGCTTCGTGGTTGTCTTGTGGTCCAAGAAAAATCCTCAAAAAGTTTCGTTCTGTTTGGACTCCGTTTGGTATTGATTTTCTATAAAAGACAAAAACAAGGAAAAAACAGCAACTGGCACTAGGCACTAGGTTAATAGGTTAGTCCCAAAAATTGATATAAATAAGCATATTAATGCATATAGAACATTCAAGATGGATAATATAATAGCATGGAACAATAAAAAATTATAGATACGTTGGAGACGTATCAGGGTAGTACTGGGGCCGTACTACGGCACGAGCAGTACTATCGCCCAACTACCGCTAGAGAGAGAAAGAGTCTAGTAGCCCAAAAATAAGTGGTAGTGCCAGCAGCACTGGACCGTGGAAGTACCGCACAAGCGATACTACCGCTGAGTAGGGCGGTACTACTGGTAAGTAGCCTCAAGCACTCCTAAAGAAGATAACAGACAAAACTACAAAGATGCGGGGAAGGTATGTGGGTGCATAGGGAAATGTGTACATGTTGATTCCACCCAAACCTTTCCGAAGCGTACCCCCTCTTGATAGTACGTTTTCCTGTGAATCAACTCCACCAAAAAAGAAACACTGCAAAAAACCTTCTTCACTCTATACCAACGAGCGAAATAAATCGTCTCATGTTGTATGATAGAATATCTGAAATGCTCGATGCACATGATTAGTCCGCAAATTGTATTGTCATCAATCACCAAAACCACTAAGGGAGAAATATCCCTAACAATCTCCCCCTTTTTGGTAGATTGATGACAACACCGGATTTGCACAAGGATATCAAAGAATGTATGCAAACCCAAAATCTACAAAATATAGATGGGCTCCCCCTAGATGTGTGCACTATTTGAATATTCTTTTGGAATTCAAATCACACAAACTAGGATCAACACTCCCCCTATGTTTTATGGACTAGGCAATACTTGCAACAAACATAATATTAAAAAGGGCACAATAAGCATATCATCACATACTAACATAATAAGACATAATAGGATGGATAAGGGGTAAAGTATGTCTCACACCATACACACTTAGTCTCAAGTCTCACACACAAAAGAAAATAAGATAAAAGAGTTCACAAGCGAGAAATCGAAGAAAATAAAAAGGAGTTTGTGACTCGGCAACACCCTAGGAAAGCAAATCCCCGATCCTAAACTCCCTCCCCCTTTGTCATCGAGACACCAAAAGAGCAAAGAGTGAGTAACGACCCAAGGTGGTAGCACTACTCTGAGTCCTCATCCATGTACTCCTCCCCATCATCTACAACACGCTCCTCCTTGTTGTCTGCCTCAACTATCTCCTCATCATCGTCTCTAGCAGCATGGTGAGCAGATGTGACCTCATCATCACAATCTGTCCACTTGCTCTTCTTGGAGATCCAGTCCTCCTCAGAAGTGATCTTCTTCTCAGAGCCACAAGCAACCTCAATGTCAATCTGGCACGTCATCAAGATCTGCCGCTGGTGAGCAGTCTTCTCAGCCAGATGTGCCTTGTACATCTTGTGCTGGATATCGGTCTAGAGCGAGAAGACCTTCTTCTTGACCTTGGTAGCCCAAGATGGGTGCTCAACAGGTGGCTCATAATCAGGCTCATTAGACTTGCCGGACTAAGTTGTAGGTACCTCAAACACAGGAATGGCTCGGGCGGCGCCCAAGTTATCCTTCTACCTCAGCTTACATCATGAATGGCAAGATCGCCAATCTGAAGGCGCTCCTCTGGAAATTGAGTGGCCCAATGATATGTCTCCAACGTATCTATAATTTTTGATTGTTCCATACTGTTATATTATAATTCTTGGATGTTTTACATTCATTTTACAGCAACTTTATATCATTTTCTGGGACTAACCTATTGACATAGTGCCCAGCGCCAGTTGCCGTTTTTTCTTGTTTTTTACTTCGCAGAATATCAGTACCAAATGGAGTCCAAACGCAACAAAAATTTTTGGAGATTTTTTTCTGCCCAGAAGACAACTTGGGAGCCAAGGAAGTGCACGAGGGAAGGCCCGTGGGGCCCACCACCCACCTGTGTGCGCCAGAGGCCCCTGGCACGCCCTGATGGGTGGTGGGGCCCATGGAGGTCCTTTCCACCGCCTATCAGCTCTGTAAGTACCCAAATATTCCAGAAACCCTATGGGGCAAAGATATCGGAGATTTCACCGTCGCAAGTTCGAGAACCACGAGATCCAATCTAGAGGCCTTTTACGGCACCTTGCCGGAGGGGTCAATGATCACGGAGGGGTTCTTCATCAATACCCTTGCCCCTCCGATGATGCGTGAGTAGTTAACCAGAGACCAATGGGTCCGTAGGAAATAGCTAGATGGCTTCTTCTCTCTTTTTGATTCTCAATACAATGTTCTCTTCGAGATCTATTTGATGTAACTCTTTTTGCGGTGTGTTTGTTGGGATCCAATGAATTGCGAGTTTATGACCAGTTCTATCTGTGAATATTATTTGATTATTCTTTGATCTCTTATATGCATGATTATTATAGCCTCGTATTTCTTCTCCGAGACTTTGGTTTTCTTTGGCCAACTAGATTGATTTTTCTTGCAATGGGAAGAGATGTTTTATGATGGGTTCGATCTTGCGGTGTCCTCACCCAGTGACAGAAGGGGTAGCGAGGCACGTATGTATCATTGCTATTAAGGGTAAAAGGATGGGGTCTATTCTTACATGAATAGATCTTGTCTACATCATGTCATCGTTCTTATTGCATTACTCCATTTTTCCATGAACTTAATACACTAGATGCATGCTGGATAGCGGTCGACGTGCGGAGTCGGTTTACTAATCTTGGATGTGATGCCTATATACATGATCATTGCCTTGGATATCGTCATAATTATTTTCTCTTCTATCAGTTGCCCAACAGTAGTTTGTTTATCCAGCGTATGCTATTTTCTTGAGAGAAGCTACTAGTGAAATCTATGGCCCCCGGGTCTATTTCCTATCATATTGTTTTCAGATCTATTAATCTAAAAATCCAAAATGTACCTTGTTACACTTTTTATTTACTTCTTTTATTTTGTGCTTTTTTTAGATCTATTTATCCAATCTTATACGATTTAATCTACATCAATACCGGGGAGGGATTGACAACCCCTCTAACGCGTTGAGTTGCAAGTCTTTGTTACTTGTGTGAAGGTATTGCTTACATAGTCTAGGTGGATCCTCCTACTGGATTGATATCTTGGTTTTATAACCGAGGGAAAGTACTTACCGTTGTTGTGTTGCATCTCCCTTTAAGCCTGGAGGGAAAAACAATACAAATACATGCAATCAAACTCTCTTTTGGCGCCGTTGCCGGGTAGGATCACGTCCAGATCTATCAGTTTTCAAGTTTTGGGTGAGATCACGATGGATGAAGGAATCAGGAGTGAAAAGAGCCTAATCTTGGGGATGCCCATGGCAACCCAAGGTAATATCTAAGGAGAACCAGGCAACTAAGCTTGGGGATGCCCCGGGAGGCATCCCCTCTTTCTTCTAACGACCATCAGTATTTTACTTGGAGCTATATTTTTAGTTGTCACATATCATGAGTTTTGCTTGGAGCGACTTGTTTTACATGAGTCTTTGCTTGTTTTGCTTTTTAGTTTGTCACAATCATCCTTGTTGGACACACCTATTTGAGGGAGCCATAATGATGCTATGATTTGTTAGAATTGATCTATGTGCTTCACTTAAAAAAACATTAGCTATGGAATTGCTCTAGTGCTTCAATTATATCTTTTGCTTTAATTTTTGAAGAAAAACTCTCATGTTTCACTTATATTAATTGAGATTAGTAAAAAAAATTAAGAAATTCTCTCATGCTTCACTTATATTATTTTGAGAGATGAAACATTATTTATGCTCATGTTCTTCACTTAAACTTGTTTGAGATCTTGTTATAAGCAATGGTAACATATATAACTAGTCCCAAAGTGATAGATATTCAAGTGGTATATAATAAAAACTTTCATGAAGATCATTGGATATTAAAAACTTGATTCCTTCCAATAGTTTTGAGATATGTTGATAATAATATGTGAGTCATGTTTGTGAGTAATTATTCTTTAGTAAGAATATTGGTGTTTAGGTTTGTGATTCCCTATGCAAGCACGAAAGTCAATAGTTATGCAATGAAGTTACATCCTACTTGTGGTGCATCATTCGGCGTTAGTTATGCTCAATTCTCGTTTATGAGAATTTTCTTTTCTTGGTTAGTTGCTTCTCAATCTATTTGCTAGCCTCCATTTGTACTAAGTAGGAATACTACTTGTGCATCCAAAATCCTTAAAGCAAGTTTTGCCTTATGAGTCCACCATACCTACGTATATGCGGTATTTCCATGCCGTTCCAAGTAAATTTGTACGTGCCAACTCTAATTTTCAAAATGAATTTCCCTTTTGTGTGCCTGTACCGCTCATGAAGCAGCAGGGGGTGGCCAATATTTTCCATGCTAGATATTTTATTCTCAACATGAGTGTTTATTCACTTTTGATTACACGACAGTGTGGCAAAGGTAATAGGAATGCCTAGTCCTGAAATGCAAAAAAAAATATGTTGTTCAATAATAAATTCCTTGGAAAGCGTTGGTATGGAAGGCACCCGTGGATATGGCTAGCCATGGATTGTGAAAGTATGGTGGAGGAAGGAATAAATTTATTTTCTGTTTGGGAACCGGCTATGATCTATCTAGCATGGAAAGTATTAGGAATTACTCGGTCGTTTTCGTTGACGGGAAAAGCAAGCCTCTCAAAATATTTTATCTCTCAATTTAAGCTTTGAGCTCTAGCACTCTACAAATCTCTACTTCCCTCTGCGAAGGGCCTATCTATTTACTTTATGCAATTTTTAATTTTATTTGAGTCTCCATATTCTATTATAAAGCACTAACTAGGGAGGACTATGATCATACTTGTGCATTGGATGTAGCTAATATTCGAGTGTGTTTCATGAATGGATCAATGATTGAGCATGATGGGCTAGGGATAACTTTCTTTAGTGTTGATATTTTGAAAGACATGGTTGCTTGTTGATATGCTTGAGTATTGATGTATTCATGTCAAATATAGACTATTGTCTTGAATCCACAGTCAAAATGTCCATGCTACAAAAGAAAAGAATATGTGATGAACATGTTAGGCGACATTCCACATAAGAATTTTGTTTTTATCATTTACCTACTCGAGGACGAGCAGGAATTAAGCTTGGGGATGCTTATACGTCTCTAATGAATCTATAAATTTTTATTGTTCCATGTTGTTATATTATCATTCTTCGATGTTTTACATTCATTTTATAGCAACTTTATATCATTTTTTGGGACTAACCTATTGACATAGTGCCCAGTTGCTATTTTTTGCTTGTTTTTTACTTTGCAGAATATCAGTACAAAGCTGAGTTCAAATGCAACGAAACATTTTGTAGATTTTTTTGCCTAGAAGACAACTTGGGAGCCAAGGAAGTGCATGAGGGAAGGCCCGTGGGGCCCACCACCCACCTGGGCACGCCAGTCCCCTGGTGCACCCTAATGGTTGGTGGGGCCCACAGAGGTCCTTCCCACCGCCTATCAGCAATATAATTACCCAAATATTCCAGAAACACTAGGGGCAGAGAGATCAGAGTTTCCACCGCCGCAAGTTCGAGAACCACGAGATCCAATCTAAAGGCCTTTTTCGCCACCTTGCTAGAGGGGTCAATGATCACAGAGGGGTTCTTCATCAACACCCTTGCCCCTCCGATGATGCGTGAGTAGTTAACCACACACCTACGGGTCTGTAGGTAGTAGCTAGATGGCTTCTTCTCTCTTTTTGATTCTCAATACAATATCCTCCTCGATGTTCTTGGAGATCTATTTGATGTAACTCTTTTTGCGGTATGTTTGTTGGGATCCGATGAATTGCGAGTTTATGATCAGTTCTATCTGTGAATATTATTTGAGTCTTGTTTGATCCCTTATATGCATGATTATTATAGCCTCTTATTTCTTCTCCGAAACTTTGGTTTGGTTTGGCCAACTAGGTTGATTTTTATTGCAATGGGAAGAGGTGCTTTGTGATGCGTTTGATCTTGCAGTGTCCTCACCTAGTGACAGAAGGGGTAGTGAGGCACGCATGTATCGCTGCTATTAAGGATAAAAAGATGGGGTCTATTCCTACATGAATAGATCTTGTCTACATCATGTCATTGTTCTTATTGCATGACTTCGTTTTCCCATAGACTTAATACACTAGATGCATGCTGGATAGCGGTCGATGTGTGGAGTAATAGTAGTAGATGCAGGCAGAAGTCAGTCTACTAATCTTGGACGTGATGCTTGTATACATGATCATTCCCTTGGATATCATCATAATTATTTTCTCTTCTATCAATTGCCCAACGGTAATTTTTTTACCACCATATGCTCTTTTCTTGAGAGAAGCCACTAGTGAAATCTACGGCCCCCGGGTCTATTTCCTATCATATTTTTTTTGAAATCTATTAATCTAAAAATATAAAAATACCTTGCCGCCCTTTTTCTTTACTTATTTTGTTTTGTGCTTTTGTTAGATCTATTTATCCAATCTTATACAATTTAATCTACCGCAATATCGAGGAGGGATTGACAACCCCTCTAACGCGTTGGGTTGCAAGTCTTTGTTATTTGTGTGAAGGTATTGCTTACATAGTCTGGGTGGATCCTCCTACTGGATTGATATCTTGGTTTCATAACTGAGGGAAAGTACTTACCGTTGTTGTGTTTCATCTCCCTTTAAGCCTGGAGGAAAAAACCAACGCTGATACACGCAATCACCCAAGTGTCCTTAACAAGCTTAAAGAGATAGGGCCCATAGATGGGCACCTTCCGGTCAAACACAGAAGAATGAAGCTCAGATCACATGCCATGAGAAACATCCAGAATGCATATCTTGTTCTTCTCCTTCTGACACATCAAAAGCATGTCCAAAAGATAAGAATGTACCATGTCCAAGTTCCCAATGCAAGGGAGCGATGCATTATGTCCGAAGATGGGATCAACTCTTTGACCTCTCCCCTGGTAGTCTTCCTCGTCCTCATATAGTGATCCAACTTGGACTTGTGTGTGGCAGCAGACTCCTCGTGAGGACGAAGTCCGAGAGAGTTCTCTAGCCCCTCATCTCCAAAGCCAGGTCTGTTCATAAATGTCTTCCACTTAGCATCAGCTGCCTCCCATGTGTCATCCAGGTGAGAGTCTTATCATCATCTGAACCAAAACGCACTGTGGCAAAGAACCGGGTCACAAGCTCTGGGTCAAAGTCCTTGTTGAAAGTGAAAATCCTGACAATGTCAAACTTGGCACAAAGTGATAGAGCCTCTCCAAAGTAAGCGTGGTCCCTCTCCAAGTGTTCAATATCAATAGACTTGTGATGTCTACTACACAACCTTCTTCTTGTAGACGTTGTTGGGCCTCCAAGTGCAGAGGTTTGTAGGACAGTAGCAAATTTCCCTCAAGTGGATGACCTAAGGTTTATCAATCCGTGGGAGGCGTAGGATGAAGATGGTCTCTCTCAAACAACCCTGCAACTAGATAACAAAGAGTCTCTTGTGTCCCCAACACACCCAATACAATGGTAAATTGCATAGGTGCACTAATTTGGCAAAGAGATGGTGATACAAGTGCAATATGGATGATAGATATGAGTATTTGTAATCTGAAAATATAAAAACAGCAAGGTAGCAAGTGGTAAAAGTGAGCGTAAACGGTATTGCAATGCGTTGAAACAGGGCCTAGGGTTCATACTTTCACTAGTGCAAGTTCTCTCAACAATAATAACATAACTGGATCATATAACTATCCCTCAACACGCAACAAAGAGTCACTCCAAAGTCACTAATAGCGGAGAACAAATGAAGAGATTATTGTAGGGTACGAAACCACCTCAAAGTTATTCTTTCGGATTGATCTATTCAAGAGTCCGTAGTAAAATAACACGAAGCTATTCTTTACGTTCGATCTATCATAGAGTTCGTACTAGAATAACACCTTAAGACACAAATCAACCAAAACACTTATATCACCTAGATACTCCAATGTCACCTCAAGTATCCGTGGGTATGATTATACCATATGCATCACACAATCTCAGATTCATCTATTCAACCAACACAAAGAGCTTCAAAGAGTGCCCCAAAGTTTCCACCGGAGAATCAAGACGTAAACGTGTGCCAACCCCTATGCATAAGTTCATGGGCGGAACCCGCAAGTTGATCACCAAAACATACATCAAGTGAATCACGTGATATCCCATTGTCACCACAGATACGCACGGCAAGACATACGTCAAGTGTTCTCAAATCATTAAAGACTCAATCCGATAAGATTACTTCAAAGGGAAAACTCAATCCATTACAAGAGAGTAGAGGGGGAGCAACATCATAAGATCCAACTATAATAGCAAAGCTCGCGATACATCAAGATCGCACCACCTCAAGAACACGAGAGAGAGAGAGAGAGAGGGAGATCAAACACATAGCTACTGGTACATACCCTCAGCCCCGAGGGTGAACTACTCCCTCCTCGTCATGGAGAGCGCCGGGATGATGAAGATGGCCACCGGTGAGGGATCACCCCCTCTGGCAGGGTGCCGGAGCGGGTATAGATTGGTTTTCGGTGGCTACAGAGGCTTGCGGCAGCGGAACCCCCGATCTAGGTTATGTTCTGGGGGTTTGTGTATATATAAGAGCTTTTGGCGTCGGGAACAAGTCAGGGGGGTCCCTGAGCTGTCCACGAGGTAGGGAGGCGTGCTCCCCACCCTCGTGGGCAGCACGGGACTCTTCTGGCCCAACTCTTTTACTCCGTGGCCTTCTTCTGGTCCAAAAATAAGCTCCGTGAAATTTCAGTTCAATTGGACTCCGTTTGGTTTTCCTTTCCTGCGATACTCAAAAACAAGGAAAAAACAGAAACTGGCACTGGACTCTAGGTTAATAGGTTAGTCCCAAAAATCATATAAAATAGCATATAAATGCATATAAAACATCCTAGATGGATAATATAATAGCATGAATACTTCATAAATTATAGATACGTTGGAGACGTATCAACATCCCCAAGCTTAATTCCTGCTCATCCTCGAGTAGGTAAATGATAAAAGAAATAATTTATGAAGTGTTAATGCTAGAAAGTGCATAAGTTTGATCAATGATAGTTCCAATCACTTTTTCTAGCATCATTATATGTCATAACAGTAGCTCAACTCATAAAACTTTTCATGATCAAGTAACAAGCTATTCACATGTTAAAGCATAGACCATAAACTTTCTTGAAAACTAACAAACTATGTTCTCAGTCATCAAACAATTTCAATTCATCTTATTTTCAGTAAGGGTCTATGTAAGAGCTTTGATTTGGCAAATCCCACATACTCAACCATCATATAGTCTTCCATGATTGCTACCACTCAAAGCATATTTTTAGAACAAATAGTATTCATCGAACACAGAGAAAGATAGTGTCGGGGAAGCTGATCGTGACCCATGTACACCTATGGGACCGGCGGACCGAGTCCCTTACGGTTCGGTGGGGGCGGAGGTTGCACAAAGAGCAGATCGAGGCGAAGCACACGAGCAGTTTTACCCAGCTTCGGAGCTCTCCGGAGAGATAAAACTCCTACTGCTGCTTGTCTGATTGTGTTGTGTTCTTGCTAGGGAGCAAGGAGAGCTACAAAACCTAGCACAAGTGTCTCTGGTCTCGAATGAGTCGAATGAACCGAACCCCTTCTACGTTGCACCAGGGCCTCCTTTTATACGCTCAAGGGGTCACCAACATGTGCTACGTAGATGAGGGCAAAAAGGGCAAAAGATTTGTGTTTGGTACAGCTACTTTGTACAGTGTACTCTACCTAACTCTGACGGCAAGGGACAAGAGCATTAAATGCCCATCCATGTCGCTTGAACAGTGCAACAAGGACCGTCAGGTGAGCCACCGTTCGCCACGATGGCCTCCTTGTCAGTGCCGCTTATCGCTGCTCTTTGCTGGCTGCACAGCCTCTTGACACGCGCGCCTGGAATGGCCCCATGGCGACACGTTGGTGGATGAGCTGGAGCGGAGATGAAGAGAGGTCGTCTGCTGCGGCAAGCGCCTTGCCGCGGCTGAATTCTTGTCGCGCCTGGAAGCTTGTCGCTCACCAAGCCTTCCCGGCAAGCTCCTCTTGTCGGGGTCTTGTTTTCTACGTGCCTTGAGTGGCCTTCCCGGCAAGCTCCTCTTGCCGGGGCCTTGTTTCCTTGGCTTTAATACTTTGTTCTTGAATGGCTCCAAAGGAGCCATGGATGACCTTGGCGGTCACTAGGCAAACCTTGCCGCGGGGTGCTGCAACTGCCCGTGCACGAGTTCGGGATACTAGGGTACCCCTACTCTAGTACACCGGCAGAGCCCCGGCCTGGGCCACCTGCAGTGCCGAAGCGCTGTTGGGCGGGCCCAAAAACAGTCTGCAAGCGCTGCAGCCCCAGATCATGTCGTTACTTGCTCCGGACCCACCACGTCTCCCACGAACAGCCTGCGCCCGAGCGTGGCATCGTGGGAGAGATCATGGGGCCTTCTTTAATTGGAAAGCGGGCGTCCGCCCCTCTCCCTCCTTATAAGCGGGAAGCAGGCAGGACACCCACCTTGCCATTCTTTGTCACATCAAGAAAACCACCGCCGCTCCTCCTTCTTCTCAAGTGCAGAGAGCGGCGCCCGCCCCCCAACGCCACCAGCGCCATCAACGCCGTCCGCCTCCTCCACCACCTCCGCCATGGGCCCAAAAGCCGACAAGGGGAAGGGCGTGAAGTCGGCCGAGGCGCAGCGGCTCGCGGCGCTGCAGAAGGAGCGGGCCACCTTCGACCCCCTGCTCGACGCGAAGGAGCTGAAGGATGGCTATTACCTCTTTTGGTCGACAGAGACGCGGGCGCACCCGCGCACGAGGGTGATCTTCGCCGCCGCATCCGAGAAGGTTTCTGTCGGGTATCCGTTCTTCGCGCTTTTCTTCTACTGCGGGCTCTGCCCGCCCTTTTCCGAGTTCTTTTGCGACATCATGAACACCTACGGCCTCCGCCTCCTTGATTTCACCCCCAACGTTGTCCTGACCATGGCGGTTTTCGCACACCTTTGCGAGAACTTTGTCGGGATCCGCCCAAATGTAGCCCTCTTCCGCCACTACTTCATGCCCCGCGTTGAGAGAGGAGAGCCACTTGCCGGAGGGATTGCTTGGATCTCTAGGATCGGCAAGAAAGAAGCTTATCTTGAAGGAGAGCTCCACAGCAAGTGGGAGGAGTGGAGAGCCGATTGGTGTTGGATCATAGAGGATAACCCGCAGCCCTTCACTGCCCTGCGCCAAACTCCCATAGTGCGCGGCAGCGATTGGAGCAACTTGGCGGAGGATGCCAAGTTGAAGAATGCCGTGACCGGATCTTGCGCCTCGGGCATGCCGGGCTCACCGTGAAAGCGCCGTTAGCGCGATTTCCTCGCCGCTGCATTGCTCCCTTGCGGGAGAGAAGGAGACCTGCTTGGGAGTTCAAAATCGGCGGACATCATGAGGCTGCGCCGGGCCTCAACTGGAATTTCACCGTCTTGGAGCTGGATGCGATCTTCTTGGAGCTGTTCAAGCACGACGCAGATCACCCCGAGTGGTTCATGTTGCCGAGGGGGTCGTTCCTTGTGCAACAACTCTTGCTTAACGCATCCGCGATGATGCCGTTATCACGATTCCCATGGGATCGTTCCAACTTGGCAAGAGCCCGCCGACGACGTCGTGCAGCAGTTCTTCGACAGCTTGGAAGAAGTGTCGATCCGCGCCGACGAGCAGAAGTGGCTCACATGCGACACCACCGACACCGAGCTGCAGCGCATCGCCACCAGGCTGGAGGAGGCGGCGGAAGCTGCTGCCGCTGGTGAGTTCGGGTTCACCATGGAGGAGGCGGAGGCAGCAGAGGCGGCAAGCCTTGCCGACCGAGAGGAGCTTGCCGGGACGGAGGAGCAGGCTGAGCCCGAAGCTGACCCGAACGAGCCTGCCGGGGGCGCCTCCTCCCGCCTTGGGTAGCTTGCGCAGGAGGAGCCCGCGGCCCGCCAAGAAGGCGCCTCCATAGACCGGGAAGTGGCGGGCGGGCAGACGGGCTAACAGCCGTCTCGCCAGCTGCGCCGCTCCACCGCGACAAGCTCCGTTGCAGCAGGAGCGCCTCATGCCGCCACAACAAGCTGGGCGGGGTCTTGAGAACCACGGCCCCGCACCCGCCAAGCGTCCCGAGGGAGCCTACTCTTCCAGCTTCGTCGCACGGGCGGAGCTGAATCGACTTCTCCGCTCAGCTCCGAGGAAGAAGAAGAAGAGTAAGACCACTGTCATTGTACTTGTAATTCTTGATTTGCTGCTTTGTCTTGTATCGATTTGCTTCATTCTGAACTCTTTTCCTTTTCCCGGACGCTGGCTCAGAGAGCGTCGAAGAGGGCCAAGACCCCGGTGGTTGTCATCGAAGACGACCCCCCCGTGGCGACAGGAGGCGCGTCTGAGTCGCCCTTGCCGGACCCGGCGACCCTTCTTCAGAGCAGCCCCCAGCACAGCCCCCAACGTAAGTATTTGGTTTATTTCTTACGGTTAGGTGTGCTTGGGTGCTCCTTCCCTACTGATATCTGACTTGTTGATTTGTGTAGGAGCAGAGCAGCCTCATCAGGAGGGCCCGGAAGTCGCTCGAAATTCATGCCTTCAACTCGCGCCAAGGGAGAATTCTCCGGCAAAGGAGCGCTCTCCGGCAAGGGAGGCTTCTCCGATAAGGGAAGTTCCTCCGACAAGGGGCAGCGCCGGCGATCCTCCGGTGGTGGAGACCGCGGCCACTGATCCCATCACAGGTAACCCATTTGCGTGACAATTTCCCTTGGGCTCTTTTTTCTTCTGTTCTTCTTTTCGAACATTTGCTTGACTGTTCTTTCTTTTTCTGATCGTCAGATCCATCTGCCGGAGAGCCGATGGAGACTGAGGTTGCCGGCGAGGAGGACCCGCGCGGTAACAATGACGACGCCGCCAACATGGAAGAAGAGGCTGGCGCCGATGAGTCCGCCGGCGAGGAGGCCGCCAAGGCTGCTGGCGCAAAGGCCGGCGAGGGGTCTGCTGATCGTACTGACGACCCTGAGGCCGCAGGAGCGCCAGGCGCTGCACCGACCGTCGATCCCCCCGCCACCGATGCAGCGTCAGACTCCGAAGAGCCCCAGCCCGGCGCCTATCTGAAGGCCGGCGACGGCGTCTTCATCAAGCTCCCCTGGGCGTCGAGCTCCAGGGCGCCGGTCGAAGGGGAGACTTTTGACGCGGAGCTGCTCGCCTCCGCTGGGCTGTCGCTGGTAGATGCGCCAAGCAGCAGCAGCGGCGAGTCTGAGGAGGAGCAGCTGCTGAAGAAGCTGGTGTTGCTCTACCGCGCCCGGCAAGCCAAGCTGGAGTCCCGGGAAGCACTCGTCGCGAGGGCGGGAGCAGACATGGAGAAGCGCGCAGAAGAGCTCCGGTGCGCAAATCAAGAAGCTCTCCGGGGCGTGGCGGAAGAGCGAGGCGACTTCGGAGCGCACAGCCTTCATTCGGAGAAGGCTGAGGCCGAGGAGCAACAACGGCTCGCCGGAGAAGCTATCTGCGCAAGAAGGCGGTGGCGCAGCGAAGATCAACCTTGACAGCTATGAGGAAGATCTTGCCGCGCGCGAGCAATCACTTGGCGGAGCTCTCCAGGAAGCAAAGGACGCTGCCGCAGCTGCCGAGGCCGCCAAGAAGGAGTTGGAGACGAGGGTGGCGCAACTTGAGGCCACCCTCCAGAAGAGCGGCGTGGAGGTCACCGGGCTGAAGCGTGAGCGCGAGAAGGACGCCTACACTCTTGGCGAGTTGCAGGGCCGGCTCGCCGAGAAGATCAAAGAGCTCGATGCCGCAAGGACTCCAAGGCAGATCTGGAGCTGAAGCTGACCACCTTGACGGAGACGCTGGACGGCGCCAAGGAGCGGGAAGCGGGATTGTTGGAGAAGATCAAGTCCAACGAGGAGCTGTTGGCGAATGCCGCGACTGCCCAGGATACCTTCAGGGAGAACGTGATGCACTGGACGGAGGGTCTTGTGGATACTTCCGCCGCCATTGACAGGGAGCTGATGGAGCTGGGGATGGTGGATCTCGGGTACTCCACCGACGAGCGCCTCCAACCCAGCGCCAAGCTCAGCCTGTTCCTCAAGGGCGTGGTGACGGCTCTCCAGCGGCTCCGGGAGGAGATCCCAAAGCAGCTGGCCGACGAGTCGCGCCAAATCTGCGTCGGGGCTCTTCAGAAGGTGCTGATGAAGGTGGCCTTCCGCAATCCAGGCGTCGGCCAAGCGTCCTCAAGTCCACGCCACCGATCGCGGCGTGGAAGCGCTCAAGGCCCTTATCGCACCCATTGTGGGCGGTGTGAGCGGGGTCAAGAGGGTCGATGGCGACCGCGTAGACTAGGCCGCCAAGTTTATCTTTCCCTTGTCGCTGCAGATCATGTTTAGGAGAACAATCTATTAGATCTGCGACAAGTTATTATTGTAACATACTCTATCTTAGGCAATGATTGCAATGTTATTTCCTTTACTTGATTCCTTCCTTTGTATGTTTGTGCCCTCGCTTTTAGGGAACTTCGTCGGTAGCGCTGGCACCTTTGCCATGAAAGCGCTGAGTGCGGAACTTCAGCAGCCTGCTGGCGGTGCCGCCTCCGACAAGCAACCTTGTCGCAACTAGTTGCAGCTCACTTAAGTTGTTGAGCGGACTCGAAACAAAGTAAGGGCGCAAACTAGCCACGAGTTGGTTCCTTCGCGCACAGGTTTTCCATACAAATTACTATCGTTCAAGGAAGATAACTTAAAAATTTAAAAACTGATTGCTCAAGCTTAGGTAACTTAGCTTTTCTGCCGTTTGTTTCCCGGCAAGGCAAAACTTCCTCGAGCAACGCTTGGTCCATGGTGTTATCTTCTCTTCCTCCCCCCCTGGTCAACTTGTGTGCGAGGGAACCTTCCTTTCTTTGAGAAAGAGAAAGAAGAGAAAATAAAGTTATGGAGCCTTATGGCTCGTTATTGCTTACCGGGTTTGGATGCTGCACAAAGTGTTAGATAATACATGCCAAAAATGATTATTAAAGCAAGTATTCAACAAGCTGTGCGCAACACATGAGCTTTACTGATGCACGGGGTCTGCGCCCGGCTTTGTACAAAGGATTACATGCAACATCGGCAAGACTTGTACAAAAGGTGGTTGCCGGAACAGGTTCCGCCAACCGCGCCCTATGGGTAAAACTTACGAAGATGCTCAATATTCCAGGAGTTGCTCACCGGAATGCCATCTTCGGTCTCAAGGCGGACAGCGCCAGGCCTAGTGACTCGTCTCACCCGATAAGGGCCTTCCCACTTCGGCGTCAACTTGTTGGAATTCTTGGCGGATTGAACGCGCCGAAGAAGTCGCCTTCCTCGAGACTTCTGGCACTAACTTTGCGGCTATGGTAGCGACGCAAAGCTTGCTGATAACGAGCAGCTCGTACAACGGCCTGAAGACGATCCTCCTCAAGGAGCAGCGCGTCATCTTGTTGTTAGGGAACGTTGCAGAAAATTAAAATTTTTCTACGATTTCACCAAGATCTATCTATGAGTTCATCTAAGCAACGAGTTACGAGAGAGAGTTTGCATCTACATACCACTTGTAGATCGAGTACGGAAGCGTTCGAGGGAGTGGTGATGATGATGACGTTCCCAACGTGATTACGATCACCGATGACCAAGTGCTGAACGGACAGCACCTCCGCATTCAACACACGTACGGGACGACGGCGTCTCCTTCGTCTTGATCCAGCAAGGAGGAAGGAGAGGTTGAGAAGACCACTCAATGGCAGCACGACGGCGTGATGCGGATGGAGTGACTGATCTCGGCGCAGGGCCGCCAAAGCTCACGCGGAGGAGGAGAGGTGTTGGGAGGGAGGGCTGCGCCTTCAATGGTGTGTGCAGCCCTCCTCCACCCCTCTATTTATAGGGGAAGGGAGGAGGGGCCGCCCCTCTAGATGCATCTAGAGGGGGCGGCCAAGGGAGGGGCTTGCCTCCCAAGCAGGCGCCCCTTAGGGTTCCCCCTCAACCCTAGGCGCATGGGCCAAGGGAGGGTGCGCCCAGCCACCGAGGGCTGGCTGCGTCCCACAGCCCAAGTGGCCCCCGAAAGGGGTGGCCCCTCCGTGGTCCTCCGGAACCTTTCCGGTGGACCCTCCATAAAACGATATGACCGAAACTTTTCCGGTGTCCGTTTGACGACTTCCATATATAAATCTTTACCTCCGGACCATTCCGGAACTCCTCGTGACGTCCGGGATCTCATCAGGACTCGAACAACATTCGGTAATCACATACAAGTCTTCCTATTAACCCCAGCGTCACACCGAACCTTAAGTGTGTAGACCCTACGGGTTCGGGAGACATGTAGACATGACCGAGACGCTCTCCGGTCAATAACCAACAGCGGGATCTGGATACCCATGTTGGTTCCCACACGCTCCTCGATGTTGTCATCGGATGAACCACGATGTCGAGGGTTCAAGCAACCCCGTATGCTATTCCCTTTGTCAGACGGTATGTTACTTGCCCGAGACTCGATCGTCGGTATCCCAATACCTCGTTTAGTCTCGTTACCGGCAAGTCACTTTACTCGTACCGTAATGCATGATCCCGTGACCAGACACTTGATCACTTTGAGCTCATTATGATGATGCATTACCGGGTGGGCCCAGTGATACCTCTCCATCATACGGAGTGACAAATCCTGTCTCGATCCGTGTCAACCCAATGAGATACTTTCGGAGATACCTGTAATGCACCTTTATAGTCACCCGATTCGTTGTGGCGTTTGGTACACCAAAGCATTCCTACGGTATCCGGGAGTTACACGATCTCATGGTCTAAGGAAGAGATACTTGACATTGGAAAAGCTCTAGCAAAGCGAACTACGATCTTTGTGCTATGCTTAGGATTGGGTCTTGTCCATCACGTCATTCTCCTAATGGCGTGATCCGTTATCAATGACATCGATGTCCATAGTCGAGAAACCATGACTATCTGTTGACCAACGAGCTAGTCAACTAGAGGCTTACTAGGGACATATTGTAGTCTATGTATTCACACGTGTATTACGATTTCCGGATAATACAGTTGTAGCATGAATAAAGACAATTATCATGAACAAGGAAATATAATAATAATGCTTTTATTATTGCCTCTAGGGCATATTTCCAACAGTCTCCCACTTGCACTAGAGTCAATAATCTAGTTACATTGTGATGAATCGAACACCCATAGAGTTACGGTGTTGATCATGTTTTGCCCATGGAAGAGGTTTAGTCAGCGGATCTGCGACATTCAGATCCGTATGCACTTTACAAATTTCTATGTCTCCATCTGAACATTTTCACGGATGGAGTTGAGCGACGCTTGATGTGCCTGGTCTTCTTGTGAAACCTGGGCTCCTTGGCAAGTGCAATAGCTCGGTGTTGTCACAGAAGAGTTTGATCGGCCCCGACGCATTGGGTATGACTCCTAGGTCGGTGATGAACTCCTTCACCCAAATTGCTTCATGCGCTGCCTCCGAGGCTGCCATGTATTCCGCTTCACATGTAGATCCCGCCACGGCGCTACGCTTGCAGCTGCACCAGCTCTGCTCCACACATTCAACATATACACGTATCCGGTTTGTGACTTAGAGTCATCGGATCGTGTCGAAGCTAAGCGTCGGCGTAACTCTTTACGACGAGCTCTTCGTCACCTCCATAAACGAGAAACATGTCCTTTGTCCTTTTGGTACTTCAGGATATTCTTGACCGCTGTCCGGTGTTCCTTGCGGGATTACTTTGGTACCTTCCTACCAAACTTACGGCAAGGTTTACATCAGTCAGTACACAGCATGGCATACATAATAGATCCTATGGCTGAGGCATAGGGATGACACTCATCTCTTCTCTATCTTTTGCCGTGGTCGGGCATTGAGCTGAGCTCAATCTCACACCTTGCAATCTGAGCAAGAACCCTTCTTGGACTGATCCATTTGAACTTCTTCAAAATCTTATCAAGGTATGTGCTTTGTGAAAGACCTATGAGGCGTCTCGATCTATCTCTATAGATCTTGATGCCTAATATATAAGCAGCTTCTCCAAGGTCCTTCATTGAAAAACACTTATTCAAGTAGGCCTTAATGCTGTCCAAGAATTCTATATCATTTCCCATCAAAAGTATGTCATCTACATATAATATGAGAAATGCTCTGAGCTCCCACTCACTTTCTTGTAAACGCAGCTTCTCCATAAGTCTCATAAACTAAACGCTTTGATCATCTCATCAAAGCGAATGTTCCAACTCGAGATGCTTGCACCAGCCCATAAATGGATCGCTGGAGCTTGCATACTTTGCCATCATTCTTAGGATCGACAAAACCTTCGGCTGTATCATATACAGCTCTTCCTTAAGATAACCGTTAAGGAACGCTGTTTTGGCGTCCATCGCCATATCTCATAATCATAGTATGCGGCAATTGCTAACATGATTCGGACGGACTTAAGCTTCACTACGGAGAAAAAGTCTCATCGTAGTCAATCCCTTGAACTTGCCGATAACCCTTAGCGACAAGTCGAGCTTTATAGATGGTGACATTACCATCCGCGTCCGTCTTCTTCTTAAAGATCCATTTGTTTTCTATCGCTCGCCGATCATCGAACAAGTCGGTCAAAGTCCACACTTTGTTTTCATACATGGATTCTATCTCGGTTTTCATGGCTTCTAGCCATTTGTTGGAATCTGGGCCCGCCATCGCTTCTTCATAGTTCAAGGTTCACCGTTGTCTAACAACATGATTTCCGGACAGGGTTGCCGTACCACTGCAGTGCGGAGCGTGTCCTTGTGGACCTCGAGGTTCATTAGCAACTTGATCCGAAGTACCTTGATCATCATCATTAATTTCCTCTTCGGTTGGTGTAGGCATCACAGAACACTTTCTGAGCTGCACTACTATCCTGTTCAAGAGGTAGTACTTCATCGAGTTCTACTTTCCTCCCACTTACTTCTTTCGAGAGAAACTCTTTTCGAGAAAGGTTCCGTTCTTGGCAACAAAGATCTTGCCCTCGGATCTTAAGTAGAAGGTATACCCAATGGTTTCTTTAGGGTATCCTATGAAGACGCATTTTCCGACTTGGGTTCGAGCTTTTCAGGTTGAAGTTTCTTGACATAAGCATCGCATCCCCAAACTTTTAGAAGCGATAGCTTAGGTTTCTTCCCAAACCATAATTCATACGGTGTCGTCTCAACGGACTTAGGCGGTGCCCTATTTAAAGTGAATGTAGCTGTCTCTAGGCGTATCCCCAAAATGATAGCGGCAAATCGGTAAGAGACATCATAGACCGCACCATATCCAATAGAGTGCGATTCACGACGTTCGGACACACCGTTCTGTTGAGGTGTTCGGTGGCGTTAGTTGTGAAACGATTCCACATTTTCTTAAGTGTGTACCAAATTCGTGACTTAAATATTCTCCTCCACGATCGATCGTAAGAATTTTATCTTTCGGTCACGTTGATTCTCTACTTCATTCTGAAATTCCTTGAACTTTTCAAAGGTCTCGGACTTGTGTTTCATCAAGTAGACATAACCATATCTACTCAAGTCATCCGTGAGAGTGAGAACATAACGATATCCTCCGCGAGCCTCAACGCTCATTGGACCGCACACATCGGTATGTATGATTTCCAACAAGTTGGTTGCTCGCTCCATTGTTCCGGAGAACGGAGTCTTGGTCATCTTGCCCATGAGGCATGGTTCGCATGTGTCAAATGATTCATAATCTAAAGACTCCAAAAGTCCATCAGCATGGAGCTTCTTCATGCGCTTGACACCAATGTGACCAAGGCGGCGATGCCACAAGTATGTGGGACTATCGTTATCAACTTTACATCTTTTGGTATTCACGCTATAAACATGTGTAATACTACGCCGAGATTCATTAAGAATAAACCATTGACCATCGGAGCATGACCATAAAACATATCTCTCATATAAATAGAACAACCATTATTCTCGGTTTAAATGAGTAGCCATCTCGTATTAAGCGAGATCCGGATACAATATTCATGCTCAAACTTGGCACCAAATAACAATTATTAAGGTTCATAACTAATCCCGTAGGTAAATGAAGAGGTAGCGTGCGGCGGCGATCACATCGACTCGGAACCATTCCCGACGCGCGCCGTCACCTCATCCTTTTCGATCTCCGCTTATTCCGCAGCTCCTGCGTGAGTTACAAATATGAACAACGGCACGGTATCAAATACCGGGAGTTACTACGAGTCTTGGTAAAGTACACATCAATTACATGTATATCAAATATACCTTTGGTGTTGCGGCCTTCTTGTCCGCTAAGTATTTGGGGCAGTTCCGCTTCGATGACCCTCCTTGCAATAAAAGCACTCGGTCTCGGGTTTGGGTCCATTCTTTGACTTCTTCCGGCAACTTGCTTACAGGCGCGGCAACCTCCTTGCCGTCCTTCTTGAAGTTCTTCTTGCCCTTGCCCTTCTTGAACTTAGTGGTCTTATTGACCATCAACACTTGATGTTCTTTCTTGATTTCAACCTCGGTGACTTCACATAGAGAACACTTCAGAATGGTCTTTACCATCCCCTGCATGTTGTAGTTCATCACAAAGCTCTTGTAGCTTGGTGGGAGCGGCGGAGGATTCTGTCAATGACCGCCTCATCGGGGAGGTTAATATTCAGCTGGGTCATACGGTTGTACAACCTGACATCTTGAGAATGTGCTCACCGACGAACTGTTTTCCTCCATCTTACAACTATAGAACTTGTCGGAGATGTCATATCTCTCGACCGGGCGTGAGCTTGGAAAACAAGTTTCAGCTCCTCGAACATCTCATATGCTCCGTGATGCTCAAAACGCTTTTGGAGCCCGGTTCTAAGTCTGTAAAGCATGCCGCCTTGAGCGAGGGAGTAATCATCGGACGAGACTGCCAAGCATTCATAATGTCTTGGTTCTCTAGGACGGGGCGTCACCTAGCGGTCCTTCTAGGACATATTGTTTCTGGCAGCTATGAGGATGATCCTCAAGTTCGGACCCAGTCCGTATAGTTCTGCCGTCATCTTTCAGCTTGGTTTTCTCTAGGAGCGCGTTGAAGTTCAAGTTGACATGGCGTTGGCCATTTGATCTACAAGACATATCATTCAAAAGTTTTAGACTAAGTTCATGATAATTAAGTTCATCTAATCAAATTATTTAAATGAACTCCCACTCAGATTAGACATCCCTCTAGTCATCTAAGTGTTACACGATCCGAGTCGACTAGGCCGTGTCCGATCATCACGTGAGACGGACTAGTCATCATCGGTGAACATTCTCATGTTGATCGTATCTTCTATCGACTCGTGTTCGACCTTTCGGTCTCCGTGTTCGAGGCCATGTCTGTACATGCTAGGCTCGTCAAGTAAACCCTAAGTGTTTTGCGTGTGTAAATCTGTCTTACACCGTTGTATGTGAGCGTAAGAATCCATCACACCCGATCATCACGTGGTGCTTAGAAGCGACGAACTTTAGCAACGGTGCACGGTTAGGGGAAACACTTCTTGAAATTTTTGTAAGGGATCATCTTATTTACTACCGTCGTTCTAAGTAAACAAGATGTATTAACATAATAAACATCACATGCAATTATATAGTAGTGACATGATAAACATCACATGCAATTAAAGCTCCATTGATCTCCATCTTCGAGGCTCCATGATCATCTTGTCACCAGCATGACACCATGATCTCCATCATCATGATCTCCATCATTGTGCCTCCATGAAGTTGTCACGCCAACGACTACTTCTACTTCTATGGCTAACGCGTTTAGCAATAAAGTAAAGTAAGTTACATGGCGTTCTTCAATGACACGCAGGTCATACAAAATAAAGACAACTCCTATGGCTCCTGCCGGTTGTCATACTCATCGACATGCAAGTCGTGATTCCTATTACAAGAACATGATCTCATACATCACAATATGTCATTCATCATTCATCACAACTTGGCCATATCACATCACATGACAATTGCTGCAAAAACAAGTTAGGCGTCCTCTAATTGTTGTTGCATCTTTTACGTGGCTGCAATTGGGTTCTAGCAAGAACGTTTTCTTACCTACGAATAACCACAACGTGATCTTGTCAACTTCTATTTACCCTTCATAAGGACCCTTTTCATCGAATCCGCTCCAACTAAAGTAGGAGAGACGGACACCCGCCAGCCACCTTATGCAACTAGTGCATGTTAGTCGGTGGAACCGGTCTCACGTAAGCGTCGTGTAAGGTTGGTCGGGCGCTTCATCCCACAATACCGCGGAAGCAAGATAAGACTAGTAGCGGCAAGTAAATTGACAAGATCCACGCCCACAACTAAATTGTGTTCTACTCGTGCAATAGAGAACTACGCATAGACCTAGCTCATGATGCCACTTGTTGGGGAGCGTTGCAGAAAATTAAAATTTTTCTACGGTTTCACCAAGATCTATCTATGAGTTCATCTAAGCAACGAGTTACGAGAGAGAGTTTGCATCTACATACCACTTGTAGATCGAGTGCAGGCGTTCGAGGGAGTGGTGATGATGAAGACGTTCCCAGCGTGATTCGATCACCGATGACCAAGTGCTGAGCGGACAGCACCTCCGCGTTCAACACACGTGCGGATTTACGGCGGCGTCTCCTTCGTCTTGATCCAGCAAGGAGGAAGGAGAGGTTGAGAAGACCACTCCAATGGCAGCACGACGGCGTGATGCAGATGGAGTGACTGATCTCGGCGGGCTTCGCCAAGCTCACGCGGAGGAGGAGAGGTGTTGGGAGGGAGGGCTGCGCCTTCAATGGTGTGTGCAGCCTCCCTCCACCCCTCTATTTATAGGGGAAGGGAGGAGGGGGCCGGCCCCCTCTAGATGCATCTAGAGGGGCGGCGGCCAAGGGAGGGCTTGCCCCCAAGCAAGGCGCCCCTTGGGGTTCCCCCTCAACCCTAGGCGCATGGGCCAAGGGAGGTGCGCCCAGCCACCAGGGGCTGCCTGCCTCCCACGCAGCCCAAGTGGCCCCCGAAAAGGGGTGGCCCCTCCCGGTGGTCCTCCGGAACCTTTCCGGTGGACCCTCCATAAACCGATATGACCCGAAACTTTTCCGGTGTCCGTTTGACGACTTCCCATATATAAATCTTTACCTCCGGACCATTCCGGAACTCCTCGTGACGTCCGGGATCTCATCCGGGACTCCGAACAACATTCGGTAATCACATACAAGTCTTCCTATTAACCCTAGCGTCACCTAACCTTAAGTGTGTAGACCCTACGGGTTCGGGAGACATGTAGACATGACCGAGACGCTCTCCGGTCAATAACCAACAGCGGGATCTGGATACCCATGTTGGTTCCCACACGCTCCTCGATGTTGTCATCGGATGAACCACGATGTCGAGGGTTCAAGCAACCCCGTATGCTATTCCCTTTGTCAGACGGTATGTTACTTGCCCGAGACTCGATCGTCGGTATCCCAATACCTCGTTTAGTCTCGTTACCGGCAAGTCACTTTACTCGTACCGTAATGCATGATCCCCTGACCAGACACTTGATCACTTTGAGCTCATTATGATGATGCATTACCGAGTGGGCCCAGTGATACCTCTCCGTCATACGGAGTGACAAATCCCTGTCTCGATCCGTGTCAACCCAACAGATACTTTCGGAGATACCTGTAATGCACCTTTATAGTCACCCAGTTACGTTGTGACGTTTGGTACACCCAAAGCATTCCTATGGTATCCGGGAGTTACACGATCTCACGGTCTAAGGAAGAGATACTTGACATTGAAAAAGCTCTAGCAAAACGAACTACACGATCTTTGTGCTATGCTTAGGATTGGGTCTTGTCCATCACGTCATTCTCCTAATGGCGTGATCCGTTATCAATGACATCGATGTCCATAGTCGAGAAACCATGACTATCTGTTGACCAACGAGCTAGTCAACTAGAGGCTTACTAGGGACGTATTGTAGTCTATGTATTCACACGTGTATTACGATTTCCGGATAATACTGTTGTAGCATGAATAAAAGACAATTATCATGAACAAGGAAATATAATAATAATGCTTTTATTATTGCCTCTAGGGCATATTTCTAACACTTGTCGCAGCTGCTCTTGCTCAAGCTCATCATAAGCGAGCACTCGAGGAGATCCGTATACGAGTTCCGTGGGGAGAACTGCCTCTGCTCCATAGACTAGGCGTGAAGTGTCCGGCGATGGCTCGATTTGGCGTCGTTCTGATCGACCAAAGAACCACTGGCAGCTCCTCAATCTAGTTTCTTCCGCACTTGTGCAGCCTGTCGAAAGTTCTGGTCTTGAGCCCGCGCAGCACTTCAGCATTTTCCCTTTCTGCTTGACCGTTGCTTCTCGGATGAGCAACAGAAGCAAAGCAGACCTTGGCGCCAAGATCTTGGACGTACTGCATGAAGGTGCGGCTCGTGAATTGTGTGCCATTGTCGGTGATGATCCTGTTAGGAATCCCAAAACGGCAAACAATCGACCTGAAGAACTTGATCACGATTGTCTTGTCACCTTCCTCACTGCTTCCACTTCCGGCCACTTTGTGAACTTATCGATTGCAACGTACAAGTACTCAAAGCCCCCGACAGCTCGCGGGAAGGGGCCGAGGATGTCGAGCCCCCAGACCGAGAAGGGCCAGGATAAAGGGATCGTCTGGAGAGCTTGAGCTGGCTGGTGTATCTTCTTTGAATGGAACTGGCACGCTTCACACTTGGTTACTTGTGCAGTTGCATCCTGGAGGGCTGTCGGCCAGAAGAAACCTTGCCGGAATGCTTTGCCGACAAGTGCTCTTGCGCCAATGTGGTGACCACATATGCCTCCATGTATCTCTGTCAACAGCTTCTGTCCATCTTCCCGACAAATACACTTCAATTTCACACCGTTGAGTCTTCTTCTGTACAGAATGTTGTCAACAAACTGGTACATACTTGACTGCCGGGCTACTCTTTCCGCTTCTTCTTGCTCTTCGGGAAGTTCTCCTGTCTGAAGGAAAAGGACGATCTGCTGTGCCCATGCTGGAGCTTGCGGCTCGACAACAAGGACTAAAGGCACACTGGCTGCTGTGGGAACATCCGCTTCTACGGCAAGAACCTGCGGTTCAGCCGGAGCTTGATGATCCCCGCCAAGCTTGCCGGAGCAAAACTTGTCGGGAGTGTCTGCTTCGACGAAACAAACCTTTAGGCTTGTCGGAGCAGACTGCTCCTCAGCAGCATCGGTGTTGATCCTGGGAACCTTCTTGGCGGCGGCTTCAGGGAGCTCTGCCGGAAAGTAGTCACCAGAAACCAACTTTCTCTTCTTGCTCTGCCCAGTTGATGGCGTTACGGTCGGCTGAGTCAGCTTGAGCACAAAAATCCCTGGTTCCACAGGTAATTTGAGTGCGGCGCACTTTGACAGACCATCAGCAATATCGTTCTGAGCTCTTGGAACATGTTCCATTTGCAGGCCGTCAAAGTGTTCTTCTAGCTTCCTCACTTCATCAACGTAGGCCTCCATCAACGGACTCTGATAATCTTTGTTTACTTGGCGGACGACAAGCTGCGAGTCTCCCCTGACAATGAGCTTCTTGATCCCAAGGTCTACCGCAATCCTGAGACCGGCGCACAAACCTTCATACTCTGCAGTATTGTTTGTTGCTTGCTCCTTGGGAAAGTGCATCTGGATTACGTACTTGAGGTGCTCTCCGGTGGGTGCGATAAGCAGCACGCCGGCACCGGCGCCTTGCAGCGAGAAAGCACCGTCAAAGTACATAAGCCACTCCTTGTCTGCCTCCTTGACGGGGATGCTCGTCTCTGGAATTTCTTCATCTTGCGTTGGCGTCCACTCTGCTATGAATTCTGCCAATGCTCTGCTCTGGATAGTTGAGGTGCTCTCAAACTTGAGGACAGAGCTTGACAGTTCCAGTTCCCACTCGACAATCCTGCCTGTTGCTTCTGGATTTTGCAGTATCCTCTTCAACGGAAAGCGAGTGACGACTGTGATCTCATGTGCTTGGAAGTAATGGCGCAGCTTTCTCGAGGCCATGAGGAGGCGAAAAGCAATTTCTGCACACCGAGTACCTTGACCTAGCCCTGCGAAGGGGCCGACAAAAAAGCCGGGCGCTGCACCATCCTTTTACGCATCTTTTACGCAATCTGCGCAGATCCGTCCTTGTCGGGACCAGAGCTTGTCGGCGAAGTCCCCCGCTTGTCGCTGGATGTGTCTGCCTTGGTTGCCGGCCCATCATCTGCCTCCCTCTCCGCCACTAACGCAGCACTAACCACTTGATTAGTTGCCGCTAGATATAGCAGCAACTTCTCTTGTGGCCTAGGTGCGACAAGTGTTGGAGTGGAGGACAGGTACCTCTTCAAGTCCTGCAGCGCAGCCTCCGCCGAGTCCATTTCATTGGACCTGCCTTTTTCAAAATCTTGAAAAATGGCAGGGCGCTCGATGAGACCTAGAGATAAACCTCTTGAGAGTAGCCACGCAACCGGCAAGTCTTCGTACATCCTTGACGCGCTTTGGTGCTTCAATCTGCTCAATGGCCTTGATCTTGTCGGGGTTGGCTTCAATTCCCCGCTGAGACACGAAGAATCCGAGAAGCTTGCCGGAAGGGACTCCGAACACGCACTTCTCGGGGTTGAGCTTGAGGTTGATCTGGCGCAGATTTGCAAAAGTCTCATCTAAATCTTGAACCAGAGTTGTCCTGTCTTTGCTTTTGACCACTATGTCATCCATGTAAGCTTCCACATTTCTGTGCATCTGTGGCTCAAAAGCGTGATGGACTACTCTTGCAAATGTTGAACCGGCATTCTTCAAACCGAAGGGCATCCGTATGAAACAGTATGTGCCACAAGGGGTGATGAATGCGGTCTTCTCCTCATCCTCTTCTGCCATGAAGATCTGATGGTATCCTGAGTATGCATCAAGAAATGAAAGCAAGTCACATCCAGCCATGGAGTCAACAATCTGGTCGATGCGCGGCAAGGGAAATGGGTCTTTGGGACAAGCTTTATTAACATCAGTAAAGTCGATACAAAGTCTCCATTTCCCATTTGCTTTGCGCACGACTACAGAATGGTCAGCCACGTAGGATGGAGCACTCCTCTGACAAGGCCTGCTGCTTCCAACTTCTTGATCTCTTCTGCAATGAACTCTTGGCGCTCCTTTTTGTTTCGACTTTCGCTTGACGGGTTGGCGCGAGAGGACAGACATAGAGATGGTGCTCAATTACTTTCACAGGAACACGGGGATGTCGGATGGTTGCCATGCAAACACATCGGCGTTCGCCCGCAGAAAACAACGGCCGCTTTCCTATTTAGGGTCAAGCGTGGCGATGGTAAAGGTACCACCGATCACCGTCCTCCTTAGCGGACACCTTCTTGGTCTCTGGAGCTGCCATCTTCTTCTTACACTTGCCGGTGGATCTCGATGGTGCGTCCTCGATGGTAGCGCAGCACTCAAGAGGTGCGCTTGCGGAGTGGGCATCGAGCTCTTGCCGACTTGGTCTTCTTCTTCCCCGGGAGCTTCAGTGACAAGTGACTTGCTATCTGTTGCAGCAGCTGCCTCCCGGTAAATCTTGTCGGCGCAGATTAGAGCATCCTTCTTGTCGCCAGGGACAGAAATGACACTTATCGGGCCGGGCATCTTGAGTAAGTTGTATGCATAATGAGAGGCTGCCATGAACTTGGCGAGTCTTTGGACGGCCAAGTATCCCATTATAGGGCAATGGGAAATCAACAACGTCGAGCGTGACCCTCTCGATCCTGAAGTTTAGCTCATTGCCGAATGTTACCGCAGCGTGATCTTCCTTTCGCTTGCTCCTTCCCGGTTGATTCCTTGGAATGTGCGGTCTCTTGAGCTCGCTGTCGAGGATCCAAGCTTCAAGCACTGCGGAGGAGATCAGGTTCAAGCCGGCCCCGCTGTCAACTAGCATCTTGGTGACCTTGAGGTTGCGGATGGTTGGTGAGACCAACATCGGCAAGCACCCGACCGCAGTTACGCGATCACGGTGGTCCTCAATATCAAAGATGATAGGCGTGCTGGACCACTTCAGAGGCTTGCGTGACTCTACGGATGGTTCTGCTGCATTAACTTCCCACATCCATTGCTTGAGTTGGCGGTGTGAAGTATGCAGAGAAGCACAACCGTCAACACAGAGGACCTCCGTGGCTCTCTGAAACTCCTGCTCATCAGCCTCGTCGTCTTCCATGTCTTCATCGTCGTCTTCGTCTTCGTCCTTGTCGCGGCCACGGGGAGGTCTGTCTCCTTGCCGCTGCTTGGCCTTGCCGCGGCATCCTCCCCGGCCGGGTCGCTTCTTGCTAGCTCCTCCAGCACCTTCTTGGGCCTTCTCCTTGTCGCGCCGCTCGTACTCAGCTTTCTGCTGTTCAACAAGCTTCTCGACTTTCTTGCAGCTCTGGAGGTCATGGCCCTTGGTGCGGTGGATCTTGCAATACTGCTTGCCGGAGCCGTCCTGCTTGTCGGCGAACGCCACAGCCTGGCAGTTGGCGCCCGCGGCAACCTCCTTGCCGGAGCTGCCAACCTTGGCTTGCTTGGCGCCGTCTCCGTCGCCGGACTGCTCAACAGCTAGCACAGCCTTGCCCTTCTTCTTTCTGTTGTTTCGCCGCCGACTTTTCTTTGCCAGGGCGGCCTCCTCACTGTCAGATCCTGCTTCTGCATTCTTTCCTGGGAGTCTCCTCCCTTCTTCAGCACGCGCGCACTTGTCGGCCAGTGCATACAGCTCGCTGACGTCCTTGACCTTACACATCGCCATCTCCTCCCTCATCCTGCGGTTCCGCACGTTTTGATGAAACGCGCTGATCACCGCGGCAGGGTGAACATCTGGGATGTTGTAGTGCACACGGCTGAATCTCTGAATGAACTTGCGCAGGGACTCTCCTTCCTTCTGGGCAAGCAGGTGAAGGTCACTTTCCTGGCCATGAGGCTTGTGGCCGCCTGTGAAGGCGCCAACAAACTGATGGCACAGATCTGCCCAAGATGATATGGAGCCGTCCGGCAAGTGCATGAGCCAAGATCTGACGTTGGGCTTGAGTACCAACGGGAAGTAGTTGGCGAGGATCTTGTCGTCTCGTCCCCCCGCAGCCTGCACCGCAATGGTGTAGATGCTTGAGGAACTCCGACGGATCGTCCCGCCATCGTACTTCTCGCACGCCCGGCTTGAAATTTTTCTTGTCGACCATGGACTTGCCGCAGCTCATGGGTGAACGCAGGGCAACCTACCGCGTACGGCAAGTCACCTGGTTCCCCTGGCGCATGCATGTCGACAGAGGGCCCGGCGCGCTGGTCGGAATGACGTCGCGCTTCTCTTCGGCGCTCGATGCGCGTCCGAGCATCTTCTTGTTGCCGTTCCTTGAGGACTTGACGCTGGTCGCGACGAGCTCGTGGATCCGACGACGCAGTGGAGTCGCTGTCGATGTGGATCCGACGAGTCGGCGATCTTGGCCTTCGGGCTGGAGAGTGCATGGTGGTTGCACCCTCACAGGTCTCGTCGCCACCGGCTCGTGCCTTGTCGTCCTGCCGCGGCCGCGATGCACTGGGTTGCCGCGGGGTGTCGCCGTTGGCAAAGCCGATGAGGCTCTGGATGGTGGCCCTCCATTCGTCAACCTTGTCGGCTGTTGGAGGGTAGTCTAGGAGCAGCTGAGCTCTCGCCAGAGCTTCTGCTTGGGTGGTGGGCGGCAATGGTGAACGGTGCGAGGAGCGGGACGTGCTCGGACTTCTAAATATGTTAGAAGGAGCAGTATCCCGTCCAGGCGAACGTCCGCCACTCGCACCAGCCTGTTGATGCGCGTGTTGGCCTTGAACGTCCCAGGAGCCACCAGGTCGATCTTGGCCCAACGAGCGTATGGCGCTGCGAGCACCATGACGCTGTCGGTCCCGCGCCTCCTGAGATGGACGCGGTGCATATCCGGACGCCGAGGTCTGCGCCGCCTTGTCCTTGGACTTGGCAGCATCGTGGGCTCCCTCGTCGGCGCCCGTCCTTCCGCCGGCGTCTACCCCACCACTCGTTTGCTCCAGTGGTGGTGGGTTCGATGCAGACGGCTCTGCTGCCGCCGAAGCCTTCTTCTTCGGTGGCATGTCGATGAAGATGTTGAAGAAGATGCTCGTGTGAACGCCGGATCAGGTTCACACAGCCTCGACGCCCCCCTACCTGGCGCGCCAAAGATGTCGGGGAAGCTGATCGTGACCCACGTACACCTATGGGACCGGCGGACCGAGTCCCTTACGGTTCGGTGGGGGCGGAGGTTGCACAAAGAGCAGATCGAGGCGAAGCACATGAGCAGTTTTACCCAGCTTCGGAGCTCTCCGGAGAGATAAAACTCCTACTGCTGCTTGTCTGATTGTGTTGTGTTCTTGCTAGGGAGCAAGGAGAGCTACAAAACCTAGCACAAGTGTGTCTGGTCTCGAATGAGTCGAATGAACCGAACCCATTCTACGTTGCACCAGGGCCTCCTTTTATACGCTCAAGGGGTCACCAACATGTGCTACGTAGATGAGGGCAAAAAGGGCAAAAGATTTGTGTTTGGTACAGCTACTTTGTACAGTGTACTCTACCTAACTCTGACGGCAAGGGACAAGAGAATTAAATGCCCATCCATGTCGCTTGAACAGTGCAACAAGGACCGTCAGGTGAGCCACCGTTCGCCACGATGGCCTCCTTGTCAGCGCCGCTTATCGCTGCTCTCCGCTGGCTGCACAGCCTCTTGACACGCGCGCCTGGAATGGCCCCATGGCGACACGTTGGTGGATGAGCTGGAGCGGAGATGAAGAGAGTCGTCAGCGCTGGCAAGCACCTTGCCATGCTGAATTCTTGTCGTGCTGGAAGCTTGTCGCTCACCAAGCCTTCCGCAAGCTCCTCTTGCCGGGGTCTTGTTTTCTACGTGCCTTGAGTGGCCTTCCCGGCAAGCTCCTCTTGCCGGGGCCTTGTTTCCTTGGCTTTAATACTTTGTTCTTGAATGGCTCCAAAGGAGCCATGGATGACCTTGGCGGTCACTAGGCAAACCTTGCAGCTGGGTGTCAGAATCGCCTGCCGCACGCGAGTTTGGGATACTAGGGTACCCCTACTCTAGTACACCGACAGATAGGGGCTTAATGTTTCACGTCCCAACCTTTTACCTCAAGGGTAATGTCAACAATAATAATTCATGCTCAAATATATTTAAATGGCCATATATGCTTAGATCTTTCTCCACCACATGATGCTTGCCAACTAAAAAGGAATACTACTGACTCTTGCATAAAAGTAAAAGATAGGCCCTTCGCAGAGGGAAGCAGGGATTTGCAGAGGTGCCAGAGCTCGAAGCTAAAACAGAGATGAAAATAATTTTGAGTGGTATGCTTTCATTGTCAACATAACGACCAAGAGTTCCCAATATCTTCCATACTAGATATATTATAGGCGGTTCCCAAACAGAAAGGTAAAGATTTTACTCCCCCTCCACCAACAATCACACTCCACGGCTTGTCCGAAACAACGGGTGTCGTCCAACTTTCAACAATCCTGGGGGAGTTTGTTTAAATTATTTCCGAATTTGTTTTTCATCTTTTGACCATAGGACTGGGCATCCCAGTTACCAGCCATTTTCTCGTGAATGATGAGCGGAGTCCACTCATCGTGAGAATAACCCACCTAGCATGGAAGATACTGACAGCCCTAGTCGCTACATGAGCGATTCGGGCATACAAAACAGATTATTATTTGAAGGTTTAGAGTTCGGCACATGCAAATTTACTTGGAACGGCAGGTAAATACCGCATATAGGTAGATATGGTGGACACTCATGTCGGGGAAATGACACCTATGGGATCACTGCGATCCCTTCTATGGTTGGAGGGCACGGGGTTGTGAGAAGAGCAGGTTTAGGAGCTAGCACAAAGATTGTTTACCCAGGTTCGGGTCGCAAGGATGTGTAATACCCTAGTCCTGCTTTGGTGTGTATTCCAGAGTGTTCTTGAGCTCTTGAACTAGCTACGATGGCTGCATAGTTCGAAAGAGCCGAATCCCCCTCCAATATGCCTCGGGCCTCCTTTTATAGTCGAAAGGGGCTGCCACAGTGGCACACAGGAGGCGGAAAGGTCTACAGTATTGTGAGCTTATCGCCCGTATTAAAGGACAAGACGCATTTAATGCATTGCTTAGGTGTCCCCTTGCTTTATCGGGGACGGGAACGAGGCCCGTCCCGTCCTTCGCCGCTTCGTCTCGCTTCGACACGCGCCCGGGCCAGCGATGCGTGCGGTGCCATGTAGGTAGGCAGGCAGCTGAGGTGGCGCAGTGGTAGGGTCTTCATGAAGATCTGCATGCCACCACGCAGGTGCTTGCTGAGTTGGCTTAGAAGCCGTATGTCGCCACACAGGTGCTTGCTCAACTGGTTGGGCTGGCAGCTGCATGAGAACGGCAGTGGAGTCTTGGTAGGCGCGGGCCTGGCTGCGGCCTCACCAATGTCCTCGGCAAGAGGGTCTTGCCGGGGCCCCGGCAAGGGCCTTGCCGTGGTGTCGCGGTCGTCCCCGGCAATGATCTTGCCGGGGGTCTTGTGGATTTCCTCGACAAGGATCTTGCCGAGGATCATTGTCTTCTAGCCCTCATCTGATCTTGTGTATCTATGATCTTGACAAAGATCTGCATGCCACCATGGAGGCACTTCCCGAGCCTTTGTCCCAATGAGGTTGGTTACGTTGGAAGCCGTGGGCTCAAGGGTGGCGCGCTTCGCTGGTGTGGGGCGAGCTGCCTCGCCAAGGCTCTTGCCGCGGCTGCTGAGGCCGCCCCGGCAAGGGCCTTGCCGGGGGAACCTGCTTCGTCCCTCTGCTCTTTGTGTTCTTGGTCTTGGCGTTGTTTTTGTTGGCCTTGTGCTTCAGCCTCGCTCCCTTGCCATGTTAGGTGTGGTCGCAGGCGCGGCTCTGACTGCCCGTGCACAAGTAAGGGGTACAAAGGAGAGCCCCTATCTTTGTACACCGACAGGAGCCCCCGGGCCCGGGCCACACATAAGTGCGACACGTTGTTGGGCTGGGCCAAAAACAGTGCGCGTGTAGGCGGGGATGAATTCTTCTTACTGTAGTAGCTTTTTTGCTCGCTGTTTTCCCCCAAATCCTATGTTGACTGCGTGACGTGGGGGTCGTGTCGTGGCCTGCTCACGTCATCCCACGGGCCGAACAGTAAAGAGGCGGTCCACGTTTTCCTCCTAAAATAGAGGGAACCGCAGAGGCGCGACTCATTTACTAAGTGGACCTAGGGCGTGGTCATTATGATTCCCATGCCCTCCTGATCACGGGGCGTGAAACGGTCGCTCCACTTGCACTCGGGCCCTGACTTGTTCGCCATGTGTCCCCCATGCGTTGGAAGGGCAAGCGGCGGACGCAGGACGCGCGGGTTTCTACGCCAGGGCGGGGGGTCGGGAATCGCTAATTGGGGCCGCGGGTCGGTCCGGATTCCTTGCGCCCCCAAATGGCCGGATTGGTTGAGCGGGGCGGCTGAGTCCCGACCCTGTCCCTTTATAAGAAGGGGGGGGGAGGGCGGCATCCCTCAATTCTTCATCATCCATATCTTCCCATCTTGGCTCCTTTCTTTCATCTGCTATGGCGGGAGGGCGCGGTGGTGCTTCCATAGTGGCGTCGAGGGTTTCATCTCGATAGCGCGCCCCTCCTCCTCAGGAGCTTGTGGTGGCGGAGCCGGCCACGAGAGGAAGGGGAGGGGGCAAGGGCGAGGTCGTCGTGGCGCTCGGGGAAGAGGAGGACGGGGCGGCGCATCAGCCTCGCCTCCACCAGCAGCCCCTCCTCCGATGGAGGGCCACGTCGGGGATCAGCCTCGTGAGTTCTTCATCTGGCTGCACCGGGCGGTGCGCCGCCGTCTTCGTCTTCCCACTCCATTTGCTCGGGAGATGGAGCTCGACCCTCCGCAGACCCTGAGGTTGCACATGAGGGGCTGCGGAAACGGCGGCACGCGGGTCAATGTTGACGTCCCCACCCCTTGATAACCCACAAGTATAGGGGATCGCAACAGTTTTCGAGGGTAGAGTATTCAACCCAAATTTATTGATTCGACACAAGGGGAGCCAAAGAATATTCTCAAGTATTAGCAGTTGAGTTGTGAATTCAACCACACCTGGATAACTTAGTAACAGCAAAGTATTTAGTAGCAGTAATATGGAAGTAACGGTAACGATAGCAAAAGTAATATTTTTGGGTTTTGTAGTGATTGTAACAGTAGCAACAGAAAAGTAAATGAGCGAAGAACGATATGTGAAAAGCTCGTAGGCATTGGATCGGTGATGGAGAATTATGCCGGATGCGATTACTCATGCAACAATTATAACATATGGCGACACAGAACTAGCTCCAATTCATCAATGTAATGTAGGCATGTATTCCGAATATAGTCATACGTGCTTATGGAAAAGAACTTGCATGACATCTTTTGTCCTACCCTCCCGTGGCAGCGGGGTCCTAGTGGAAACTAAGGGATATTAAGGCCTCCTTTTAATAGAGTACCGGACCAAAGCATTAACACATAGTGAATACATGAACTCCTCAAACTACGGTTATCACCATGAGTGGTCCGGATTATTGTCACTTCGGGGTTGCCAAATCATAACACATAGTAGGTGACTATAGACTTGCAAGATAGGATCAAGAACTCACATATATTCATGAAAACATAATAGGTTCAGATCTGAAATCATGGCACTCGGGCCCTAGTGACAAGCATTAAGCATAGCAAAGTCATAACAACATCAATCTCAGAACATAGTGGATACTAGGGATCAAACCCTAACAAAACTAACTAGATTACATGATAAATCTCATCCAACCCATCACCGCCCAGCAAGCCTACGATGGAATTAATCACACATGGCGGTGAGCATCATGAAATTGGTGATGGAGGATGGTTGATGATGACGATGGCGACGGATTCCCCTCTCCGGAGCCCCGAACAGACTCTAGATCAGCCCTCCCGAGAGAGTTTAGGGCTTGGCGGCGGCTCTGTATCGTAAAACGTGATGAATCTTTCTCTCTGATTTTTTTCTCCCCGAACACGAATATATGGAGTTGGAGTTGTGGTCGGTGGAGCTCAAGGGGCCCACGAGGCAGGGGGCGCGCCCCCACCCTCATGGCAAGGGTGTGGGCCCCTGGCCTTGATTCTTTCGCCAGTATTTTTTTATTTTTTCCAAAAATAATCTCCGTGGAGTTTCAGGTCATTCCGAGAACTTTTGTTTCTGCACATAAATAACACCATAGCAATTCTGCTGAAAACAGCGTCAGTCCGGGTTAGTTCCATTCAAATCATGCAAGTTAGAGTCCAAAACAAGGGCATAAGTGTTTGGAAAAGTAGATACGACAGAGACGTATCAACTCCCCCAAGCTTAAACCTTTCCTTGTCCTCAAGCAATTCAGTTGATAAACTAAAAGTGATAAAGAAAAACTTTTACAAACTCTGTTTGCTCTTGTTATTGTAAATATGTAAAGCCAGCATTCAAGTTTTCAGCAAAGATTATGACTAACCATATTCACAATAACACTTAGGTCTCATGTTTACCCATATCAATGGCATAATCAACTAACGAGCAATAATAATAAATCTCGGATTACAACACTTTCTCAAAACAATCATGATATGATATAACAAGATGGTATCTCGCTAGCCCTTTCTGAGACCGCAAAACATAAATGCAGAGCACCTTTAAAGATCAATAACTGACTAGACATTGTAATTCATGGTAAAAGAGATCCAATCATAGTCATACTCAATCTATCCCTAATAATAAAGCACGAATTGACTTTGTCGGGTTCACTGTCACAATATGCTTCTTTCCGTGATTTTACGCTTTCCGTTTGAATTTAAAACATATTTGAGGTGGTACTAAATTTTTGTTCTATCTGTTTAGCTGCATCTGGTTTTTGTTTTCTCGTACTGAGCCTCGGTTGATTCGCTAAACTGGGCCTCGGCTAATCCTGCATGCATGCTGAATTGTGACCGTCGTAGGCTGGTTCATCGTCGTTTTCCATATCTGGTTGTATGTGCGTGTGTTTGAATAAAAAGAAATTAGATAAAAAAATGGTGGTGCCGCTGGGATTTGATCCCTGGTATCCCATGTTGTTGTAGCACAGTAGACCACTCAGGCTAGGCTCCTAGGCTTGCTAATTAGGGCGTCTGGAACCTTAAAAATAAAGACAGGCGTACTCGGGCCGAGATAAATGGGCACGGTCATGATGGGCATGTCAAAAGTGCTACTGCCCAATCGGACGGACAAGGACCAGGTGGAAGTTGTTTTTCATATTTTTTTACTTATCAAATAGTCCCACCTTGCTATTTTACATTAATTTTTACCAGTTTATATACATTTTTTAGGTTGTCAGGCATCAAGAAGCTTCTTTGGAAATTAAGCAAAGAAATAAAGAAAGGAAATAGACATTCTTTGCATGAGAAATAAAGAAGGAAGATGGTAATTATGTAGAGCCGGCAAGAAAGGTAATATGTATTGAATAAGAAATAAAGAAGGAAAAAAATGGTGGTAATTATCTGGGCGCCATATTAATCGCAGGAGTAATTAACAGGCCTAGCAAAAAAGGAAAAAAAATAATTGCATAAGAAATAAAGAAGGAAGGAAATGGACGGTAATTATGTGGGCATCATGATATAAGGAAAGAAAGAGAAAGAAAAACTAATTAACAGGAGGTGCGGGGGAATCAATGGTAGGTTGCCATGCCATCTTATGAGTAAATATGATGTGGCATTTTTTAATCCTTACTAAATTCATGTCATTTTTTCTTCCATTATGTTTTCCTTGCTCTTATAATCTTTACTGAATTTGCGCCAAATTTGTAGCACATTGAACATGATGTTTGCACATACAATCCTCACTAAATTTATGTCAATTGTTTCTACCGTTCTAACCCACAGGCATATATACTATTTTTAATATATAAATGGAGGTATAATATTATTGGTCCTCCCATTTCGTATGTCCATGGTGTTTCCTCATACTGAGCTTGGCTATTCTACCAATCGTCTGTCTTGGGCCACTTGGCCTCTGCCACGTTCGCCCACGTAACATTCGACCAATAAAAAAATGGTGCCCTCCTAACATGTCCGTGCGACCTGGCCCAACAAATCAAACACACCACCCCTTTTAGGAGATGAGGCAAAAAATAGTAGACAGTTACTGGAATCAAACTCACAACCTCCAGAGTTTTTGGCATTGATCGTGTTACCCTACAAAAAAGTGTTGATCATTTTAAAATAAAATTGAATTTAGTTTTTGTTTGTATCCTTCACGGATTGGTACTAAACTATTATGATGTAAATCCCATATAACATAAACACAATGCATATGTATTTGATTGTGCAGATCTGGGTCATGTGGCCAGGATCTCAAACGCGACCGTTCGCTGGTCTGTCCATGCAGGTGATGCAGTTCTTTATTGGTTCCAAGCTTAGGTGGAATGTTCACCGTGTAGTGGACATCGTTACTGACAATGATGACGAAGAAAAGAAGTGGTAACAGGGATGGGGGCACTAGGGGTGGTAATTTATTTCTCCCGTTGCAACGCACGGGCAATTTTGCTAGTATAAATTAATAGTAATGGATGCAAATGAAAGCGGTGCTCTCCAGTTGGTGCTTTTTAATAAGAGGGTGATGACTCAACATAAAAGTAAATAGATAGGCCCTTCGCAGAGGGAAGCAGGGATTTGTAGAGGTGCCAGAGCTCGATTTTGAAATAGAGATAAATAATATTTTGAGCGGCATACTTTCATAGTCAACATAACAACCAAGAGATGGCGATATCTTCCATGCTACACACATTATAGACAGTTCCCAAACAAAATGGTAAAGTTTATACTCCCCCTCCACCAACAAGCATCAATCCATGGCTTGATCGAAACAACGAGTGCCTCCAACTAACAACAGTCCCGGGGGAGTTTTGTTTGCAATTATTTAGATTTGGTTTGCATAAAGCATGGGACTGGGCATCTCGGTGACCAGCCATTTTCTCGTGAGTGAGGAGCGGAGTGCATTCCTCTTGAGAATAGCCCACCTAGCATGGAAGATACAGACAACCCTAGTTGATACATGAGCTATTCGAGCATACAAAACAGAATTTCATTTGAAGGTTTAGAGTTTGGCACATACAAATTTACTTGGAACAGCAGGTAGATACCGCATATAGGAAGGTATAGTGGACTCATGTGGAATAACTTTGGGGTTTAAAGAATTGTATGCACAAGCAGTATTCCCGCTTAGTACAAGTGAGGGCTAGAAAAAGACTAGGAAGCGACCAACTAGAGAGCGACAACAGTCATGAACATGCATTAAAATTAATAAACATTGAGTGCAAGCATGAGTAGGATATAATCCACCATGAACATAAATATCGTGAAGGATATGTTGATTTTGTTTCAACTACATGTGTGAACATGTGCCAAGTCAAGCCACTCGAATCATTCAAAGGATGATACCACCCCATCATACCACATCACAACCATTTTAATAGCACGTTGGCACGCAAGGTAAACCATATAACTCATAGATAATCAAGCATGGCACGAGCAACTATAATCTCTAATTGTCAGTGCAAACATGTTTATTCATAATAAGCTGAATCAGGAACGATGAACTAATCATATTTACAAAAACAAGAGAGGTCGAGTTCATACCAGCTTCTCTCATCTCAATCAATTCATCATATATCGTAAATGTTGCCTTTCACTTGCACAACCGAATGATGTGAAAAATAATAAGAGTGCATGTGCATTGGACTAAGCTGTAATCTGCGAGCATTCAAAAAACAGGAGAAGACAAGGCAATATGGGCTCTTGGTTAATTCAACAATAATGCATATAAGAGCCACTTTAATAATTTCATCATGGTCTTCTCCTATCGACCCCCAAAGAAAAGAAAAGAAATAACATTATTTACACGGGAAAGCTCCCAACAAGCAAAAGAAGAACGGGAAATATTTTTGGGTTTTCTTTTTAATTATTACTACTACAGCAAGAAAAGTAAATTAGCTTAAATCTACTACTATTTTTTTTTGTTTTTCTTAAGGTTTAACAAACACACAAGAAGAAAGCATAAAAAGGAAAAATAAAATAGCATGGATAGTACAGTGAAAAAGTATGAGCACCGACAACTAGCAATGAGTGTGTGAACATAAATGTAATGTCGGTGAGAAATACGTACTCCCCCAAGCTTAGGCTTTTGGCCTAAGTTGGTTTATTGCCACGGCCGGCCTGGCGGATATCCAAAGTTATAGTTGGGGTCGTACTGAGACGCAGCAGTCATTGCATAGTGGGCTGCAGCTTGGAGGCGAGCTATCTCAGCACTCCTCTTATACTCATCTGCCTCGTCTCTGGTTATAAAATATCTCCCCTTTGCCTTCTCACAAGGAACTAGTTAGATAGTGGTACTGACGGCACTTTTCTGCCTCGAAGCTCACAAGATCAGCGTTACGCAAATATGCGTTAAATTCTTCCTTAATTCTTGCTTGATCCATGAAGTCCTCTGAAGGCCATTCACAAGGCAAGCCTTGGCGTCCTTGGTGGTTCATCATCAGCATCACGCATTGCAAGCCTGGGTCCTTGCTTCCTTGAAGGACCACCTTGGCACATTTTCCTAAACATATTTCTTCCTCTGAAAAATTTCTGAAATTTTTAGTAACTTCAAATAGAAGTGAACCAAGCTCAACAAAATTGATAGCAACTACTCCTACAAGTGCCTAGAGACTATATCATGCATTAGAACTACTTGGAACCATATAAATTTGACTTCAAGCTCAAGAACAGGGTCACCTAGATAGCACAAATTTGCAATGAATAAAGCACTAGAACAAAAACTAATTGGACCAATGGAGGAGTCACATACCAAGGAACAATCCCCCAAAGCAGTTTTGTGAGAGGTGCTTCTAGCAAGGAGATCAAAAATCGCAGCAAAATGAGCTAGAACTCGTGCTTGAGCTGGTTGGTGATTTTTTTCTGAGGAAGAAGAAGTGTGTGGGTGCAGGAATAAGTGGAGGGGAGCCACCATGGGCCCACGACGCAGGGGGGCGCGCCCTGGACCCTCGTGCCCAGGTGCCAGCTCACCCTGCTGTGTTCTCAGTGCCAGATATTCTCAAATATTCCAGAAAAAATCATATTTCAATTTCGGGGCATTTGGAGAACTTTTATTTTCGTGGTATTTTTTAGTGCACAGATAATTCAAAAACACAGACAGAAAATACTATCTTTGCTTTACTTATTCTAAATAACAGAAAGTAAAAAGAGGGTACAGAAGGTTGTGCCTTCTAACTTCATCCATCTCATGCTCATCAAAAGGAATCCACTAACAAGGTTGATCAAGTCTTGTTAACAAACTCATTCCGAATAACATGGAACCAGAGAAATTTCGAATAACACTATGTTACCTCAACGGGGATATGCACATCCCCAATAATAATAATATCATATTTCTTCTTGACAGTAGGTAGAGGAAATTCAAAACCTCCAAAAATAATCGATGGAGTTTTTCTAATAGAATTGATACTGTGTTCTTGAGGTTGTTTCCTCGGAAAGTGTACCGTATGCTCATTACCATTAACATGAAAAGTGACATTGCCTTTATTGCAATCAATAACAGCCCCTGCAGTATTCAAAAAAGGTCTTCCAAGAATAATAGGCATACTATCGTCCTCGGGAATATCAAGAATAATAAAGTCCGTTAAAATAGTAACGTTTGCAACCACAACACGCACATCCTCACAAATACCGACAGGTATAGCAGTTGATTTATCGACCATTTGCAAAGATATTTCAGCAGGTGTCAACTTATTCAAATCAAGTCTATGATATAAAGAGAGAGGCATAACACTAACACCGGCTCCAAGATCACATAAAGCAGTTTTAACATAATTTCTTTTAATGGAGCATGGTATAGTGGGTACTCCTGGATCTCCTAGTTTCTTAGGCATTCCACCCTTAAAACTATAATTAGCAAGCATGGTGGAAATTTCGGCTTTCGGTATCTTTCTTTTATTTGTAACAATTTCTTTCATATACTTAGCATAAGGATTCATTTTGAGCATATCAGTTAAACGCATACGCAAGAACATAGGTCTAATCATTTCAGCAAAGCGCTCAAAGTCCTCATCATCCTTTTTCTTGGATGGTTTAGGAGGAAAAGGCATGGGTTTCTGAACCCATGGTTCCCTTTCTTTACCGTGTTTCCTAGCAAAGAAGTCTCTCTTATCATAACGTTGATTCTTTGATTGTGGGTTATCAAGATCAATAGCAAGTTCAATTTCTATATCATTATCATTACTAGGTTGAGCATCATCATGAACATCTACATTAACATTTTCACTAGTTTCATGTTCATTACCAGATTGTGTTTCAGCATCAGAAATAGAAATATCATTAGGATTCTCAGGTATTTCAACAACAGGTTCACTAGAAGCATGCAAAGTCCTATCATTTTTATTTTTCTTCTTTTTAGAAGGACTAGGTGCATCAATATTATTTCTCTGAGAATCTTGCTCAATTCTCTTAGGATGGCCTTCAGGATACAAAGGTTCCTTAGTCATTTTACCAGTTCTAGTAGCCACTCTAACAGCATAATCATTATTCTTACTATTTAACTCATTGAGCAAATCATTTTGAGCTTTAAGTACTTGTTCTACTTGAGTGTTAACCATAGAAGCATGTCTACTAATCAGTTTAAGTTCACCTTTAACTCTAGCCATATAATCACTCAAGTGTTCAAGCATATCGGAATTGCACTTCAATTGTCTACCAATATAAGCATTGAAGTTTTCTTGTTTAGCAACAAAATTGTCAAACTCATCTAAGCATTGTCTAGCAGACTTATAGTGAGGAATATCACCTTCATCAAATTTATAGAGAGAATTTACCTTTACTACATGTGTCGGGTTATCAAGACCATGTGTTTCTTCAATAGGTGATGGATTAAGACCATGTATTTCTTCAACAGGCGGTAAATTAAGACCATGTATTTATTCAATAGGAGGTAAATTCTTAACATCTTCAGCTTTAATACCCTTTTCCTTCATAGATTTCTTTGCCTCTTGCATATCTTCAGGACTGAGAAATAGAACACCCCTCTTCTTCGGAGTTGGCTTAGGAGTTGGTTCAGGAAGTATCCAATTATTTTCATTTGTCAACATATTATTCAATAGAATTTCAGCTTCATCTGGTGTTCTTTCCCTGAAAATAGAACCAGCTAAAACTATCCAGGTGGTCTCTGGAAGCATCGGTTAGTCCATTATAAAAGATATCAAGTATTTCATTTCTTGAGAGGATGATCAGGCAAAGCATTAAGTAATTGGAGAAGCCTCCCCCAAGCTTGTGGGAGACTCTCTTCTTCAATTTGCACAAAATTGTATATATCCCTTAAAGCAGCTTGTTTCTTATGAGCAGGGAAATTTTTAGCAAAGAAGTAATAAATCATATCCTGGGGACTACGCACACATCAAGGATCAAGAGAATTAAACCATATCTTAGCATCACCATTTAATGAGAACGGAAATATTTTAAGGATATAAAAGTAGCGGGTTCTCTCATCATTACTGAACAGGGTGGCTATATCATTTAATTTAGTAAGATGTGCCACAATAGTTTCAGATTCATAGCCATAAAAAGGATCAGATTCAACCAAAGTAATTATATCAGGATCAATAGAGAATTCATAATCCTTATCAGTAACAAAGATAGGTGAAGTATCATAAGCAGGATCATATTTCATTCTAGCATTCAGAGTTTTTTGTTTAAGCTTAGCTAATAATTTCTTAAGATCACTACTATCATGGCAAGCAAGAAAGTCTCTCGCAGTTTCTTCATCCATAACATAGCCCTCAGGCACAACAGGCAATTCATATTGATTGGGAGAGCCTTCATCATCACTTTCATCAATATTATCAGTTTCAATAATTTCATTCTCTCTAGCCCTAGCAAGTTGTTCATCAAGAAATTCACCAAGTGGCACAGTAGTATCAAGCATAGAAGTAGTTTCGTCATAAGTATCATGCATTGCAGAAGTGGCATCATCAATAACATGCGACATATCAGAATTAATAGCAGAAACAGGTTTAGGTGTCGCAAGCTTACTCAAAACAGAAGGTGAATCAAGTGCAGAGCTAGATGGCAGTTCCTTACCTTCCCTCGTAGTTGAGGGATAAATTTTTGTTTTCTCGTCTTTCAAATTCTTCATAGTGACCAGCAAATATAAATCCCAAGTGACTCAAAGAATAGAGCTATGCTCCCCGGCAACCGTGCCAGAAAATAGTCTTGATAACCCACAAGTATAGGGGATCGCAACAGTTTTCAAGGGTAGAGTATTCAACCCAAATTTATTGATTCGACACAATGGGAGCCAAAGAATATTCTCAAGTATTAGCAGTTGAGTTGTCAATTCAACCACACCTGGATAACTTAGTATCTCCAGCAAAGTGTTTAGTAGCAAAGTAATATGGAAGTAACGGTAACGATAGCAAAAGTAATATTTTTGGGTTTTGTAGTGATTGTATCAGTAGCTGCGGAAAATTAAATGAGTGAAGAACAATATGTGAAAAGCTCGTAGGCATTGGATCGGTGATGGAGAATTATGTCGGATGCGATTATTCATGCAACAATTATAACATAGGATGACACAGAACTAGCTCCAATTCATCAATCTAATGTAGGCATGTATTCCGAATATAGTCATACGTGCTTATGGAAAAGAACTTGCTTGACATCTTTTGTCCTACCCTCCCGTGGCAGCGGGGTCCTAGTGGAAACTAAGGGATATTAAGGCCTCCTTTTAATAGAGTACCGGACCAAAGCATTAACACATAGTGAATACATGAACTCCTCAAACTACGGTCATCACCGAGAGTGGTCTCGATTATTGTCACTTCGGGATTGCCGGATCATAACACATAGTAGGTGACTATAGACTTGCAAGATAGGATCAAGAACTCACATATATTCATGAAAACATAATAGGTTCAGATCTGAAATCATGGCACTCGGGCCCTAGTGACAAGCATTAAGCATAGCAAAGTCATAGCAACATCAATCTCAGAACATAGTGGATACTAGGGATCAAACCCTAACAAAACTAACTCGATTACATGATAAATCTCATCCAACCCATCACCGTCCAACAAGCCTACGATGGAATTACTCACGCACGGTGGTGAGCATCATGAAATTGGTGATGGAGGATGGTTGATGATGACTATGGCGACGGATTCCCCTCTCCGGAGCCCCGAACGGACTACAGATCAGCCCTCCCGAAAGAGTTTAGGGCTTGGCGGAGACTCCATATCGTAAAACGCGATGAGTCTTTCTCTCTGATTTTTTTTTCTCCCCAAACACGAATATACAGAGTTGGAGTTGAGGTCGGTGGAGCTCCAGGGGGCCCACGAGGCAGGGGGCGCACCCAGGGGGGCAGGCGCGCCTTCCACCCTCGTGGCAAGGGTGTGGGCCCCCTGGCCTTGATTCTTTCGCCAGTATTTTTTATTATTTCCAAAAATAATCTCCGTGGAGTTTCAGGTCATTCTGAGAACTTTTGTTTCTGCACATAAATAACACCATGGCAATTCTTCTGAAAACAACGTCAGTCCAGTTTAGTTCCATTGCAATCATGCAAGTTAGAGTCCAAAACAAGGGCAGAAGTGTTTGTAAAAGTAGATACGACGGAGACATATCACCCCTCACGTCATGTATCTTCGTCGCGGATGGAAGACCTTTGCTCGCGTCCACAGCCTGACAGAGGGGCTCGTTCTCTACTTCAAATTAATGGAGAACGACCTGCTCTTCGTCAAGGTTTTTGGGGACATGGGAACTCGCCTAAAGTGCTCTGTGGAGAGCTCCTCCGATGATGAAGATTCTTCCTCGAGCGAGAGTGACGAGGAGGACAGCGACAGCGATGACGAGGGTAGCAGGCGGGAGGATGACGGGTCTGACTAGGTGTCGGACGCGCCGTCCAAGGTGACGCCGGCAACACCTCCATCTGCATCGCCAGCTCCTTGAACTTCTCGGGGTCGCCGCCTTGGGCGGCTGGCTTGGGAGGCCGGAGAAGATGTAGAAGGCGGGTGGCGGGCCGTCAAGTCAGAGTACGCGGGCATCGACCCCTTCACCGCGTATTGGCGGCCTGCTACCTCGTCTTCCAGCTCTTCTCTCGCCATCATCATCACCAGCCTCTCTTTGGGGCGGCCGCCGGGATGTTCTCCTAGCGCCTTCTGCTGCTCGTGCCTCGCCTAGGCGTTCTTTTTGCCCTCTCGTTATCTTGTTCCGTTTCCTGAGGAGGGGGACAAGAAAGGGATTACGGGCACCTTATCTCTTTGTAGTCTTTAAGCCTATGGGCCTTTGTAAAATTTAAATCTTGTAATCCCCTGGCTCACGCCTGCATCCTGTATGAACTGTACCTGTTTGGAACGTATTAATGAAAAAGGGGGCTTGTCGGGTTCTTTGTGCGTGAGCGAGGCCCGCGCCAAGGAGTGAATCCTTGTTATTTTTAAGATAAATATCGATGCCCGGCAACAGGCCTTGCCGTTTCCCTACTTCAGTAATGACCACACTCACGCTTTCGGTGGAGGCAGGAGTGAAATAGTTCTAGGCCTCTAGTTTACCTCCTCACTACCGCACTACAACCAAGTTCTTGCCCAGGGAATAATTCTTGGGTACAGGAAAAGGGGAGCACGGTGGTCTAGGAATAAACGAGGTTTCATACGTCCTGTTGGGGATATAACTAGTAAGGATAAACCGCCCAGGAGGGGCCGGTTTACCCTCAACTACATTGAAGCTCGTAAAGACCCAGAAGATGGAACTTTACTGATGAAGCTTAGAGGCCCAGAGCCCAAAGGCGGATTAGCGCCCATGGTAGTAAACCGCCATGATTGTATAACTTGTGTTGTAAGATAGGAAAGGGGAGACCGAGGCGGACACTTGTATGAGCCGACCTCGGGACTCTGTAGACCGGCCGGGCGTCAACCAATCTATATAAAGGGATGACCCGGCGACGGTTTGAGGGCAGACAAAAACAACTCGAGACTCAGGCAAAGCGTATTTGCTCCCTGGTCATCGAAACCCAATCAATTCCATCACAACTAGATGTAGGCTTTTACCTTCATCGAAGGGGCCGAACTAGTATAAAAACTCCCGTGTCCCTTGTCCGGTTTAACCCCTCCAAGCTAACCTGTTGCGATGGCTCCATGACTAAGTCCTTTCAAGAGGACATTTGACGTGACAATTCCACGACAGTTGGCGCCCACCATGGGGCTATCGCACGATGGTTTCGAGTTCTTGAAGGGCAGCTTTGAAGGACTCAATGGTACGCGGTTGGCCAAATGACCAAGAGTCGTCGCGGCAAGCTCTACATCGACGACGAAGGATGGGGCCCCGAGGCCGACTCGATCGAGTACGGGTACCGGGTCCCCTTTGGCGGAATTCATGTCTTCATCGGCAAGATCAGCGAACCGGGCCTTGAGCCGGACATCTGCACCGATCTCGTCGAGACGGCTCAGCGTGCAAGTCCTGCCCGAGTTAAGCCTGCCATGAAGCGTGCATTCATAGGATGTGTCCATGGGATCGGATCTGAATCGGTGTCTGAAGGCGAGATGGTTGTTTATTCTGACGGCGAGTCATCCACCGGAGAAACCGAGTCCCTATACCAAGTTCATGATGGTGTGTTCGGAGGATATTCCGATGGCAACAGTATTCCGGACCTCCTTGAACCGCCCAGACGGGTTGCTGTTTACATGGCCGGAACAGAGCCCACTTTGCAATCTTCATCTACAGCAGCAATGATTTCCGGATCAGTGGCCGTGGCAGGAGGCCCGGTGCGTCGACCGGCTCAAGTTCTCTCCAGTTTGATGGATGCCTGGGCGACCTTGTTAACCACGGCAGTTACCCCGGAGACGCAGGATCAACAAAATGCGGATGTTGCGAAGCTGAAAGACCAGATAACGCAGGCTAAGGAGGACCTGGCAGCTGAGGATGCTAGGATGGCTGAAGAACGGGACGCTTTGAATGCCCAATCACAACAGATACATGCACAAAATTACCAGCTCATGTTGGATCAGAATGCATCAAACAACGTAATGCGAAGGAAGTACCGTTCACGTATGCAGCCGGTCTTCAAAGGATTGAATCTCTTTAATACGCCGGGGCCTGGGACGAGTAATCTGGCACCTGTAAATCGGACCAATGCGCCTAGAGCAGCGCCGGATCAACCACGGTTGATGGAACCACCTCGACAAACAGATAACCCGCCGCAATATGTGTCAACACCACCGGGTCACTTTTCGAGCCCTTTGGATAACATGATTGCTACAGCATCTCGCCTGGCAGCTATTGCGACGGAGGGCGATTCACTGGCGGCGATTGAGACACGGCGGGGCAGGGATCTTCTTCAAACCGCCGTGGTGCAGCAGCAGGCTTATTCCTATTGCAGAGATAGAATTCATTCGACCCCTCGTCAGAGCAAAAGCTATAGCAGGCACATGGATGAACCGGAAGTGTCTAGCAGTGCGCGGCGCCGTAATGTCCCTCAGGGACCCAACCCGGCGCGCGGTGAGATAAATGCTCAAGACGTGGTGGATAATGGCAGAGCACGAAGGGAGGCCGCTTTGGCAGCGCAATATGCGGGTCATTATCAACCCGCCCCGGCTCAGCTAGCGGCATCAGTAGACCGAGGCACCGGCTTGCTTTCAGCTCCTGGGGAGTGTCGTGTCTCATTCCGGCTCTTCGTAATGTGCGACTGCCCAATGATTTCAAGGGTCCATGTAAGGTGCCTAATTACACCGCTGACCGGCCACCTGAGGCGTGGGTCGAGAGTTATGAGATGGCAATGGAGATGCTAGATGTGGATGAAGCGGCATGTGCGAAGTATTTCACAATGATGTTGGAAGGAACAGCCCATACTTGGTTGAAAAACCTACCAGCCAACTCCATCGAGTCATGGGATCAGTTGAAGGCCCGGTTTATAGCCAATTTCAAGGACACCGCAAACATCCTATGTCCATTGTGGATCTGGATGCTGTGTTCGGGGAGAAACGAGTCAACAACTCATTGGGTGCGCGGGTTTGAAGTTTTGCGGTCGTCGGACCGATTAATCTTGACCAAGCAATCATAACGCTGGGCGTAATTGCGGTTTAAGTCACTAAAGATGAAGTTGGGACGGCTCAAGCGCCCTTTGCAATGACATGTGAACACTTATGGCAGCCTTGGTCAAATATGCCGATTCTGATAATACCAAGGATCCCGAGTCTGATGAGGAGAAACCGGAGAAGGGAAGGAAGAACGGCGGTGCAAAAGGACGGCATCACAACCAAGGAGGCCATGGGAATAATGGTAAGCGCAAGGCAGATAATCCAGATCTTGTGGCTAACACCAATATGCAGCGTCGTAAAGGTAAACCGCCCCAGCGCGATGGAGGGATGAATCTAGAGTGTCTGTTAAACCAGCCCTGCCCAAAGCATGGGACCAAGGAGGCCCCTTCCACACATCTTTGGAAAGATTGTTACATTATGAAGGAGTTCAAAAACTCTGATCTCTACCGGTATGATCAGGGCCCATCGGGCGGTTCAGGTCCAGGTTTTCATGGTGGTGGCGGTTCAAACTATGGATTTCAGAATAATCAGGGCCACCAGAACAACCAAGGTGGTAATAGCCAACGGAATAATCAAGGGAATCAGCAGCAGTCAGGTTATCAAAGTCACCCCAAGCAGTTGAATGGTGGGCAGTATCATGTGTTCACTACTAGCCTGTGCAAGCGCGATCAGAAGCTTCACAAGAGGGCAGTTAATACTATTGAACCGGCAGTACCACGTTATTTGCGATGGTCCGAGCAGCCCATTGTGTGGAGCAGAGAGGATCATCCACCCCGGGTTGAGAATCCGGGTCAACTAGCTTTGGTGGTAGCACTGCAGGTGGGAGGTTATAAGTTTACCAAAGTTCTGATGGATGGAGGGAGCAGTATCAACATCCTGTACTATGAGACTTTTCATCGCATGGGGTTGACAGACAAGAATCTTAAACCGTCAAACACTGTTTTTCATGGTGTAGTACCAGGTAAATCGGCATATCCCATTGGAAAGATCACTTTGGAGGTTGTGTTCAGAGATGAGCATGATTCCAGGTCTGAAACATTGACCTTTGAAGTGGTGAAAATCCAGAGCCCATATCACGCACTGTTTGGACGGCCGGCTTACGCAAAATTCATGGCGAGGCCCTGTTACATCTATTTACAGCTCAAAATGTCGGGTCATAAGGGAACTATCACAGTACACGGAATTGAAGATCGCTTTGGATTGTGAGGAAGGTGAAGCGGCCTATGCTGAGTCGGTTTGTGCTACAGAGGAGCTGAAGTTTTATAAAGACAATGTTGATCCGGCAGACATGACCCCTCTGAAGAAGCCCACCACTGAACATGACCGAAACCTGACATTCAAACCGGCTGATGAGACTAAACTTGTTGACTTTGTTCCTGGCGATTCATCCAAACAGTTTAGCATCAGCACCAATCTGTATCTGAAATAGGAAAGCGCGCTCATCGAGTTCATCCATGAGAACCAGGACATTTTTGCATGGAAGCCTTCTGACATGCCAGGTGTACCGAGGGAACTCGCTGAGCACACTCTCAATATTAATCCCAAGTTTAAACCGGTCAAGCAATTTCTTCGCCGCTTTAACGAGGAAAGACGCAAGGCCATTGGTGAAGAGGTAGCCCAGCTGTTGGCTGCTTGGTTTATCGTCGAAGTATTTCATCCCGAGTGGTTGGATAATCCGGTGCTCGTTCTGAAGAAGAACGACACTTGGCGTATGTGTGTGGACTACACAGATTTGAACAAGGCTTGTCCGGCAGATCATTTTGCTCTCCCGCGTATTGATCAGATTATTGATGCGACGACAGGTTGTGAGCGCCTGAGTTTCTTGGATGCTTATCCAGGTTATCATCAGATTAAAATGGCAGTTAAGGACCAGGAGAAGACAGCCTTCATCACTCCCTTTGGAGCCTTCTGCTATGTTTCTATGCCCTTTGGGCTCAAAAGTGCCCAGGCAACCTATCAGCGTTGTGTGCAAAATTGTCTTCACACGCAGATTGGGCGTAATGTTCATGCCTATGTGGATGACATTGTGGTAAAGTCGAGGAAGAAGGAAACCTTGATAGATGACCTCAAGGAGACGTTTGACAATCTTCGGGTTTACAAAATGATGCTCAATCCGGACAAATGCGTTTTTGGTGTTCCGGCAGGCAAGCTCTTGGGTTTTCTTGTATCCAACAGAGGTATTGAGGCCAATCCGGAAAAGATCAAAGCGATCAGATCTTTGGCTAAACCGAGATGCATCAATGATGTTCAGCGTCTGGCAGGTCGAATTGCAGCCCTCAGCCGGTTTATCAGCCGTTTGGGAGAGAAGGCAATTCCTTTATATCAGATGTTGAAAAAAACAGATGATTTTGTTTGGAGTGATGCAGCTAATGCGGCATTTGAGGAGTTGAAGCGGCAGCTGGCTGAACCGCCGATCCTTGCTGCTCCGGTTGATAAAGAGCCCTTGTTATTGTACGTGGCTGCCAATGCCCGTGCGGTCGATGTGGCAATTGTGGTTGGCGTAAGGAGGCCGGGAAGGAATATCCGGTTCAGCGGTCGGTTTACTATATCAGCGAATCTTGATCGAGTCAAAACAACGATATCCGCATTGGCGAAAGCTGGTGTATGGCGTTTTTAAGGCAAGTCGGAAGCTCAAGCAATACTTTCAAGGCCATCCCATCACGATGGTTAGTTCTGCTCCTTTGGGCGATATAATTGAATGAGAGAAGCAATCGGCGGGTTGCGAAGTGGTCAATTGAGCTTGGTCCACATGGATTGAAGTATATGCCTCGAGCGGCCATCAAATCTCGGCGCTTGTTGACTTCATCAATGATTGGACGAGTTCTGAGCACGGAGGACAAACCGGACAATACATACTAGACTATTCACTTTGATGGGTCCAGCAATTGGAAGGCTCGGGGATGGAGTTGTCCTTACTTCCCTTGAGGTGATAAAATTTGTTATGTTCTTAAGCTTAATGTTTCCTTGTACTAACAATGCAGCAGAGTCTGAAGCCTTACTCCATGGTCTCCGTGTGGCTAAGAAATGAACTTAAGCCGGGTTCATTGTTTTGGAGATTACGATCCGGTGGCTCGGCAAGTTTACGGTACTTGGGATTCTAAGGATCCACTCATGGCGGCTTATAGACGCGAGGTGGATATTGTGGCAGGTCACTTTAAGGGTTATCAGGTGGAGCACATTGACCGACGCAAAAACGAAGCGGCAGATGCTTTAAGCCGGCTGGGATCTCAGTGTAAACCGGTACCACCCAATACCTTTTTAGATATCTTGCATAACTCGTCTGTTAAGTTGCCTACAAAGGAGGATTTAGTTGTTCCTGATCCAGAGGCCCAATTGGTAGCCGCTTTACATATCACTCCGGATGGGACGGTTCCATATTTGGCGTATATGAACCGGGGCGAGTTACCAGATGATGAGGTCCTCGCCAGGCAGATAATCCGGCGGTCCAAGTCCATGGTTATTCACAATGGCGAGTTACACCGTTGCAGTGTTTCAGGCGTATTCCAACGTTGTGTTTCTCCCGAAGAAGGACAAGAGATTCTACGTGAAATCCATGAAGGGGATTGTGGTCACCATGACGGTTCACAATCCCTGGTGGCTAAGGCTTTTCTTCATGGGTTCTATTGGTTGATAGCTCATGCTGATGCGGAGAATCTGGTAAAGCGGTGTGACGCTTGTCAGAAGTTTTCGCGTCGAGCTCATGTTCCGGCTCAAGAGCTACAGATGATTCCTATCACTTGGTCGTTTGCCACTTGGGGGCTTGATATGGTGGGACCTTTTAAGCGCTCCAAGGATAAGAAGACCCACCTGTTGGTGGCAGTTGACAAGTTCACTAAATGGGTTGAAGCGGAGCCCGTCAGCAAGTGTGATGCAACCACGACGGTTCAATTTCTTAAAAAGATTGTTTTCCGTTTTGGTTTTCCACACAGCATCATCACAGATAATGGCACGAACCTTTCTAAAGGCGAGATGGAGGATTTTTGTCAACGAGAGCACATCCGGCTTGATGTAGCGTCCGTGCCTCATCCCCAGTCCAATGGTCAAGATGAGAGGGCGAATCAAGAGATCCTGAAGGGTATCAAGCCCCGCCTTATGGTTCCTTTGAAGCGGACGCCGGGTTGTTGGGTGGAAGAATTACCATCTGTGTTATGGAGTATAAACACCACCCCGAACCGATCTACGGGTTATACACCTTTCTTCATGGTTTACGGGGCTGAGGCCATCCTCCCAAGTGACATTCGTCATGACTCACCCCGGGTTGCCAATTATGTTGAAGCGGACAATGAGCAAGCACGCCAAGGGGCGCTGGACCTGTTAGATGAGAAACGGGACATGGCTCTGGCTCGGTCGGCGGTTTATCAACAAGACCCTGCGGCATTATCACAGCCGCCGGGTTAATACAAGAACCTTTCAAGAAGGTGACTTAGTGCTCCGGCTCATCCAGGATCAGACCGATATGCACAAGTTATCCCCACCTTGGGAAGGACCCTTTGTGGTCAGCAAAAATCTACACAACGGATCATACTACCTCATTGACGTTCGAGAAGACTCACGCAATTCTGAGGAGGAGACCCGGCGGCCATGGAACATAGCTCTCCTTCGGCCTTACTACACTTGAAGCCATAGGCTTTTCTTATGTACATATTTCAATAATGTATATATTATGATCAATATAATAAACCGCATCCTTGCTATAAGCGGGTCTCTGTCGTTTTCTTCAAATCTCTTTGTTTACATGGGGGCTTCAGCTGACAAAGCAAAGTACTACCTGTTAAACCGGCTATCATGCCACAAAACAGCTTGGGAGCTTCACACCCAAGGGGCCAAAGAGAGTTCTATTGCTAAAAGCACGACTCAAACATAGGCACCCATTGAGCACAGCTCACAAAGTTACTTGGGGGCTCTTTGTGTAAAGTAACAAAGAGCTTGAAAGGACCCTTGTAATCGTGTATCGACCCACGGCTTGGAAGCCTGGTGTATTCACCTAAAACCCCGGGTTAACCTGCCTTCATCAAGTAAGCCACTCCTATCCAAGTAATCCTGGCATGACCCGCCGAACGTTTGATAGTTACTCTCATTGAGACCCTGAACTTGTCAAAGTTAAAATGACGATTGGTTAGTTGGAGGCCCATCTTAAAAGGCTTTGTAAAATGGTTTAACTCGGCGGCCTGACAGCCCATGAAAAGCCTCGAATTTGGGTCTGGCAGCCCTTGAAAAGCCTCGACTACACGGTTTTTTTTTTATTTTTTGCCAAGTTTTTGTTCTTTGGTAATATCGTATTCGCCCGGTGTTTGTTAACCTGGCTTGTCTTACAACTACAAGTTGTCAGATCATATTAATGTTAACCCGGTGTCTGTTAGCCCGGCTTGGCTTTCAACTATAAGTGCCAGACCATATTTCTTATCAAACCGGTGTTCACAACCCGGACTGGCTTTGATTACATATTACCAGCATAATCAAATGGTGTTGTTCACAACACGGTATGGTTTAAAAGTTTACACCAGCACTGCATGGTGGCAATTATCAATGCTTTAGATTTGGGTTTTTCACCCTTACTAAAAATACAAGTTGGTAAACCAACTAAGTGATTTAATATCACTGGTATGACTTATTTCATATTTTTGATTCAGCTTTGGTCATTAAACAGGCTTTGTATGGGGCATGTGACCAGTCCGGCGGTAAACCGCCCGGGCAGATCTTTTTTTATGCAGACACAGGGATTTCATAATATTATGAAGGTATATAAGCCAGTAATGAAATTATCTTGGCGGATCAAACAGTTATATCCCAGTGCACGACGGCAGCAGATCATAGTATTTCAACTAGCCTATTACAAGGCACTTTAAGGCCCAAAATAAGCAATTGTTTTTACACAAAACACAATCTGTGCCTATCAACTCAGTTGCCGAATTAGGATTCATTGCCGGGTTGACGAGAGGTTGATGGATCTTCTGTTGTCTCTTCAGCCTCCTCCCCATCCAGTGGCTGGAAGTCAACGGTGGTCCAATCAATCCGGGTTAAAGCTTGAAAGACAGCTTCTTCATTTATAAGTTCGGACGGATCAACGTCAGGAGCGTAAGTGTGCTTACGGATTGGCAGGATAAGATTTTGCACTTCCCTCATAGCAGTGTCAATCCGTTCGTTGTTGGCATCATAGAAGGACCGCTGAACAGTCAAATTAGCCTCTTCCGCCAATTGACTTGACAGTGGACGCATCTCCTTTGTAATGAATTTGAGGGCTTCATTGTCAAATGCTGACCCGTCTGTTTGTTCATTCGGAAACCCCTTGGCGATATCAACTGGATCCAAATCAGATATCCATGCTTTGGCCCGAGTCAATGCCAGTAAAGCGCCAGCCTTGGCAGCAGATCGCTTCACCTCTTCTATCTGCGTCGGCGTCATGGATAATTTGATTAGTGTGTCTTTGATCAATATTGGTGCCGGTTTGTTGTATGAGACTGCACAGATAACCCGTTGGGCACCGGTGTATAATTGCTCAATCAAAGTGTATGCTGCCTTTAGTTTCGTCCGCATATCTGTGCCCAGCTGAGCAATGCGATTACCCGCGTCAGGTTACGAATTCAATGTTAAACCGGCGGAGTCAAAGATATTTTCGAACCGGCTATGACAAAGTACTTACCAAAGATTGCAGAAGTCATAACATTCACTTGATGTTTCAGCCCTGTCAGCTCTTCCGCCACCGGCTTAAGAGCTGCTTCGGCATCTTCAGCCCGCTTCAACAAAGCATCTTTCTCGTTTTCCCAGTTGGTGCGTTCATTTTTGAACCATCCTTCAATTGCTCCATGGATGTCAAAACACCCTTTAGCTCCTCTTTGGCTTTAGAGGTCTCTTCTTGCTGGGACTTGATGTTTTCTTGAAGATCGGCGATTTGAGATTCTTTGATATTTTTAGCAGTCTGCAAAAGTCAAAAGATGAATTTGTTAAAGTCCCAAGCACATAACAAGTTATGCACTCGACACTTGGGGGCTAATGTGGATTGCTTTTTAACGTGAGTATTTTCAAGTCCCAAGGCTCAATCTAGGTATTAATCTTGGCACTTGGGGGCTAATGCACAATTGATCAGTTATAAGTAAAGGCAAATAACAAGAACAGACAGTCCCGGTTTGTCTTCCAAAGACAAACCGGCCCTTGGGGGCGACTCAGTGGAAGTGTTCTTTATATCAAAGTTCCGGTTTATCTTCAAGAATTAACCCGGCCCTTGGGGGCTACAATGGAAGAGATATACAGAATAAAGTAAATTTCAAAGCGTTCTTGAATATTACTTCATAGCGTTCCTTCATTAGGTTCACCAAACCGGCTTCAAAATCACGGCTGGTGTAAAGGCGGTTTAAAAATCCGGAATGAAGATTCTCGGTACTAAGGTTGATGAAGTTGGATAAGTCAGTCTTCCCTTTCCCCTTGCCCATAGCAGTGAATTTCTCCTTGGCAGTATGTTTTGACAAGACAAACGGATTTCCAGGGCTAGTGTGACCCATGCCAGTAATAATAACATCATCATTATCACCCCTTGGTGGACTTCGCGGATTGACGGCATCCCTGGCTGGACTTGGTGGATTGGCAGTTGGGCTCGATGGATCAGCAGCCGGGCTCGAAGGAGTAGCATGAGGGCTTGATGGATCAATATAAGTAGCCGGGTCAGCTTCAAGCGGATTAGTTTCAGTGTTATCACCTTGTGGGGCAGAATCATCCGTAACATCAATATTTCTACCGGTACCCTCAGGAGCCTTCTCCGGTTCAACTTCACCAGTAGCGGCACTGGTTTTAGCCTTCTTGCTCAGACGGGCTTTGGCACTGATATCAAAACAAAGATTAGCACAGTAAACCGAATTATGAAGGAAAAAGACAAAGGCGATTATACTTACCCGGGGCGGTTTTAAGGGGAGGCAGCTTAGTGGTTGATGAACCGCCGGGCGAATTGGAAGACACCGGTAATTGAATCAGATGGATTGAGAGGGTATCGGAAGAAACCCTTCAAAGGATAAAGTTTTTCGGGAGAACAAGCAACCTCTGGACGACGCTTCCGGGTTGGTGTATCTGGTAAGCCGGAAGAGGTGACTTGCTGGCCACTGTGTCGGGTTGTGCGACGTCCTTCAGGTTGCTGTGTCTTCAAAGAAAGTTTTGGATCCAAATAAGCAAGAGGGTGAGAGTATTTTACTTTTCGAACTGCACGGCGAAATCTTTGAACCGGCACAAGATCTGAATCGAAGAAAAGAGAGATTACCTCAACATGGTCCGCATGGCTGGCTTCCGCATCATCGTGGGAATAGTCATAGTCAATAAGGTGTATGAAAAAGGAACCAAGGGAGTCAAGTTCTACCTCTTGCTCCGATTCATCAATATCTTCTGGCGGATCAGAAGACTCGGCGGTTTTCTTCTTGGTTGTTCTCTTGGTGACTTTGCTCTTGGCACGAGGAGCCCTGGCCGGTTTATCTTGAGTTTACCTTTTCCCGAAGGAGCTATTGGCCTGCAAAATTAAACAAAGGATTATTATATCAGTGTTAAAGCGGAGACGGATCAAAAAAGTACAAGATTAAAGTTTTTACCGCTGGCAGTTTGTTGGAGGCATAAAAAGGGCGCAGACCGATTTGGGTGCATGAGGCGATCGGTTCGTCAAGCATCTTCTTCACACTTTCAGTGACTTCATCATCAGTCAGTTCTATTTCATTAAACAGTTGAGGATCCTTGGTGTTGTCGGTATATTCATACATCAATCTGGGGCGGCAGATTAAAGGTAGGACACACCACGAAACCCAACAGCGGACGAGATCAACACTAGTCAAACCGTTGGCGAGGAGAGCCCGGAGCTTGGCGAGTTGAGGTGCATAAGCTTGTCGTTCTCTGGCGGTTAATCGTTGAGGTAAAGGGTGGCCATTGCTAAGCCGGTGAGCGCGGTAGCCCGACAAAGGATTTTCTCCAGCAGGGGCAGTTTTCTGACAATAGAACCATGTTTGGTTCTAGTCTTTAGGATGGTTGTGAAGTTTTGCATGAGGAAAGTCAACTTTTTTTCCTTTTTGAATCGATACACCACCAAGTTCAGTATTGGGGCCGTCAGAGAACTCAGTTCGGCGGTTTAAGATGAAGAAATCCCGGAAGAGATCAACAGTTGGTTCTTCTTGCAGGTAAACCTCACAGAACACTTGGAAGCTGCATATGTTGGACACAGAATTTGGTCCAATATCCTGAGGATGGAGTTGGAAGCTGGCAAGTACATCCCGGAAAAACTTTGATCCGGGAGGGCTGAATCCCCGGGATAGATGTTGCATGAACACGATCACTTCTCCATCTTGAGGCTCAGGAGGGCACTCAGGGCCAGGAACTTGCCAGTGTAGGACATTTTTTGGAGCTAAAGCGCCCGTTACAACGAATCCGTTGATTTGCGTTTCCGTGATCCGGGATGGAACCCAGTTGCAAGCGGAAAATTGCTTGGCCATCTTGAAACTGTAAAGGAAAAATGAAGGCCGGTTTGTGATTGACGATTCATGTGTACTAATCAGTGATTAAACTGGGAGTTTGATCAAAGCATACATGTGAGGTAAACCGGAAATTGCTACTCAAGTCGAGATGGCGGTTTAAGTGAGGGCTAATGGCATCTGGTGGATTATCAACTACTAAAGGTTAAACCGCCCTTTAACCGAAGAAGCAGATCTGAAATCTACTAAGTGTTGCAGAAACAAGTTTCACAAGATGGTGATATAATTTTGGATCTACCGTGGTTCAGTAAAGAAATTTTTCTGAGCCCTACAATGGCGTCAAGCGGAACAGAGAAGGTTCAGATAAGGATCTATCCAGGAACAACAAGATGCTGTAGTACGCAGATTAAAACTACAGATCCAGCCGCAAAAGGAAACTATCAGGCCTAGCTAGATTCAGTGAGATGCTAAAGGAAAAGCAGATAAGCGCTAATGAACACCGACGAACACTGAAGAAACTTCGAAACCCTAATGCAGATCTAATAAGTGAAGGAAGGGAATATTTACCAGGGCCATGCATCGGCGGAGGAGTGTCGCAGATCTTTGGTACAAACAGGATGATGCAGCGGCCTAGTCAGTGCAGGGTTGACGGCGGCGGCGATGCTTGAGTGCTTCGGGGTCGCGAGGAAGAAGACGATGCGAAGAGGCAAGGGGAAAATGGAAGGACCCCCGGTATTATTTATAAAGGAAAGGGGATAAGCGGCAGGCGTGAGAATCGAGGGGCCTGAAGCAGCAAAAGGGGGCACAACTGTCGCCTCGGTCTTCGGGAGCAATTAATTAAAGGAATATTTTTTATCTTTTTATACGGAGATGACGTCATGACAAGCCACTGCTGTATCCAGAAGATGACGTCACGGCGGTTTAACAAAAGATTACAGGAGAAGACATTGCGGCAAAAAGAAGATGTTCACATGATCTTTCTAAATATTGGAGATTGACATGAACTGGTTCAAATCAACCTGGGGCCTAATGTTGGCGATATAACTACGAAGGGTAAACCGCCCAGGAGGGGCCGGTTTACCATCAAATACATTGAAGCCCGTAAAGACCCAGAAGATGGCACTTTACTGATGAAGCTTAGAGGCCCAGAGCCCAAAGGCGGATTAGGGCCCATGGTAGTAAACCGCCATGATTGTATAACTTGTGTTGTAAGATAGGAAAGGGGAGACTGAGGCAGACACTTGTATGAGCCGACCTCGGGACTCTGTAGACCGGCCGGGTGTCAACCTATGTATATAAAGGGACGACCCAGCGACGGTTTGAGGGCAGACAACAACAACTCGAGACTCAGGCAAAGCGTATTTGCTCCCTGGTCATCGAAACCCAATCAGTTCCATCACAACTAGACGTAGGCTTTTACCTTCATCGAAGGGGCCAAACTAGTATGAAAACTCCCGTGTCCCTTGTCCGGTTTAACCCCTCCAAGCTAACCCGTTGCGATGGCTCCACGACTAAGTCCTTTCAAGAGGACATCTGACGTGACAATTCCACGACACGTCCCAATTACATACTAGAACGCATACTAGGGGATAAAAGACTTATCTGGTTCAGCAGCCCTCGGCGACATTGGTTTGTTGCGGTCGGACCTTTGGGTCTGCTGCCCCCGGCAACCTTGGCTTGCCGAGGTCGGGACGTTGGCATGTCCTCTTTCCTCCAAACAGCCCAGCAGAGAGGTTTTATGCATCCTGTGAACCTAAAAAGGACGGCAAAGAAAAGAAAGATGCATACTCAACCTCATATGCTAGGGTTAGTCGCCGCTAAGCACTATCAACCCTAACCGAGGGAGGGACTCAATCTAGCATGCATGCTAAAACATAGGGCACCAGCGCTTCATTTATTTATGCACAGGGTCTGCGCCTGGCTTTGTACAAAGGGTTACATGCCTTGTCGGCAAGGCTTGTACAAAAGGGTGGTTTGCCGGGAGGCCCGGCAGCCGCGCCATATGGGTAAAACTTGCGAAGATGTTCAATGTTCCAGGAGTTGCTCACCAGAACACCGTCTTCGGTCTCCAAGCGGACTGCCCCAGGCCTGGTGACTCGTATTACTCAATAAGGGCCTTCCCACTTTGGCGTCAACTTGTTGGAATTCTTGGCCGACTGAGCACGCCGAAGAACAAGGTCGCCTTCCTCAAAGCTTCGAGCATGAACCTTGCGGCTATGATAGCGGCACAAGGCTTACTGGTAGCACGCTGCTCGCACAGCCGCCCGAAGACGATCTTCCTCGAGGAGCATTGCATCATCTTGCCGCAATTGCTCTTGCTCAAGCTCATCATAAGCGAGCACTCGTGGTGACCCGTATGTGAGTTCCGTGGGAGAACTGCTTCTGCCCCGTAAACGAGGGAGAAGGGTGTCTAGCTGGTGGCTCGATTTGGTGTTGTTCTGATTGACCAAAGAACCGCTGGCAATTCGTCAATCCAGCATCTTCTGCACTTGTGCAGCCTGTCAAAAGTCTTCATTCGGAGGCCTCGCAACACTTCCGCATTGGCCCTCTCAGCTTGGTCGTTGCTCCATGGATGTGCAACAGAGGCAAAACAGACCTTGCTGCCGAGGTCCTAGATGTATTGCATGAAGGTGCGGCTAGTGAACTACGTGCCGTTGTCGGTGATGACTCTGTTTGGTACGCCAAAACGGCAGACTAGCCCCTTGAAGAACTTGATGGCTGATTGTGTTGTCACCTTTCTCACGGCTTCCACCTCCGGCCACTTTGTGAACTTGTCGATTGCGACGTACAAGTACTCAAAGCCCCCGACAGCATGGGGAAAGGGGCCCAGTATGTCGAGTCCCCAGACCGAAAATGGCCAGGAAAGAGGGATGGTTTGGAGAGCTTGGGCTGGTTGATGAAGCTTCTTCGAATGGAACTGGCACGCTTCACACTTGGTTACTAGTGCAGTCGCATCCTGGAAGGCTATGGGCCAGAAGAAACCTTGCCGGAATGCTTTGTCGGCAAGGGCTCTCGACCCTATGTGGGAGCCACATATGCATCTTCGCCAACAGCTCCAGTCCTTCCTCCCGGGAAATGCACTTCAATTTCACACCATTCAGCCTTTTTCTGTACAGAACATCATCGGCGAACTGATACATGGTAGACCGACGGGCTACTTTCTCTGCTTCTTCCTGCTCCTCAAGAAGCTCCCCTGGTTGGAGAAAATGAACGGTATGTTGCGCCCATGGCGGAGCTTGAGGTTAGAGGCAAGGACTAAAGGCGTTTCTTCTGCCGTGGGAACGGTTGCCTCTACGGCCAGGGCTTGACGCCCTGCCGGAGTCTGTTGTCCCACGGCACGCTCAATGTCTCCGGCAATATCCTTGCCGGTGGCTCCGAGGAGCTCGGCGGGAAAGTACTTGCCGGGTCCTGATTTCCTCTGCTTGTTCTGCTCTGTTGATGGCTCAACAGATGGATGAGTTAATCGAAGCACAAAAGTACCTGGTTCCATAGGTAGTTTGAGGGCAGCACGTTTTGACAAAGTAGTCAGCAATGCCGTTCTCCAACCGGGGAACATGCTCCGCTTGTATACCGTCAAAACGCTCCTCTAGCTTCCTCACTTCATCCACGTAGGCCTCCATCACCGGACTTTGATAATCCTTATTAACTTGCTTGACGACAAGCTGCGAATCACCCCTGACGATGAGTTTCTTGATTCTGAGGTCTGCCGCGATCCTGAGACCGGCAAGCATGTTGGGTAACGTAGTAATTTCAAAAATTTTCCTACGATCACGCAAGACCATGGTGATGGCATAGCAACGAGAGGGGAGAGTGTCCGTCCACGTACCCTCGTAGACCGAAAGCGAAGCGTTATAACAACGCGGTTGATGTAGTCGTGCGTCTTCACGATCCGACCGATCCAAGCACCGAGCGTCACGGCACCTCCGAGTTACGCACACGTTCAGCTCGATGGCGATCCCGGACTCGATCCAGCAAAGTGTCGGGGATGAGTTCCGTCGACCTGACGGCGTGGTGGCGATGTTGATGCTCCACCGGCGCAGGGCTTCGCCTAAGCTCATGACGATATGACTTCTCCGCGCGGGGCTTCGCCTAAGCTCATGACGATATGACCGAAGTGGAATATGGTGGAAGGGGCACCGCTGCGGCTAAGGAAAGATCCGTAGATCAACTTGTGTGTTATGGGGTGCCCCTTGCCCCGTATATAAAGGAGCCAAGGGGAGGTGGCGGCCCAAGGGGAGGCGCGCAAGGAGTCCTACTCCCTCCGGAGTAGGATTCCCCTCAATCCTAGTTGGATTAGGATTAGGAGGGAAAGAGAGAGGGGGCGGCCCACCTTTCCTAGTCCTAATAGGACTAGGGAAGGGGGCGCGCGCCACCTAGGGCTGCCCTTTCTCCTTTCCTCCAAGGCCCACTATGGGCCCATGAAGTTCCGGGGGTTCGGTAACCTCCGGTACTCGATAAATTCCGATTTCACTCGGAACACTTCCGATGTCAAATGTAGGCTTCAATATATCAATCTTTATGTCTCGACCATTTGAGACTCCTCGTCATGTCCGTGATCACATCCGGGACTCGAACAACCTTGGTGCATCAATACTTATAAACTCATAATGAGCTGTCGCCGAAGCGTTAGCGTGCGGACCCTACGGGTTCGAGAACTATGTAGACATGACCTAGAACCATTCTTGGTCAATAACCAATAGCGGAACCTGGATGCCCATATTGGTTCCTACATATTCTCTGAAGATCTTTATCGGTCAAACCGCATAACGACATCGTTGTTCCCTTTGTCATCGGTATGTTACTTACCCGAGATTCGATCGTCGGTATCAATACCTAGTTCAATCTCGTTGCGGTAAGTCTCTTTACTCGTTCAGTAATACATCATCTCACAACTAACTCATTAGTTGTAATGCTTGCAAGGCTTAAGTGATGTGTATTACCGAGAAGGCCTAGAGATACCTCTCCGACAATCGGAGTGACAAAACCTAATCTCGAAATCGCCAACCCAACAAGTACCTTTGGAGACACCTGTAGTACTCCTTTATAATCACCCGATTCGTTGTGGCGTTTGGTAGTACCAAAGTGTTCCTCCGTGGCAGGAGTTGCATAATCTCATAGTTATAGGAACATGTATGGGTCATGAAAAAGCATTAACATACTAAGCGATCAAGTGTTAAGCTAACGGAATGGGTCATGTCAATCAGATCATTCAACTAATGATGTGACCTTGTTAATCAAATAACAACTCCTTGTTCATGGTTAGGAAACATAACCATCTTTGATTAACAAGCTAGTCAAGTAGAGGCATACTAGTGACATCTTGTTTGTCTATATATTCACACATGTATTATGTTTCCGGTTAATACAATTCTAGCATGAATAATAAACATTTATCATGGTATAAGGAAATAAATAATAACTTTATTATTGCCTCTAGGGCATATTTCCTTCAGTCTCCCACTTGCACTAGAGTCAATAATCTAGATTACAAAGTAATGATCCTAACACCCATGGAGTCTTGGTGCTGATCATGTTTTGCTCGTGGAAGAGGCTTAGTCAGCAGGTCGCAACATTCAGATCCGTATGTATTTTGCAAATCTCTATGTCTCCCACTTGGACTTGGTCCCGAATGGAATTGAGGCGTCTCTTGATATGCTTGGTCCTCTTGTGAAATCTGGATTCCTTTGCCAAGGCAATTGCACGATATTGTCACGAAAGATCTTCATCGGTCCCGATGCACTAGGTATGACACCTAGATCGGAAATGAACTCTTTCATCCGACTCCTTCATTTGCTGCTTCGAAGCAGCTATGTACTCCGCTTCACATGTAGATCCCGCCACGGCGCTTTGTTTAGAGCTGCACCAACCGACAGCTCCACCGTTTAATAAAAACACGTATCCGGTTTGCGATTTAGAATCGTCCGGATCGGTGTCAAAACTTACATCGGCGTAACCATTTACGACTAGCTCTTTGTCACCTCCATATCGAGAAACATATCCTTAGTCCTTTTCGGTATTTCAGGATGTTCTTGACCGCTGTCGATGATCCACTCTGGATTACTTTGGTACCTTCCTGCCAAGCTTACAGCTAAGCATCGTCGCCGTCGGTACACAGCATTGCATACATGATAGAGCCTATGGCTGAAGCATAGGAACATCTTTCATTTTCTCTCTATCTTCTGCTGTGGTGGGGCATTGAGTCTCACTCAATCTTACACCTTATAATCTGGTAAAAACCTTTCTTTGCACGATCCATTTTGAACTTTTCAAAACTTTATCAAGGTATGTGCTTTGTGAAAGTCAATTAAGCGTCTTGATCTATCTCTATAGATCTTGATGCCCAATATGTAAGCAGCTTCACCGAGGTCTTTCATTGAAAAACTTTTATTCAAGTATCCTTTTATGCTATCCAGAAATTCTATATCATTTCCAATCAATAATATATCGTCCACATATAATATTAGAAATGCTCTGAGCTCCCACTCACTTTCTTGTAAATCTGGGCTTCTCCAAAAGTGCTCAGATAAACCCATATGCTTTGATCACACTATCAAAGCGTTTATTCCAACTCGAGAGGCTTGCACGGACCATAAATTGATCGTTGGAGCTTGCACACTTTGTTAGTACCCTTTGGATCGACAAAACCTTCTGGTTGCATCATATACAACTCTTCTTCTAGAAATCCATTCAAGAATGCAGTTTTACATCCATTTGCCAAATTTCATAATCATAAAATCGGCAATTGCTAACATGATTCGGACAGACTTAAGCATCGCTTCTGGTGAGAAAGTCTCATCGTAGTCAACCCCTTGAACTTGTCGAAAACCTTTCGCAACAAGTCGAGCTTTGTAAACAGTTATATTACCATCAGCGTCGGTCTTCTTCTTAAAGATCCATTTATTTTCAATGGCTTGCCGATCATCGGCAAGTCAACCAAAGTCCATACTTTGTTCTCATACATGGATCCCATCTCAGATTTCATGGCTTCCAGCCATTTTGCGAATCTGGGCTCACCATCGCTTCTTCATAGTTTGTAGGTTCGCCATGGTCAAGTAACATGACTTCGAATAGGATTACCGTACCACTCAGTGCGTATTTTACTCTGGTTGACCTCGAGGTTCAGATAGTAACTTGATCTGAAGCTTCATGATCATCATCATTAGTTTCTTCACTAATTGGTGTAGTTGTCACGGGAACCATTTCTTGTGATGAACTACTTTCCAATAAGGGAGCAATCTGATTATCTCATCAAGTTCTACTTTCCTCCCACTCACTTCTTTCGAGAGAAACTCCTTCTCTAGAAAGGATCCGAATTAGCAACGAAAATCTTGCCTTCAGATCTGTGATAGAAGGTGTACCCAACATCTCCTTTGGGTATCCTATGAAGACACATTTTTCGATTTGGGTTCGAGCTTATCTGGTTGAAGTTTCTTTACATAAGCATCGCAGCCCCAAACTTTAAAACGACAACTTTGGTTTCTTGCCAAACCACAGTTCATAAGGCGTCGTCTCAGCGGATTTTGACGGTGTCCTATTTAGCGTGAATGCGGCCGTCTCTAAAGCATAACCCCAAAGCGATAGCGGTAAATCGGAAATAGACATCATAGATCGCACCATATCTAGTAAAGTACGATTCTGACGTTCGGACACACCATTTCTCTGTGGTGTTCGGGTGGCGTGAGTTGCGAAACTATTCCACATTGTTTCAAATGTAAACCAAACTCGTAACTCAAATATTCTCCTCCACGATCAGATCGTAGAAACTTTATTTTCTTGTTACGATGATTTTCCACTTCACTCTGAAATTCTTTGAACTTTTCAAATGTTTCAGATTTGTGTTTCATTAAGTAGATATACCCATATCTGCTCAAATCATCTGTGAAGGTGAGAAAATAACGATACCCGCCAAGTGCCTCAACATTCATTGGACCACAAACATCGGTATGTATGATTTCCAACAAATCAGTTGCTCGCTCCATAGTTCCGGAGAACGGCGTTTTGGTCATCTTGCCCATGAGGCACGGTTCGCAAGTACCAAGTGATTCATAATCAAGTGATTCGAAGCCCATCGGTATGGAGTTTCTTCATGCGTTTTACACGATATGACCTAAGCGGCGATTGCCACAAATAAGTTGCACTATCATTATCAACTCTGCATCTTTTGGTTTCAACATTATGAATATGTGTATCACTCTTTGTCGAGATTCAACAAGAATAGACCATTCTTCAAGGGTGCATGACCATAAAGATATTACTCATATAAATAGAACAACCATTATTCTCTGATTTAAATGAATAACCGTCTCGCATTAAACAAGATCCAGATATAATGTTCATGCTCAACGCGGCACCAAATAACAATTATTTAGGTCTAAAACTAATCCGAAGGTAGATGTAGAGGTAGCGTGCGACCGCGATCACATCGACTTTGGAACCATTTCAACAGCGCATCGTCACCTCGTCCTTAGCCAATCTTAAGCAATCCGTAGTTCTGTTTGAGTTGCAAATATTAGCAGAACCGATATCAAATACCAGTACTACTGCGAGTATTAGTAAGGTACACATCAATAACATGTATATCACATATACCTTTGATCACCTTGCCATCCTTCTTATCCGCCAAATACTTGGGGCAGTTCCGCTTCCGATGTCCAGTTTGCTTGCGGTAAAAACACTCGATTTCAGGCTTAGGTCCAGACTTGGGTTTCTTCTCTGAGCAGCAACTTGCTTGTTGTTCTTTTGAAGTTTCCTTCTTCTTCCTTTGCCCTTTTCTTGAAACTAGTGGTCTTGTTGACCATCAACACTTGATGCTCTTTCTTGATTTCTACCTCCATGACTTTTAGCATTGCGAAGAGCTCGAGAATTGTCTTAGTCATCCCTTGCATATTATAGTTCATCACGAAGCTCTTGTAGCTTGGTGGCGATGATTGGAGAATTCATCAATGACACTATCATCCGGAAGATTAACTCCCAGCTGAATTAAGTGATTGTTATACCCGGACATTTTGAGTATGTGCTCCTTGATGAAACTATTCTCCTCCATCTTGCAGCTATAGAACTTATTGGAGACTTCATATCTCTCAATCCGGGCATTTGCTTGAAATATTAACTTCAACTCTGGAACATCTCATATGCTCCATGACGTTCAAAACGTCGTTGAAGACCGGTTCTAAGCCGTAAAGCATGGCACACTGAACTATTGAGTAGTCATCAGCTTTGCTTTGCGGGCGTTCATAACCGGCTCGGCATCTGCAGCAGGCCTGTCACCCAGCGGTGCTTCGGGGCGTAATTTTTACGTGCAGCAATGAGGATAATCCTCAAATTCTGGACCCGAGTCCGTGTAATTGCTACCATCATCTTTCAACTTTGCTTTCTCAAGGAGCGCATTAAAATTCAACGGAACAACAGCACGAGCCATCTATCTACATAAACATAGACAAGCAAAATACTATCGGTACTAAGTTCATGATAAATTTAAGTTTAATTAATCATATTAAAACCTCCCACTTAGACAGACATCTCTCTAGTCATCTAAGTGATTACGTGATCAAATCAACTAAACCATGTCCGATCATCACGTGAGATGGAGTAGTTTCAATGGTGAACATCACTATGTTGATCATATCTACTATATGATTCACGCTCGACCTTCGGTCTCGTGTTCGAGGCCATATCTGTTATATGCTAGGCTCGTCAAGTTTAACTTGAGTATTCGCGTGCGCAACTGTTTTGCACCGTTGTATTTGAGCGTAGAGCCTATCACACCGATCATCACGTGGTGTCTCGACGAAGAACTTTCGCAGCGGTGCATACTCAGGGAGAACACTTCTTGATAATTTTGGTGAGAGATCATCTTATAATGCTACCGTCAATCAAAGCAAGATAAGATGCATAAAGGATAAACATCACATGCAATCAATATAAGTGATATGATATGGTCATCATCATCTTGTGCTTGTGATCTCCATCGCCGAAGCAACGTCATGATCACCATCGTCACCGGCGCGACACCTTGATCTCCATCGTAGCATCGTTGTCGTCTCGCCAACTATTGCTTCTCGACTATCGCTACTCCTTAGTGATAAAGTAAAGCAATTACATGGCGTTGCATTTCATACAATAAGCGACAACCATATGGCTCCTGCCGATTGCCGATAACTTCGGTTACAAAACATGATCATCTCATACAATAAAATATAGCATCACGTCTTGACCATATCACATCACAACATGCCTGCAAAAACAAGTTAGGCGTCCTCTACTTTGTTGTTGCAAGTTTTACGTGGCTGCTACGGGCTGAGCAAGAACCGTTCTTACCTCGCATCAAAACCACAGCGATACTTCGTCAAATAGACTCGTTTAACCTTCTCAAGGACCGGGCGTATGCACTCGATTCAACTAAAGTGAGAGAGCAGACACCCGCGGTCACCTTTAAGCAACGAGTGCTCGGGCGGTGAAACCAGTCTCGCGTAAGCGTCTGGCGTAATGTCGGTCCGGGCCGCTTCATCTCACAATACCGCTGAACCAAAGTATGACATGCTGGTAGGCGGTATGACTTGTATCGTCCACAACTCACTTGTGTTCTACTCGTGCACATGACATCAACGCATAAAACCAGGCTCGGATGCCATTTGTTGGGGAGCGTAGTAATTTCAAAAAATTCCTACGATCCGCAAGACCATGGTGATGGCATAGCAGAGAGGGAGAGTGTCGTCCACGTACCCTCGTGAACCGAAAGCGGAGCGTTATAACAACGCGGTTGATGTAGTCGTGCGTCTTCACGATCCGACCGATCCAAGCACCGAGCGTCACGGCACCTCCGAGTTCGCACACGTTCAGCTCGATGGCGATCCCGGACTCCGATCCAGCAAAGTGTCGGGGATGAGTTCCGTCGACCGACGGCGTGGTGGCGATGTTGATGCTCCACCGGCGCGAGGCTTCGCCTAAGCTCATGACGATATGACTTCTCCGGCGCGGGGCTTCGCCTAAGCTCATGACGATATGACGAAGTGGAATATGGTGGAAGGGGCACCGCTGCGGCTAAGGAAAGATCCGTAGATCAACTTGTGTGTTATGGGGTGCCCCTGCCCCAGTATATAAAGGAGCCAAGGGGAGGTGGCGGCCCAAGGGGAGGCGCGCCAGGGAGTCCTACTCCCTCAGGGAGTAGGATTCCCCTCAATCCTAGTTGGATTAGGATTGGGAGGGAAAGAGAGAGAGGGGGCGCCCACCTTTCCTAGTCCTAATAGGACTAGGGAAGAAGGCGCAGCGACCACCTAGGGCTGCCCTTTCTCCTTTCCTCCAAGGCCCACTATGGGCCCATGAAGTTCCCGGGGTTCGGTAACCTCCGATACTCGATAAATTCCGATTTCACTCGGAACACTTCCGATGTCAAATGTAGGCTTCAATATATCAATCTTTATGTCTCGACCATTTGAGACTCCTCGTCATGTCCGTGATCACATCCGGGACTCGAACAACCTTGGTGCATCAATACTTATAAACTCATAATGAACTGTCATCGAAGCGTTAAGCGTGCGGACCCTACGGGTTCGAGAACTATGTAGACATGACCTAGAACCATTCTCGGTCAATAACCAATAGCGGAACCTGGATGCCCATATTGGTTCCTACATATTCTCTGAAGATCTTTATCGGTCAAACCGCATAACGACATCGTTGTTCCCTTTGTCATCGGTATGTTACTTACGAGATTCGATCGTCGGTATCAATACCTAGTTCAATCTCGTTACGGTAAGTCTCTTTACTCGTTCCGTAATACATCATCTCACAACTAACTCATTAGTTGTAATGCTTGCAAGGCTTAAGTGATGTGTATTACCGAGAAGGCCTAGAGATACCTCTCCGACAATCGGAGTGACAAAACCTAATCTCGAAATCGCCAACCCAACAAGTACCTTTGGAGACACCTGTAGTACTCCTTTATAATCACCCGATTCGTTGTGACGTTTGGTAGTACCAAAGTGTTCCTCCGGTAAGCAGGAGTTGCATAATCTCATAGTTATAGGAACATGTATGGGTCATGAAGAAAGCATTAACATACTAAGCGATCAAGTGTTAAGCTAACGGAATGGGTCATGTCAATCAGATCATTCAACTAATGATGTGACCTTGTTAATCAAATAACAACTCCTTGTTCATGGTTAGGAAACATAACCATCTTTGATTAACAAGCTAGTCAAGTAGAGGCATACTAGTGACATACTGTTTGTCTATATATTCACACATGTATTATGTTTCCGGTTAATACAATTCTAGCATGAATAATAAACATTTATCATGGTATAAGGAAATAAATAATAACTTTATTATTGCCTCTAGGGCATATTTCCTTCAAAGCAGCCCCCCGTACTCGGTAGTGTTTTTCATCAACATCTCCCTGGGGAAGTGCATCTGGACCACATACTTGAGGTGCTCTCCGGTGGGTGCGATGAGCAGCACACCAGCATCGGTGCCTTGCAGCGAGAAAGCCCCATAAAAGTACATAATCCAGTCATGAGTTGTTTCCTTGCCGGGGAGTGTGGTCTCCTGGATCTCTTCATCAGGCATTGAGGTCCATTCTGCAATGAACTCCGCCAGGACTCTACTCTGGATTGTTGAAGTGCTCTCAAACTTCAAACCAAAACTTGATAGCTCCAAGGCCCACTCCACAATCCTCCCGGTCGCGTCAGGGTTATGTAATATCCGTTGCAATGGGAGGCGAGTGACGATGGTGATATCGTGTGCTTGGAAGTAATGACGCAGCTTCCTCGAGGCCATAAGGAGGCCGAAGAGCAGTTTCTGCACACCGGAGTACCTTGATCTAGCCCCCTGCAAGAGGGAGCTAACAAAGTAGACCAGGTGCTGCATCATCTTCTTCTTCGGCACCACTTCAGTTGGTTGCGTCACCCCCGCCCCAGTGGCGTCAGGCTCTGTTGTCGCTATCATTTCCTCGTGGACCTCTCTCTGTGCCACTAGCGCAGCACTGACCACTTGATTCGTTGCCGCCAGATACAGCAGCAACGACTCTTGTGGTTTAGGCGCAACTAGTATTGGCGTAGAGGAGAGGTATTTTTTAAATCCTGCAGCGCTGCTTCGTCTTCTGGGGTCCATTCCATTGGGCCCGCCTTTTTCAAAACCTTGAAAAAGGGAAGGGCGCGCTCGGCAAACTTGGAGATGAATCTGGTCATGGCGGCAACGCAGCCAGCAAGCCGACGCACATCCTTGATCCGCCTGGGCACCTCAATCTGCTCAATGGCCTTGATCTTGTCCGCGTTCGCCTCGATCCCACGCTGCGACACAAAGAACCGAGAAGCTTGCCAGACGGAACGCCGAAGACACACTTCTCAGGGTTCAGCTTGAGGTTGATTTTGCGCATGTTCGTAAACGTCTCTTCTAAATCTGGTATGAATGTTGCTTTGTCCTTGGTTTTGACCACTATGTCATCCATATAAGCTTCCATATTTCTATGCAGCTGGGGTTCAAAACCAATTTTGACTGCTCTTGCAAACGTTGAGCCAGCACTCTTCAACCCGAAAGGCATCCGTATAAAACAATACGTACCACATGGGGTGATGAATGTCGTCTCTCTTGGTGGTACACTGAGTAAGCGTCAAGGAATGATAACAGGTCACACCCAGCAGTGGAATCTACAATCTGGTCGATGCGCGGCAACGGAAAAGGATCTTTTGGGCAAGCCTTATTGATGTTCGTGTAGTCAATACACAGCCTCCACTTCCCATTCGCCTTGCGCACTACCACCGGATTGGCCAGCCACGTTGGGTGGAACACTCCTCTCACCAAGCCTGCCGCTTCCAGTTTCCTAATATCCTATGTGATGAACTCTTGCCATTCCAAAGCTTGCTTTCTAACCTTCTGCTTGACGGGCCGTGCATGAGGGCAGACAGCAAGGTGGTGCTCAATCACCTCCCTGGGAACGCCGGGGATGTCGGATGCTTGCCACGCAAACACATCGACATTCGCCTGCAGAAGGTAACGAGCGCGCCTTCCTATTTGTTGTCGAGGGTGGAGCTTATGGTGAAAGCCCCCTGTCGGCGTTCTGGGAACGGGGGTCCCAAGACTTGCCTGCCTGCGGCCCACAGCGTGTCTAAGCGGCAGGCCGTGCGGCCCATCTTCATCAACAAGGCACCCAAGACCCTCGCGAGGGTCCAAGCCACGCGAGGCAGACGACGCAAGACCTCACGAGGCTCTCGTGACGTGAGCCATGACGAACGGTGCCAGGCGGGTGCCAGGCGGGCACCAGTGCGCGCAGCATCCTTATTTCCTCTTTGGTGCTAAGGAGGCCAGCGCAGACGAAGAGTACCGAGGCATTAGGCTAAGGTTGCCATATTGGTGCAAGGAGACCAAGACCAGGAGGAAGGCAAGGTGGAGGTCATCATGGACCCCAAGACGGCGTCACCCTAGAGCTTTTCGCAGGCGAAGACCGCTTTTGTCAGGATAGCTTGTACTAGTTGTCCCCCTTCAAATTTGGGAAGAGGACCAGGGCCTCTATAAATAGGACTAGCCACCACAATATGAGGCAACTGATCCAAAACAGAGGGATTCACGCCACAAGTTCATACGCACAAGAACAACTCAACCTCAGGAGGCTGTTCTTCCCTTGTCTTTGACCGACACCGGCCCGAGAGGCAATCCACCACCACCACCTTTGGAGTAGGGTATTACACCACATCGGTGGCCCAACCAAGATAAACCTGTGTCTTTCTATGTTGCGAGTTAAGTCCGAGTTCGTCCGCAAGATCTTAATGAGCTAGGCGTGGGTCGGTAGGAGGAAAGACTTCAGCGCGCCCCTGTGTTGAACCTTAAGGGTTTGCGAAACCCCACATCGACATTTAGTGCGCCCGGTAGGGATCGCCCGTAGTTTCCCTTCCATCAGTTCGTTGCTCCATCGCTCCGTCGTTTCCATAGCCGGACTTCGCCGTCTTTCGAGTGGCGTCGGGCTGCCCTCTCCGCCTGCGTTGCTCAGACGGCTCCCGTAGGCGGGCCACCTCGTCTTTCTCCGTCTCCCGTCGCCAACTCTGCCACTGGACTGGCGGGGAACGAGCAGCAGGCGTCCCCGCTCCATCCTTCGGTGCGGCAGGACGGCCGCACCGCCGCTCCATCACTGACCCCTGCTGGTTCTTCGTCTCACGCGCACCGCGCTCCCATGGAGGCACGGGCCGCGCTCCTCGCAGCGAACGAGCTCTTGCGTTACCGCCCCGTCAATGACCTCTACGAGGAGTGGCTCGACCGCGTCGCCGAGCTCGTCCGCACCGCAGGGGGCTCTCCGGCGTTGTCCCACTCTTTGCCTCCCCATCAACCAGCCGCGGGCGACGGGGCTCATGGCATGCTTCCACCGCCTCAACCCCAAGATGGTGCCTTGGCACCAAGGCGCGCGCCTCCGCGGCGTGATCTACCGCGCCCGGCACCCGCGCGTGAAGAAAGAAGCTGCCAAGAAATCCCGCGGCCGCAAGAAGCTACACCGGCGCTCCCCGCGCCACCTCGTCAAGACCGCGTGCCGCCTGCAGTGGCACAGCGCGCACCTCGCCAAGATCAAGCTCCGCCTCAGAAGCGGGCCCCAGCGACCACGGCCTGCTGCCACGCCTTCGCCCCCGAGCTGCGTAGCATCGCCTGGCCAAGCAAGTTCAAGCCAGACCTGCCTCCTCGCTACGACGGCACCGCCGACCCCGCGGAGTCCAACAGCTCTATGAGCTGAGCATCGAAGCGGCCAACGGCGATGAAAAAGTCATGGCGAACTGGTTTCCCATGGCTCTCAAGGATGGGGCCCGCTCCTAGCTCCTGAACCTGCAGCACGACTCGATCTCCTCCTGGGACGAGATGCGCGACCGCTTTGTCATCAACTTCCAGGGCACTCGCGATCGCCCACCGGCTGCGGGTGGCCTTCGCCGCATCAAGCAACAGCCAGGAGAAACCCTCCAGAAGTACATCCAGCGCTTCAATAACACCCGCCTCAAGATCCCCAAGGTCACGGACGAAGCCATCATCTCCGCGTTTTCAGACGGCGACCATGACGTCAAGATGAAGGAAGAGCTCGCTATCCACGAGGAGCTTTGCACATCTCAGGAGCTGTTCAACCTGGCAACCAAGTGCTCAAGAGCTGTGGAGGGGCGCCTCTCTCTCCTTGAGCTGCCAGATGCAGGAGCGGAGGAGAAGAAGGCCAAGGCTAAGGATGTGAAGCGCAAAAGCGATAGTGCTCATGGCCGGGCCCGACACCAAGCGAGGCGAAGATCAGCTGAGTCGTCCAAGAGCGGCCGACCTTTACGGTGCCTTCCACAACCTGAACACCCACAACACCGGCTGACTGCCAAGAGCTCGAGCCATCTGAGAAGGGCGCTCACGATCGATGCCCCGGCAGCGGCCACCGGGCTACGGTCATGAGAGGAGGAGCCTGGAAGACCCACGCCAGGAATTGCGCGACCAGGCCTCGTGAGGACGCACCGGCAGGACCAACCTCGCGAGGCGCTGGAGGGACCCGCCTCATGAGAGCACGCCCGAGGCAGCGCCCGTGTTCCCCGCTGCCGCCACCAGAAGGAGCAGCGACCATCACCGGACGAGGGTGGGGGCTTCCGGAGCCGCGTGCAATCGCAGCATCTTAGGCGGGCCAAGCCTGACCTCTCAGTGCATCTTCAAATAGTTCGCTCGCGAGGTGAACGCGGTGCTCCCCAATCTCGAGGCCACGCGCCCGCTCAGGTGGTCCCAGTGCGCCATCACCTTCAACTCGGCAGACCAGCTATGTCGGCGTTCTGAAAACGGGGGTCCCCAGACTTGCCTGCCTGCGGCCTGCGGCGTGGCTCAAAGGGGGGCCCAACATGGCCCATCTTCATCAATACAAGCTCAAGACCCTCGCGAGGGGCCAAGCCTCGCGAGGCGGACGACAAGGAGCTTCCTTAGGCACGGCCTCATCAGGCTGGCTCGCGAGGAGGCGGAGATATCAAGGCGGGGTACCTCATGGGGTGCCCATGGCGCCAAGCCATGACGACCAAGGGCGCCAAGGGCGCCAGCCCTGTAGTGCCCTCCTTTCCTCTTTGGTGCAAAGGGAGCAAGCGCGGCGAGAGCATCAAGCAAAGGCATCCATTTGGTGCAACAAGACCAAGACCAGCCCAGCGGGAAGGAAGTCATTGTGGAGCCCAAGCCGGCGTCACCACGAGCCTTTGACAAGGCGAGGACCAACTTTAGTCAGGATAAGTGTGCGATGTTCCCCTTCAAAATGGCCAATTGTTGGCCCTTCCCGCTCAATATTTGGGAAGAGGCCAGGGCCTCTGCCTATATAAGTAGAGCTAGCCGATAGTAGAGGCATCTGATCGATAGCTGGATGCACCTTGGACAGAGAGAGAGAGAGAGAGAGAGAGAGAGGTGAGAGAGAGAACTCCTCCAAGCAGTTCATCGCCCGGCCAAGAAGCAGACTCTCGCGAGGCTGTTCTTCCTTGTATTGTTCATCACCATCAGCCCAAGAGGCAATCCACCACCCACAAACTAGAGTGGGTATTACACCACAATGGTGGCCCGAACTAGTATAAACCTTTGTCTCTTATGTTGTTCCTTTCTTAGTTTAGATCCTAGCGGTGGCGGCGTGCGCAGGTAGGTAGAGGCGAGATCTCCACGCGCCCCAGTGTTTGAACCTCAAGTGCTCCGCTGAACCCGAAATCCGACATTTGGCGCGTCGGTAGGGTGCACGAGTTCCCCTTCCGCCACCGCCACCACCATCTCGCGATGAGCATGCGCGCCCGCTCGACCGGCCGCGCCCAGCCGCAGGGCCGAGGGGCTCCGAGCCTGGCCCGGCCTTGCAGCAGTGCGGTGGTCGGACAAGTTCAAGCCGGCAGCGCCTCCAGCTGCTGGCGGGCGACCGATCCGATGGTCTTCCTCTTGGCGTCGAGAGGCCGTCCTCGGCCGAGGGTGGCAGCAGGTCATGGCCAACTGGCCTTCCCATGGCCCTCACCGGCTCTCGCGCGCGTGGCTGCTCCACCTTCCGGCGGCCTCAAGTGGCCTCTTGGGAAGAGCTCATGGCCTCTTCCTCACCCACCATGCTCTTGGCGCCCGATCGTCGCGGCCCTCCTGGGCGGCTCGCCTTGGCGCCGCCCTCAAATCACCACGTCAAGCCCGTTAAATCCGCCCGGGTGGGCGCCGCCTCCTGGCGAGGCCCCCTCAGGACGGTCGGCGCCAAGGCCGATCGACCTTCAGCTCGGAGGACCACCACTCCAACTCAGCACTGCTGGTGCGCTCCCATCTGTGCACCCCACCATCTGCAGTGGCCGTCACCGGAGACTCTCGCCGGCAGCGGCGGGCCTCAACATGCTCTCGGTTGAGGCCTTCAACCTCTCTGCATACCCGGAAGCGGCGGCTGCAGCCGGCCTTTCTCGGCGTCGGGAGGCGGGTCATCCAGCTCCTTGGGACAGATCCAGCTCCGGTAACTTCCGGCACCTCGACAACCACGCACGGAGCTGGTCGACTTGACATCGCCCCATCGGCCTCCCCTCACTAACGCCATCCTCGGCTACCCAGCTCAGCCCGATTCATGGCCGTGACTCACCGTACAACCTCATGAAGATGCCAGGGAGCAGCGGTGTCCTCACCGTGCAGGGACACCGGAGATGCGTTGCGAGTGCTCAAGCTACGCCTTCAAGGCAATGGCGCCAATGCAGCCCACAGGCAGGGACCCACTGAGCCCAAGGGGCTGCACCAACCAGAAAGAAACAATTGTTCACCCAAGACAAAGGCAGAGGCAAGCAAATACCCGTTCACGAGGGCGGGTCCAGCGACCACTTTCACCATAGGCGCCAACCTCGAGCCCGGCGGGAGGAGGCCTGGTCAAGTTCCTCTTGCGCAAACAAGAAGGTATTCGCCTCGGAGCTTGATCAGTTGGCGGGGGATCCCTAGAGGCGTGTCGAGCATCACCTCCGCGTGTGCCCCAACGTCACGCCCGTAAAGCAAGCGGTGGCGATCCAGCGAAAAGCAAGCCTTCATCATCCGGAGACCCGCAAGCTAGAAGCGGCGGGGTCATTCACGAGTCGTGTCCGGATTGGTTGCCAACCATCGTTGTACCAAAGAAGGAGGAAGGGCGCATGTGTGACTTCACCAACCTCAACAAGGCATGCCCGCAAGATCATTCCGCTCCCTCGCGCATCGACCGGATCGTCGATTCCACCGCTGAGTGCGACCTGTTATGCTTCTTGGATGCCTTCTTTGGGTATCACCCGAGATCAAGATGGCAGTAGAAAGGCGTGGAAAATCGGCTTTCTGACCCGTGTGGGGTGTCTTGCTACGTGCATGCCGTTCGGAGCTGCGCGCGCGGGGCGACCTTCCAGGTGACTGATGCACATCACCTTGGGTCCGCAGCTTGGGAAGAATGTTGAGGCTTCGTCGATGACATTGTGGTGAAGTCTCGGAGGCGAACCCCGATACAAGACACGGAGGAAACCTTCGCGAGCCTCGGCGCGGTGCACCTACGGCTCAACCGGGAGAAGTGTGTTTGGAGTCCCCTCGAAGCAAGCTCTTGGGCTTCCTCGTATCCCATCGAGGCATCGAGGCTAACCCGAGAAAAGGTCAAAGGCGTCGAGGACATGAGCCCGCCAAAGACCCTCGAAATCGAAGCTCACTTGGGCGTGGACTGCGCTAGGCGCTTCATCTCCAAGTTGGAGAACGCTGCCTTTCTTCCGACTAATGAAGAAGAAGGACCCTTTGAATGGACTAAAGAGGCCGACAAAGGCGTTTCAAGATCTCAAGAGGTACTGACCAGCCCTCCGGTCATGGTGGCCCCACGCCATGAGGAACCCCACAGTGCTCTACCTGCGCGCCCTCCCTACTCCTTGTTGCAGCTACGGGTGGCGGAGTTAGGGAGAAGCGTCAAGCAAAACCACAACAGCAGCGGGTCAAGGAAGCGGGAACAAGGAAGACCCACGAAACCACTACCACTGGGTGAGAAGGATCGGCCCCGCCCAGGGGAGGCGAGGGGACGGAAGAGTCCCTCCCCGGACTACCAGCCTCTGGAGGCTCCATCGCCTCGGAGGCGCCCACGATCCCGAGGCGCCCGGTATCTTGGCGCTCAAACCTCGTTGAGCACCCTGTGTACTTCATCGGCATGGTGTTGCGGGGACGCAAGGCGCGGTACCCATGCCTCGAAACTCCTCCTCTCGCTATTGGTGGCCTCGCGCGCAAGCTGGCACTATTTTCAAGGCCACCCCATCAAGGTCGTCTCGGCATACCCCTTGGAAAGGGTGCTCAGAGCCCTAACTCAGCGGAAGAAGCGCTGAGTGGAACATTGAACTGCAAGTGTTTCAGCTCAATTCACCACGACGAGAGTCATCAAGGGGCTGCATTAGCAGATTCGTGGCAGAATGGGCGGAGGCACGGGCCTCAAGGCAGCGAGATCGAGTCCCTCTTCCGGGAAGCGGCGCTTGAAGGCAGGTCATGTACTTCGATGGGCGTTCTCGAGACATGGCCCTGGGGCTGGGCCGGTGCTCATATCTCCCTCGGGACAAGCTCTACTATCTGTGCAGCTCTGTTTCGACAAGGTGAAAAGGTCTCCAACAACATAGCGGAGTATGAAGGTCTAATAAGCGGGCTTGAGGCCGCGGCTGCCCTAGGGGTGAAGCACCTTACCATCAAGGCGATTCGCAGCTCCTCGTCAATTTCTCCAACAAGGTGTCTGAGCCAAAAGATGAGCACATGGAAGCCTACCTTGCGGAGGTCCGCAGGATGGAGAAGCAGTTACGGGGTTGGGTTGCAGCATGTGCCCGGCGGCACAATCGAGAGGCAGCGACATCGCATAAGCGGGCATCGGCGGTTACCTCGAGGCTGGGCGTGTTCGAGGAGCGGCTCTTCAAGCCCTCGGCCATGCCAGACTATCAAACACGGGCGCAGCCTCGGGAGAACTTCCCCACCACCTGCCTCAGAGCAGGTCCCGTGGCCCGGCCTCAAGCCGCTGCTCCAGGACGATGGAGCCTCGGGAGAGGTGCTTTGGATCCGAGCTCACGGAGCTACTTAACGCAAGGGACCCTGCGGGAGGAGGAAGCGGAGTGTGGTGGCGGCAAGCCACAGCGTCTTGCATCAGGGGATGGAGAGCTCTGCTCGAGGCGACCGAATGATGTGTCACTCGCTGCATCTCCAGGAGCAAGGGAAAGAACTGTGGCGGGCGGATATACGGTGGAGGCTGTGGGCATCACTCGTCTTCACGAACCCTCGTGGGCAAGAGCATTCCGGGCGGGTTTCTGTTGGCCTACTGCACTCAAGCGCGCCCGTCGAACCCGGTGAAGATTTGCGAAGCCAGCCAATTCCATGCCAAGCGAGATCCATCACCCGGCGGAGGTCTCGCAAACTATACCCCTCTCGTGGCCATTCGCGATGCAGGGCTGGATATCCAGGCCCGTTCCTCGGCGCCGGGGCTGCTCGCTACCTCTACGTCGCCGTGGACAAGTTCACCAAGTGGGCTGAAGTGGAAGCCGTCCGCACCATCCCGCAGAGTTCTGCGGTCAAGTTAAATCAAGGGCGCCGTGAGCCGGTTAGGTGCGAACGCATCATCACCAACAGCGGTTCGCAGATTCACGGATAACCTCTTTAAAACATACTTTGCTAACACAGGAGCAGAGATATACTACGCCGTTGGCGCACCCCGAAGCAGCGGCCAACCAGCGGGGCCAACACGAGAGGTCGAGGGCCTCAAAACCAGAACATTCAAGGAGAAACCGGAGGCCTGCGGGCGGAGGTTGGTACGACGAGCTTGATCCATGATGTGGTCCATCCGCACGACCACGACCAAGCCAACCGGAGAGACCCGTTCTTCACGGTCTATGGAGCAAGCGGTCCTCCCTCGCGAGGTCGAGGCGTTGTTCATACGGGTCTGGCGTTCGGCGAGGCGCGGGGCGCCATGCGGAGGACGGACCTCGTCTTTGGGAGGCGTCATCGAGAGCTGCGTTGCAAGCGGAGAGAGTACCAACAAGCACTGCGATGATACCCTTTGCCGCAACATCCGCCCCAGAACCCTTGGGTAGGGGACCTCATGCTCGGCGGGTTCTCTCCGGGGAGGGATGCATAAGCTCTCTCCCATGTGGGAGGGGCCCATTCAAGGTTGTTCATGTTTCTAGGCCCGGCTCCAGCGCAGAACTCGGGAGGGGGTGCCACCGGAAACGCGTGGAACATCCGGCACCTCGGGAGTTTTACCTGAAAAAGGCCCGAGCACTGTGAAGAAAGGCGAATGCCTGTGAAGCTATCTTTTGGAAAGGCCCAGGCACATGAAGAAGGTGAATGCGTGTGAAGCTATCTTTTTGGAAAATGCCCAGAGCCTGTGAAGAAGGCGAATGCCTATGAAGCTATCTTTTTGGAAAAGGCCCAAAGCCTGTGAAGAAGGCGAATGCCTGTGAAGCTATCTTTTTGGAAAAGGCCCAGAGCCTGTGAAGAAGGCGAATGCCTGTGAAGCTATCTTTTTGGAAAAGGCCCAGAGCCTGTGAAGAGGGCCAATGGCCGTGAAGCTTGCTCCCCCCAAGAAAGGCCCGGAGCCTGTGAAGAAGGCCAACGCCTATGAAGCTCGCCGCCCGTGACACTCTCACGTAATAATGAGTTGGGTTGTACACGCCCCGGAGTCTTAGGAGCGCCGGCCTCAGGCCCTGGGGCTCCCTCCCACACCCAGTGGCAGCACTTAGCTCCGCGCTGGTGAGAAGACGTCGAAGACTAGATTAGGTGCCGGACGCGGCCTTTTCATTTGCTTTCTGCAGTTGTCTTGTTCATTCTCATTTGAAGTTTTATCGAAGTTGTTGTCGTTTTGATTTGTGGCTCTTCGACCTTTCGCCCTCCTACCTCGATTTCTCTCGCGCAAGGTCTCGCGAGGGGGGCAGCTTGAGCGCCCCCGCGAGTGTTTTTCTGCCGTTATCGTTCGAGGTTTCCCTACCCGGGTCCACTACAGGAGCACCCCTCCAGTCCATGCCCCACGGGCACCGCGACACGAACATAGGACCTGGGTCGGTCGCCTCCACAGCTGAGGCCGGGAGCTACCTCTCCAGACTAACCTTCGCAGGACATGAAGCGTTCGGCGAGGCCTCGGCCTCGGGAAACGAGGGCCACGACGGGCCCCCCCGAGCTAAGTAATTTCTACGCGCAGGCGTGTAGCACAAAGGCATAATACCGAGATAGCGAAACAATATGATAATTAACAGCAATAGTCCAAGCACGCCCACTGGGCCCTACACTACCGCTCTTTGCGCAGAAAAGGAAAAAGAACAAAGCAGCGCGCTCGCTCGACACCAACTCGCGAGAAACTCGGACTGCCTCCGGAGCTCAGCGGACTCTCTCGGCTTCACCGGGCGAGACGGCGGGCGGACTCGCTACCTCCTCCAGTGCGCGTGTGGCGCGGAGGCTGGTCGCGGCCACCGGAGGCCGCTGCCCAAGAAGAGTCGCCAGCTCGACGAGCCCCGAAGGCCGCCAACCACGTCGCGCGATGTCGCCTTCATCGTCAGCTGGGCTAGACCCGCGCCGATGTCGTCGTTCTCGAGGGCAGCACCGGTAGCGCGACCATCTTCCCGAACACCCTCACGAGGGGTGGCATCGCTGTCGAACTTAAAGTGCAGGGTGCACCGTCGGCTCGGACCACGCCAGCTGGGCAAACGCTTGCCACCAGCTGGGTGTGGGCTGCTCCCCGCTGCAGAGACCTCCAGTGCAAGCCTGGGAGGCCCGGCTGCAGCAACCATCCGCCTGGCTGGGGCACGCCCAGGCACCAGCCGAGAGCTCACCTAGGAGGAAGCGAGGAAGCCGGAGCGGTGCGGTTTGGCTCCGTGACCACACAACGAACTCCGCAGCACTCTGCTGAAAGGGAAGCACGACCTAGGGGTCGCATGGCGTGCCCCCGTGGCGGCCTGCCGCCTGCCACCGCAGCAGAGATCACCTCCACGACCATGAGGAGCCACCACGGGAGCCACATGGTGTTTGCGAGGGCGGCCTCGGCCGCAGATGGGGAGAGTCAGCCCACCTGGCGAAGCCTTCCCTTCTCCATGGCGGAGAACCTCTTCGTCGGAGCCATGGAGAAGAAGAAGAAGCAAGAGGAGATGGACTAGAAGGGCAGGCGCCATCCCGTACTTATAGCCGGGGAAGGCCAACCGCCGACCTCCACGATCGTAGGTAATCATGACCCGCTTTGCATGCAGGGACTTGTCAATTCGTGCAGACGCCGAGGCGTCGTGGGGGAGCAGGGCCGCCCACGTCCAATCAACCGCCACGCGGCACCCAAGGCCACAGGCTGTTAGGGCCCGCGGCGCTTCGCACTTGCCCCTTCACCTCTTTGCTCGGCCAATCCCGGCGCCGCTTTGGGCCCGGGGGCTACTGCCGGCGCGCTCGGCAACGGGGTCCCTGACTTGCTGCTCTGCGGCCTGCGGCGTGGCTCAAAGGGGGCCCAACACGGCCCATCTTCATCAACACAAGCTCAAGACCTCACGAGGGGCCAAGATTCATGGGCGGACGACAAGGAGCTTCCTCGTGCACGGCCTCATCAAGGCTAGCTCGTGAGGCCCGGCGGAGAGATCAAGGCGGGTACCCCACGAGGTGCCCATGATGCAAGCCATGATTTACCAAGGGCGCCAAGTGGGCGCCAAATTTCACGCATTATCCCTCCTTTCCTCTTTGGTGCAAAGGGAGCAAGCGCGGCGAGAGCATCAAACAAAGGCGCCCATTTCGTGCAACAAGACCAAGACCAGCCCAACGACGTGAAGGAAGTCATTGTGGAGTCCAAGCCGGCGTCACCACGAGCCTTTGACAAAGCGAGGACCAACTTTAGTCAGGATAAGTGTACCAGATATTCCCCTTCAAAATGGCCAATTGTTGGCGCCCTTCCTGCTCAATATTTGGGAAGAGGCCCAGGGCCTCTGCCTATATAAGTAGAGCTAGCCACGATAGTAGAGGCATCTGATCGGTAGCTGGATGCACCTTGGACAGAGAGAGAGAGAGAAGGTGACTGAACTCTTCCAAGCAGTTCATCGCCCCGGCCAAGAACAGACCCTTGCGAGGCTATTCTTCCTTGTATTGCTCATCACCATCAGCCCAAGAGGCAATCCACCACCCCACAAACTAGAGTAGGGTATTACACCACAATGGTGGCCCGAACTAGTATAAACCTTGTGTCTCTTGTGTTGTTCCTTTCTTAGTTTAGATCCTAGCGAGGCGGCGGGGTGCAGGTAGGTAGAGGGCGAGATCTCCGCGCGCACCCCAGTGTTCGAACCTCAAGGGTCTGCCGGAACCCAAAATCCGACAAGCTCAAATGCACAGCCACCGATGGCGCACTCCCTATGTTGTGCTCCCCAGTAATTAGCAATGTGCAAGTCACCAAGATTCTCATCAACGGCGGCGCAGGGCTCAACGTCCTATCCGTCGACACGTTCGACAACCTCCAAGTGCCCTATGAGCAGCTCCAGCCAACCAAGCCTTTCTCAGGAGTAACTAATGGTTCCACCACACCGATAGGGCAAGTTAACTTACTGTCACCTTCGGGAGCGCAAGAACTACCAGACCGAGCTCATCGACTTTGGCGTTGCGCACATCCGCCTGCCGTACAATGCCATCCTCAGTTATCCAGCCCTGGCCGAGTTCATGGCAGTCACTCACCATGGCTACAATGTTCTCAAGATGCCAGGAAGCAGGGGAATCATCACGGTCCCATGTGAAGAGAGGGATGCAGTGTGCTCCCTTGAGCGCGCCTTCCAAGCCGCAGCAATCGACGACCCAAACATCAGAACTGAAGGCCCTCCAGAGACCATCCCCAAGAAGAAGTTGTCGCGCCGTGCAAGACCCCAAGAAGATGGTGTCGCGTCAGGAGCCTCGTCAGGATCAGCGCCTGCTCCAGGGGCGCCTCCCTCCACCGCATAGGAAAGCGCGCCTATCGCCCTCCTTAGGCAGGGTCGGGGGCTCTCTCCTGGAGAGCCTCAGACCTTGCCAACCTCATGAGGGAGGCGCTTGGGCACCACTTGGAAGCGTGCTTCACGGCACACCTTCCTCAGGAGAGCACAGGGCAAGGAGTGCCTAACACCCAGGAGTTCATCACCAAGACCACTCAGGAAGTGCAAGAAGCAAGAGCCATGCGCGGCCACAGCCGCTCACAAGGCGCAGCTCCCCATCCAGGCGAGGATGCCGGGCTGCGCGTCTGCATCGACATCCCAGGGCTCAATAGGGCCGCATCTCAGGAGCGCTTCTGGCCATCACGTGTGGGCCGCTGCAAGGGCCCACCACACAGCTACGTTCGCATGCCCTTCGGCTTGCCGAGCATGGCATCAGCCTATCAGCGCAACATGCGGCAGGTCCTGGCGGCTCAAGAGGCCAGGATCCACGCAGTTCTAAAGGACATGGAGGCGGCCTTCAGGGAACCTCCTGAGCCCCCAGAGCCTCCCAAGGCTCAGGGTCCCGGCGGCCCATGAGGAGCCATTCCTTCAATGCGTGGCTTACGCTGCACCAACTACTTCGCCGTCTGAGAACCGGTGAAATCTTCCAAGTTCGTTTAGTGGGAGCACCCTCGGGCTGCATTTATTCCTAGGCCACGTGGGTCCGTCCCTGTGGCATGTATCCCTTTTGCTTAAGTCTTTAGCTTACCTTGCTGGGGGCGCCCCTCGGGCTGCATCATCCCCGAGCCGCTTGGGCTAGTCCCAGTGGCATGTATCTTCCTGCATTTATCCAAGTCGATCTGCTCTTTATGCCTAACCTGCCAACGGCTATCGCCTGCCCGATCATTGCCTCCCCGGGGCCTTCACACACGCACGGCGCTGGTGCATGGGTCCGTCCCTGCCATGACTGACAATCTGAGTGGTCGAGCTATGGCTCGTGGCATGCGCCGTGCACGTCACCTCACCAGGCCCTCGGTGCCTTCACCTCACCCAGAGCAACCAGCGGCAAGCTAACAGCTGTAATGGTCAACCATGTTTCTTCTTGTGACTATTCACAAGGGTCCGAGGAAAGGATAGCAGACGGCACCGCGAGTCTCCTTTTCCCTCATGCGATTCGCTTGCGCGTTAAAAGGGGGCCTCCTGAGCATTGTGACTCAGGAGCTCTTACTGGCTGTCCAGCCCTCACCTCCTGGCCTTGACCACGACATCGCGACCTGGCATACCAGCGGCGGCTCAGCTCGCTCGAGGGCCGGGACCTGAGGACGTAGAGCACTAAGGAGAGCATGAGGGGGGGACTCGAATGGGCCGACCTGGCTATGCCGCACGAATTGGCGCGCAGCCCTAGCGCGACATCAGGAATCGCCACGAAGTCAGCAAGATAAGTTTTGCCCTAAGATCGGCTAAATATCTGAGCCTAGTGGTCATTTACGCTGTGCCACAGCCCCGTTGCGGCTAAGTCTTTTTCCTGTCTTGCCTTACCATGGCTGCTTGAGCGCTAAGAGGGACCTCCTGAGCATCACGCCTCAGGGGCTCTTACTGAACCTCGGGCCGCACACCTCCTGGCCTTGACCACGGCACGCGACCTGGCATACCAGCGATGGTACATAGCACTGCCTGGGACCGGGACCTGTCGGAGAAACAACAAAGCCATCGCGAGGAAAGAAAGGAGGGGCCAAGCCTTAACGGGACATGCACTCACCAAGTTTTCATAATAAGGAGGATAAGTACCAAAGGCATTACAGACCCTTACATGCCCCCACGGGGTGGTTCATGATCCTTCGCAGGAAACAAAAGCTGATACTAAGGACAATCCTATCTACACCCTCCCGTGGCGGACGCCATCATCAACAGTGGGCCACGGGAGGCCGGCGCCAACCCCATCCAGATCAGCGGCTGTCGGACGCCACAGCCCTGCTCCGAGCGTGGCGAGAGCTCGGGGGACGTAGCTGTCGTCGCTCGTCTCCGGAGTCTCGTATAGCTCAGGAGAGCTGCCGGACTCCCAAGGTTTGCTGCTGCTATTGGAGTAGCTGCAGGCGGGGCGCGCGTCGGCTTGGCGCTCCTCTCCAGGGCAGCACTCCAGGCGGCGGCCCTCGGTGTCGAAAACCTTGAAGAAGAGCGTGGAGGCACCGTTGTACTCGAAGTGGATCGCGAGGGCTCCCCTCGCACGGCAAACCCGCGCGATCTCGCCCCAGCAGCGAGTCATGAAGATCTTGCCGGTGTGGACCGCTTCGATCTCCGCTCCAGTCACCGGAGTACTGCAGTCAGCATGCTGCAGCCAGAGCTCGAGCGCCCCCCTCGGCGGCATCACGTCGGAGAAGAACCGTGGAAAGCGGATCCAGGAGCTTGGTGGTATCGGCACCCACAGCACCAACTCGCGCGAGGAGTCAGCGGCGTGGACCCCAGGGGCAACGGCACGCGACGCCGTGGCGCGGCGACCCTGGTCGCGGTGTGGGTGGTGTTGCTTGTCGCTCCTATCTCCCGAGCCCTCAGCTCGGGCGTACAAGGGTAGCGGGTACCCCTGCGGAGGCCGCTCGCACCAAGGCCTCGTCACCACCTGCATCGCCGCTTCATCACGGGGATGGATCGACCTTTTCTTCGGCGGAAGTGGCCCCGGATCATCACGAGGAGCTTTTCCTTTCTCCTCGGCGGAAAACCTTCTGATGGGCGCCATCGATGGTACTACGAGCAATGGAGCAGAGAAGCGAGCAAGCGAGGAAAATATGGGCAATGGGGGCTCCGCCCCTCTCCCCATTTATAGCAAGAGAAGGCCAACCGACGTCTCCCACCGGCGCTCCTCTCCAGGGCAGGGACTTGTCAAGTCGTGCAACTGCCGAGGCAGCATGGGGAAGGGGAGACGGCCACGTCCAATCAACCGCCAGCGTCGTCCGAGGCCGCAGGCTTTTGGGGCCCGCGGTGCTCCGAACTTGACCCTTGGCTTCACCGCGAAGCCAATCACAAGCACACCTTGGGCCCGGGGCTATTGTCGGCGTCAGGAACAGGGGTCCCCAGCTTCTGTCTGCGGCCTGGCGTGGCTAAGCGGCAGGCCGTGCGGCCCATCTTCATCAACAAGGCACCCAAGACCCTCGCGAGGGTCCAAGCCTCGCGAGGCGGACGATGCAAGACCTCCTCGGGAGTGGCCTAGCCAGGCAGGCTCACGAGGAGCGGAGATATCAAGGCGGGGCAAACCTCACGAGGCTCCCGTGACGTGAGCCATGAAGAACAGTGCCAGGTGGGTGCCAGGCGGGCACCAGTGCGCGCATCGTCCTTATTTCCTCTTTGGTGCTAAGGAGGCCAGCGCAGACGAAGAGTACCGAGGCATCAGGCAAAGGTTGCCATATTGGTGCAACGAGACCAAGACCAGGAGGAAGGCAAGGCGGAGGTCATCGTGGAGCCCAAGACGGTGTAACCCCAAAGCTTTTCGCAGGAGAAGACCGCTTTTGTCAGGATAGCTTGTACTAGCTGTCCCCCTTCAAATTTGCCCGCCGTTGTTGGCTCCCTTCCCGCTCGATATTTGGGAAGAGGACCAGGGCCTCTATAAATAGGACTAGCCACCACAATAGGAGGCAACTGATCCAAAACAGAGGGATTCATGCCACAAGTTCATACGCACAAGAACACCTCAACCTCAGGAGGCTGTTCTTCCCTTGTACTGTTCATCACTAGCCCGAGAGGCAATCCACCACCACCACACTGGAGTAGGGTATTACACCACATCGGTGGCCCGAACCAGTATAAACCCCGTGTCTTTACGTATTATGCGAGTTTGTCGAAGTTAAATACTGCAAGATCTTAGTGAGCTAGAGCGTAGATCGGTAGGAGGGAAAGACTTCGTGCGCACCCCAGTGTTTCAACCTTAAGGGTTTGCCGGAACCCCACATCCGACACCCCCCCCCCCTGTGCCATCCTCTTTGACGGACACCTTCTTGGTCTCTGGTGGTGTAGCTCTGGACTTCTTGCTCTTGCCGGTGGAGCCCTCTGGTACGTCCTCGACGGGAGCACTACACTCCAAAGAGGTGCGCTTGCCGGAGTGGGTGCGGGAGGTCTTGCCGGTCTTCTTCCCTCCCGGGGCTTCAGCGGCAAGAGCAAGTGCTTTGGCGGCAGTCGCGGCAACTGTCTCCCGGTAGAGCTGGTCGGCGCAGATCAGCGCGTCTTTCTTGTCGGAGGGGACGGTGATGATAGTCATCGGCCCTGACATCATCAGTGTGTTATTGGCGTAATGTGACACTGCCATAAACTTGGCCAGCGCTGGGCGGCCAAGGATCCCGTTGTAAGGCAAGGGGATCTTGGCAACATCAAAGACAATCCTCTTTGTCCTGTAGTTGAAATCGCTTCCAAACGTCACGGGCAGCGTGACCTTTCCCTTTGGCTGACTCCTTCCCGGATTGACCCCCTAAAATGTGCATGTTTCTTCGAGGTCCCCGTCAGGAATCTGCAGCCTCTCGATCACAGCAGGCGAGATCAAGTTTAGGCCGGCCAGGCCATCAACTAGCATCTTTGTCACCTTGAGGTTGCGTATCGTTGGTGAGACCAACAACGGCAAACACCCGACTGCAGTTGTGCGATCAGGGTGATTCTCGATGTCAAAAATGATAGGTGTGCTGGACCACTTCAGCCGCTTCTGGGCATCGAACGATGGTTCTGCTGCTGTAATCTCACGCGCCCATTGCTTGAGCTGGCGGTGAGAGGTATGCAGAGAAGCGCCACCGTCGACGCACATGGCCTCCATAGCCTTCTGGAACTCTTGCTCGCCGGACTCGTCATCCTCAACGTGATCATCATCTTCTTGCTTCTTGTTGCGGCCCCGGGCGGGCCTCTCTTGTTGGTTATCTTTGCCGCGGCGACCTCCTTGGCCTCCACGCCTCTTGCCGGATCCCTCGGCACCATCCTGACCCTTCTCCTTGTCCCGCCTCTTGTATTCAGCTTTTTGCTCCTCGGCAAGCAGCTCGAATTGTCGGCAGTTCTGGAGGTCGTGGCCCTTGGTGCAATGGATCTTGCAGTATTGCTTGTCAGAACTTCCTGGATGTCGGCAGCCGCCAAGGCCCGGCAGGCAGCACACCCGGCAATCTCCTTGCCGGGGTCATCAACCTTGGTCTTCTTGGCGGCGGCGGCGGCGGCGGATCCCTCAACGGCAAGCACGGCTTTACCCTTACGCTTCCTGTTGCGGCGCTGGCCCTTCTTTGCCGGGGCGGCAACATCTTCGTCAGAGGAGTCAGTTTCCACGCCGGCATCTTCGCCGGGGTACTTCCTCCCCTCTTCAGCTCGAAAGACACTGCCGGCGTAGCGTAGGGATTCGCCACGTCCTTCACTTTGTTCATCGCCAGCTCTTCACGCATCTTGCGGTTTCGCACATTCTGATGGAATGCGCTTATGATGGCGGCGGGGTGAACGTCCAGGATGTTGTACTGCACTCGGCTGAACCTCTGTATGTACTTGCGCAGGCTTTCGCCTTCTTTCCGGGGGATGACATGCAAGTCGCTTGCCTAGCCATGAGCTTGGTGGCCTCCTGTAAAGGCGCCAAAAAACTCATGGCACAAATCCTACCAGGAAGAGATAGAATCTACTAGCAAGTGCATCAACCATGACATAACGTTGGGCTTGAGTGCCAACGGGAAGTAATTGGCAAGCACCTTGTCGTCGCGAGCTCCTGCTGCTTGCATTAAGATGGTGTATATGCTGAGGAACTCTGACGGGTGAGTCTTGTCGTTGAACTTTTCGCCAACGTCAGGCTTGAACGTGCGGTGAGTAGGCCACTGGAACTGTCGCAGCTCACGGGTAAAGGCCGGACAGCCTACCTCGTAGGGTAAGTCCCGAGGGCCTCCCGGTGCTAGGTGGTCCATAGTGGGTCATGCTCGCCTGTCCGACTGGTGGCTCGCTTCGCGGAGACGCTCAATGGTGTTTCGAGTGTCTTCATGGGTTCGCTCCCGAAGAACTTGGCGTTGCTCGCGGTGGGTCCGTGGGTCGGACGAAGCTATGGATATGTTATCACACGCGTCATCGTGACGGACTGGTGTCCGCGACACCTGGCAAGGAGGAGGAGAATGCACTGTGGCTACAGTGCCTCCGGTCCTTCCACCACTGGCGCGTGGTCTTCGACGGAGCGTCGGCCCGAGGGCCCTGCTGGTCGCGGCTCATCCTTGTTGGCGATGCCGACGAGGCTTCGGATGGTGGCTCTCCACTCGTCGAGCTTCCCCGCAGCAGGAGGGAAGTCAAGGAGCAACTGTGCGTGCACTAAGGCCTCTGTCAGCGTCGGCGGCGGCGAGACCTGCGTGGATCGTGACGCACTCCGACTTCTAACCACGTTAGAAGGAGCTCTATCACGGTCCTGCGGCCGCATGTCGTCTTCGCCAGCGCCTCGGCGAGCGTGCTGGTCTTCCGTGCCCCGTGAACTCTTCCCGCGGCGGCGCCCGGGGTCATCAGCGTGGTGATGCCGTTCATCACGCACAGCCTGAGAGGAGCATGTTGTTGGTGCCGGCGTGGGCGTCTTGGAGGTCGCCGCTCCGCCCTTGGAGGGCCCCACGCCGCCTGCGGGGGGTCTGGCTCCGTCTTTGAACTTGGTGGCGTGCGGCTTATCGTTCTGCGCACGAACGACGCCGCTTGCCATGCTTCGACTGCTAGAGCAACGTGGGGGGTCGTGGGCCGCGCCTCGGCTTCCATCCATGACCACCCCGTTGCCCTCCCGCATTGGCATGGGTCGTTCGGCTCCAGATGAACCGATCATTGTGATCCTCTTCTTCTTGGGAGCCATGGTGATGAAGAACTGCTGAACCGGCTGCTAAACCAGATTATCACAACTGCGCCTCTACCTGGCGCGCCAAAGATGTAGGGGAATCGACACCTATGGGATCATTGGGATCCCTTCTATGGTTGTCGGGCGCGGGGTTGTGAGAAGAGCAGGTTTAGGAGCTAGCACAAAGATCGTTTACCCTGGTTCAGGCCGCGAGGATGCGTAATACCCTAGTCCTGCTTTGGTGTGTATTTCAGAGTGTTCTTGAGATCTTGAACTAGCTATGGTGGTTGCGTAGTTCCAAAGAGCCGAATCCCCCTCCAGTATGCCTTGGGCCTCCTTTTATAGTTGAAAGGGGCTGCCATAGTGGCACACAGGAGGTGGAAAGGTCTATGGTATTGTGAGCTTATCGCCCGTATTACAAAACAAGACGCATTTAATGCATCGCTTAGGTGTCCCCTTGCTTTATCGGGGACGGGAACGAGGCCCGCCCCATCCTTCGCCGCTTCGTCTTGCTTCGACACACGCCCGGGCCAGCGATGCGTGCGGTGCCATATAGGCAGGCAGGCAGCTGGCGTGGCGCGGTGGTAGGGTCTTCACAAAGATCTGCATGCCACCACGCAGGTGCTTGCTGAGTTGGCTTGGAAGCCGTATGTCGCCAGGCAGGCGCTTGCTCAACTGGTTGGGCTGGCAGCTGCTTGAGAACGGCGGTGGAGTCTTGGTAGGCACGGGCCTGGCTTCGGCCTCACCAATGTCCTCGGCAAGGGTCTTGCCGGGGCCCCAGCAATGGCCTTCCCGTGGTGTCGCGGTTGTCCCCGGCAATGATCTTGCCAGGGGTCTTGTGGATTTCCTCGGCAAGGATCTTGCCGAGGATCGTCGTCTTCTAGCCCTCATCTGATCTTGTGTATCTATGATCTTGACAAAGATCTGCATGCCACCATGGAGGCGCTACCCGAGCCTTTGTCCCAACGAGGTTGGTTAGTTGGAAGCCGTGGGCTCAAGGGTGGCGCGCTTCGCTGGTGTGGGGAGAGCTGCCTCGGCAATGCTCTTGTCGGGGCTGCTGAGGCCGCCCGGGCAAGGGCCTTGCCGGGGGAACCCGCTTCGTCCCTCTGCTCTTTGTGTTCTTGGTCTTGGCGTTGTTTTTGTTGGCCTTGTGCTTCGGCCTCCCTCCCTTGCCATGTTAGGTGTGGTCGCAGGCGCGGCTCTGACTGCCCATGCACAAGTAAGGGGTACAAAGGAAAGCCCCTATCTTTGTACACCGACAACTCATGGAAGAAACTTGGTTCAAGGAATTTGGTTGCAGAAGCAGTATTCCCGCATAGTACAAACATTTTGCTAGCAAAGGATTCTAAATAGCAAGCACCACATGTTAGAGAATCCATAACAATATAACTTCTATACAAATATACCCAAGCATAACTTGTTATGTTGCCTTCGTTGTCCAACTTCAACTAATTTGCTCAGGTTTGAAAATAATTAATGGGGCTCACAATCATAGAAGATGTCCAAGATAGTATATTTATGTGTGAAATCTCTCTTTCTTCAATATTCTTTCATGAATTGTGCAAGTGACCAATACAATGTTTGCTAACCTTCAATAAATTTACCACCTCTACTTCTTATATGTGAAGTCATTACTCCCCATGGGATAAGCATATGAAACATATATAATTTCAGATTTATGATATTCAAATCATTCAACTATTTACTCATAGGATATAACTGAAGCACATGAGTAAATGACAAACTACTCCAAAAAGATATAAGTGAAGATCAATGAGTTGTTAAATAATTATGTAGCTATGTGAAGACTCTCTCTCATCTAAGAATTTCAGATCTTGTGATATTATTCAAACACCAAGCAAAACAAAACGACATTTCAAGGATAGCACTCATCATGTGAAGAAGCAAAAACCTAGACCAACCAACACTAACCAATAATTGTTGAAGAAGAAAGGTGGGATGCCTACCGGGGCATCCCCAAGCTTAGATGCTTGAGACTTCTTGAAATATTATCTTGGGGTGCCTTGGGCATACCCAAGCTTGAGCTTTTTTGTCTCCTTAATTCCCCTCATATCACGGTTTCCTTAATCTCGAAATCTTCATCCACACCAAAACTCAACAAGAACTCGTGAGATAAGTTAGTATAAACCAATGCAAAAACCTTATCATTTTCTACTATAACAAATCACTAAAATTATTATTCAACATTGCATACTAAATGCCTCTGCATATTTAATACTCCTATCCTCAAATAGAATCATTAAACAAGCAAACATATGCAAACAATGCAAACATAACAGCAATCTGCCAAAACAGTACAGTCTGTAAAGAATGCAAGAGTATCAATACTTCCCTAACACCAAACATTATGAAATTCTACCACACAGTAGAAAATTTATCAGAGCTTATTATGCAAAAAAGTTTCAATATTTTATCATATTCTGGCTTTTCTAGGGAATTTTTGCAACAACGATAAACTTTCTGTTTTGAAACAGCAACATGTATACTTGCAAAATAAGCATGGTAAAAGCTATCCTTGAAATTTTTATTGAAACTAGAGATGCATAACCTTATTCTAAATAACAGTAAGCAAATACGAACAAAATAAAATAACGCTCCAAGCAAAACTCATATCATGTGGTGAATAAAAATATAGCTCCAAGTAAAGTTACCGATGAACGAAGACGAAAGAGGGGATGCCATCCAGGGCATCCCCAAGCTTAGGCTCTTGGTTGTCATTGAATATTACCTTGGGGTGCCTTGGGCATCCCCAAGCTTAGGCTCTTGCCAATCCTTATGTGACGCCCCCGATTCAATCGTACACTAATCATGCACGCAAATGTGTACGATCAAGATCAGGGACTCACAGGAAGATATCACAACACAACTCTAAAAACATAAATAAGTCATACAAGCCAGGGGCTCGAGGGCTCGAATACAAGTGCTCGATCATAGACGAGTCAGCGGAAGCAACAATACCAGAGTACAGACATAAGTTAAACAAGTTTGCCTTAACAAGGCTAGCACAAACTGGGATACATATCGAAAGAGGCGCAGGCCTCCTGCCTGGGATCCTCCTAAACTACTCCTGGTCATCGTCAGCGACCTGCATGTAGTAGTATGCACCTCCGGGGTAGTAGGAGTCATCATCGACGGTGGCGTCTGGCTCCTGGGCTTCCAGCATCTGGTTGCGACAACCGAGAAGAAAGGAAATGGGGAAAAGAGGGAGAAAAGCAACCGTGAGTACTCATCCAAAGTACTCGCAAGCAAGGATCTACACTACATATGCATGGGCATTTGTGTAAAGGGGCAATGTCGGTGGGCTGAACTGCAGAATGCCAGAATGAGAGGGCGATAGCTAGTCCTGTCGAAGACTACGCTTCTGGCAGCCTCCATCTTGCAGCAAGTAGAAGAGAGTAGATGGTAAGTTCACCAAGTAGCATCGCATAGCATAATCCTACCTGGCGATCCTCTCCTCGTCGCCCTGGGTGAGAGCGATCACCGGGTTATATCTGGCACTTTGAAGGGTGTGTTTTATTAAGTATCCGGTTCTAGTTGTCATAAGGTCAAGGTACAACTCCAAGTCGTCCTGTTACCGAAGATCGCGGCTATTCAAATAGATAAATTTCCCTGCAGGGGTGCACCACATTACCCAACACGCTCGATCCCATTTGGCTGGACACACTTTCCTGGGTCATGCCCGGCCTCGGAAGATCAACACGTCGTAGCCCTACATAGGAACAACAGAGAGGTCAGCACGCCGGTCTAAATCCTATGGTGCAGGGGTCTGGGCCCATCGCCCATTGCACACACTGCGTTGCTAGGGCGGCCGGAAGCGAACTAGCCCCTTAATACAAGAGCAGGCTTACGTTCCAATCCGGTCTTGCGCCGCTCGATCGTGACGCCACGAAGGCTTCGGCTGATACCACGACGTCGAGTGCCCATATCTTTCCCACGTAGTTGGTTAGTGCGTATAGACCAAATGGCCAGACTCGGATCAAATACCAAGATCTCGTTAAGCGTGTTTAGTATCCGCGAATGCCGACCAGGGCCAGGCCCACCTCTCTCCTAGGTGGTCTCAACCTGCCCTGACGCTCCGCCACAAAGTAATAGTCGGGGGCCGTCGGGAACCCAGACCCACCTCTACCGGGATGGAGCCACCTGCCCCTTCAGCCCCCATCTCTGAACAGTATCATAAGTAATGTAACAGTATCAAGTATTGTAACATCCCAAAATTCTAAATTTTGGAATGTTATAATAAATAAATAACTATGGTTGTTGTCTGATTGTTTGACTGCTTGATTGAATGGAATTGAGTGGAAATTGAAACTTTTGAAAGTTGAATGAGAGGGAATGAAATGACTTTCCCAAACTTTCCATTTTGCATTTTTGGATCCTAATTGAACTCAAGTTCCTTGCAACACCAAAACCTAGAGTGAAGATGACATGACTTCTTCCATTTTGAAATGAATAGGGTTTTGGAAGAGAATTGAATTTCATTTGGGAAGTTTTCAAATCCAAAGCTTTATGCAACTCAATGATTTTCATGAGGAAGATAAAATGACTTCTTCAATTATATGAAATAGGAGTTGGAAGTTATAATGAATCAAGTTGAAAATCATTTGAAAGTGCTTTGAAACCCTCTTTCAAATTTTGAGTTTTGAATTTGAATTTCAAACTTTGGCATGTGGGAAACATTTCAAAAACTAAGCCTGATAAATACTTGATCAAAAGTATGAGAGGAGCAAACATGACACTCCAAAAATATCAGAGGAAACAATGCCAAAAGATTTGGATTCAAATCTGAAATTTATTTGAATTTGAAAAAAATAGATTTTATGAAGTTTGGATTTTGCCTTTGGAAAATGTTCAAATGAAAGGAATATTCCCCGATCATTTTGGTATATATATATCCTATCTAAATTATTTATAGTTTAGGTTTTATTTTGTTTTTGTTTTAATTAAAAATAAAGGAAAAACACTTGAGCGCCACCCGAGCCACCCCAGCCCAGCCAGGCTGAACCCCTGGCCGAGCCCACAGGCGCCCGACCCACTTGGCGCCAATGAGCCAGCCCAGCTCCCCTCTCCCCCTCGCGCCCGAACCCTCTTCCGATCGGTCGGCCGCCCCCTCACCTCTCTCTCTCTCACTGCCCATGAACCCACCTTCTTCCTTCCCGCCCCGCCACGCCGACCTCGCGGAGATCGCGGATCCCGAAGATCCGGATCCCGATCGCTCCCGATCCCTTCCTTCCCCGACGAGGCCCGACCTATAAAGCTCCCTCCCGCACCCGTTTCCCCCTCGCCCCTCGCGGACCTCCTCTCCCTCCCGCTCGTGCTCATGGAGACCCGAGCATCTCCTCACGCCATTGTCGCCACTGCCGACGCGCCTAGCCCTCCCGAGCTCCCAGACCCCACGAACTCCTCGCCGACCTCCCCGCACCCTTGCCGGCTCCTCGAGCTCACCGGCCTTGGAAGCCCGGCGCCTCCCTTGCCGCCCGCCGCCGTCGCCGGACTCGATGCGTCGTCGGGATCATCCTCCCCGTCCGATCCATCTTAGACGGCCACGATTAGAACCCCCGAAGGGGTATGATTTTATTAAAAGAACCGGCCGGTTCGTCCGGTTTATTTGTTAGGGTTTTAGTCGTTTAGCCGGCCCGTTTTTAGTTTTAACCCGAGGCCCGTTTAGCCTATTTAACGCACAGGGCACAGTATAGGCCCATTAGGCCTTTTTCTTTTTTATTTGATTTTCTGTTTTAGCCGAATAGTTTCAATTTTCAAAAATGTATATCTTTTATTATGTTTAATATTTTTGAGTGATTCTTTTTTTGTTGGATTGCAAATTTTATGTAGTTTCTGAAAAACATATATTTAGCTATGTTAAAAATAATTAAAAATTCTTTAATATTATTTTAGTCAGAATAGTAAATCTGCTATAGTTTTAGTTAGAAAATTATTTTTGCATGATTCTTTTGTCATCACTTTATTTTGACATTGCCAAACCCTAGAAATTAATTTGGGTATTTTAGGATTAATAAATAATTAATTCTAGACAGAATCCTATTAATCCTAATTAATTGATTAGTTCCTGTTTTCCTAATTAATTAATTAGTAAATTAATTTATTTTTAACTTGTGATTAGTTATTCTAGGTTAGTTTCTGTCATTCCATTAGATGAACTTTTATTTGTAATTAATAAAAGTTTTAAATTATTTTCTTAATAGAAATTGGATTAGGCCTAAAATGAGTTTTATAATAGCTTTTAAACTAATTCTTTTTGCTCCTAGTTGCTTAGTTAATCTTTTTCTGTTAAGTTAACTTAAAATCATGATTAGGTTATATTAAGAAATTTTGTTATATAAAACTATTTTTGTTATTGCTTGGAGTAGGGAAAAACTTTGAATTGGATTTTCTTTGAGTTTTTCTTTTTGATTTGGTTTTGTTTGTTTTGTTGTGCTATGTTACTTTTGTTATGTTGTGTTTTGTGATCCTATTGCTATGAGCTTATTATAGTTATTGTTTGCCTCGGTAGAATTTCCTGAGTCTAAGATTACTACTACGAAACCCTAGTTCTTTCGAAGATCGTCAACCAGGCAAGTTCACTTTGACCATGCTCTTCTTACCTATGTTTTACTGCATTTAGTGGCACCAATGCAACCACCCCCTCAGTAGTGTTATTGAATCCTTGTAGTTGAGTAGTATGCATGAGGTAGGAACCCATCACCCTGTTACCAAGCCCGGGACGTTATTCCTTTTAATGCTACGCTATAGTAGACGGGGTTTGGTATGAGTGCACGGGAGTGGTGTGAGAATGGAGGATTCTACGTCAATGACAACATCTCCATGATGGAATCTGCAAGGACTGCATCTTCAAGACCTCAAGACTTCAAGACTCGAGACAGGATTTCAATACACACTACTGGGTGAAGGACGGTTGACGGGCAGCCCGGAGAAACCAAGTTGGCGGGATGCATGGAGAAGCGCCATGACATCTCATGAAAGCTTCACCCAGACTCAAAGAGACGGAAGAATACTTCACGCCGGAAGCTTACCTGTGCAACCGCAAGTCATTATGGGCTCGGCTTGGTTGACCTTAGTGGTGACTCTGGCTGGGACGGTACTAGAAGATGTAGAAGAGCGGTAGGATTGGATGGAGTGCCGGACGGTGGTCGGAGGAGCTCTTTGGAAGACCATGTTTGGTCATCTTGTTCTCAAACACTCACGAAGTGCGAGAACGTAAAGAGAGAGATCGAATCTTGCGGGTAAAGTGTACAAACCTCTGCAGAGGGTTATAACCTAATCGATTAGCCGTGTCCCGATTACGGACAATTTGAGCCTCGGACTTGGATCTATTTGGAACTCTCAACACGGATTGATAACTTAATTGTGGGCAACTTATGTTGATTTTGGGCTATGAGACATCGGTTGGCGGAACCATGTCATGATAGAAAACTCCATAGTACAGACTTCATTTATTCCTTTGATGTAGGGAAAATAAAACCAGCTTTTACGCAAACAAAATTCAGATCTGAGCCATAAAGCCGTGTTGCATATAGTATAGTTTTATCATCTGTTTTCTCATGTTGTGATCTTGCTGGTACATTCAATGTATTGACCTACGGCTGCAACGTATCATGTTGCGATATTTTCCTCGACGAGTAAGAGTTACGATCTGAGGTTATGGTCTACACTCAACCTGCCGATGGCGTTGATGGGACTCCACACCCGTTTGATTGTTTCCGCTGATTATTATGAGGTATATATCATTTTACGTTATTTATACATGTGATTGCACTTTGATATATACATTAATGTACTGTGTGTGCCAACATCTTGATCCGAGGATGGCACAAGAATACGAGAGGCTTGACCGTCTGAGGTCGGTCGCTTCAAGTATATAGCATATGCCCGTGATCACCTCCCGTGATCACGGCCCAATGACTATAACATCGCAGACGGACAAGAGTGTAGGGCCACCGATGGAATACTAGCATCCTATACTAAGCATTTAGGATTGTAGGTAAGGGTAACAAGCTAGCAACAATGACAAAGGCTATCAGCGAATAGGATTAACCGAAGCGTAGAACATCCTACACTACTCTAATGCAAGCGGTATAGAGAAGGAATAGGCGATATCTGGTGATCAAGGGGTAGCTTGCCTGGTTGCTCTGGCAAGAAGGAGGGGTCGTCAACAACGTAGTCGATTGGGCACCAGCAGCGGTGTCAGTCCCGTAGTCTACCGGAGAGAAGAGGGGGAAGAAACAATATATACAGAGCAAACAAAGCATCACAAAACATAACGAGGTAATATGCGGTGCCAGGGGTGATCTAACGCAGGGATAGGTGATACCGGCGAAGGGAGGGAACATCCGGGAAAGTATTCCCGGTGTTTCGCATTTTTGGATAGATGAACCGGAGGGGGAAAGTTGCGTGTTCGATATGCTAGGGGTGTGTGGCAGACGAACGGGTTGCGTATCCGAATTCGTCTCGTCGTTCTAAGCAACTTTCATGTACAAAGTTTTCACATCCGAGTTACGGTTTATTTTATATTGATTTTAAAAGACATAAATCACTTTTTACCATTTATTTAATTATTTTAATCCAAAATTATCAAGAACAGTGCACGCTGACGTCAGCATGACATCAGCAGTCAACAGAGGAGTTGACTGGTCAACTAACGTGTGGGTCCCGTTCATCATTGATTGTTTAGTCTAATTAGGGTTTAATTAAACTAACTAGTTAATTACATTAATTAAACAGGATTAATTAACTTAATTAATTAATTAATTAATTATTATTCATTTATTTATTTATTTTCTTTTTTTTCTCATTTTCGTTCTCAGGTGGGCCCCCTTTTTCATTGGCCTAGAGGCATAGAGGGCACCGGGCGCAACGGGTGTCGGGCACCAGCCCGAGCGGTTCAGGCATGCGGGCGAACCCGACGACGGGTGCCGCGGGCGTGGCCGAAGCCTGAGCGGAGACCAGCAAGACGGGTCTGCACGGCGCGCCCCCTGTGCCAGAGGCAACGAGGCCGAGGGCGGGTGCGCGAGCTCGGAGTGCGGAGGCGGGGATCGGGGCGGCGAGCTCCGGGCGCCACGGCCGTCGGTGATGAGGCGAGCGGGCGTGGCGTGCGTAGCCATGGCGAAGGCGGGCGCGCCAGCCGCCGGGCGAAGGCCGGCGCGCGTCAGCGCAGGGGGGAGAGGTGACGACGACGAGGCGTGGAGGGGCGCGAACGGGTCATAATAACGGCGTCAAAGCGCGTCTGGCGAGGTGTCTGCGGCGAGCGGAGGCGAAGCGGAGGAGCGGCCGAGAGGGCGCGCGGCGTGCTAACTGGGCCGGAGCGCTTAGTAAGCGAGTGGCGGGACGGCGCTACCGGGCGGCAGCAGAAGCGGGGGACGAACGCGGCGGCAAAGCGGACGGCGGAAGCGTTGCGCGGCACGGGGGGGGGGGGTTCGAGCACGCACGCGGGGAAGGAGGCCTGGCCGGGGTCTCACCGGGGTTTGTAGGGACGGGGCAGCTGGGCGCGAGGAGGGCGACGGGGACGACGACGTCGAAGAGGAAGCAGGCCGGCGAGGAGGAGCTCCGGCGACGGGCGGTGGCGGGTCCGTAGGAGGAGGAGGCCGTGGCACGGGCGCGAGGGAGGGGGTCGTCGTCGGCGGGTGGCTCGTCCACTGCAGCAGGGTCGCCGGGCGGCGGCGGCGGCGGCGGTCTCCTCCCTCGATCCCGATCCAATCGGGGGAGAGGGGGAGATATTTTGGAGAGGGGGGAAGTATCGGTGGGATTCGGGGTACGGGAGGAGTGGTGGGTTATGGAGTGGGGGTGGGCCTTGGCCCAGTTGGGCAGGCCAGCTGGGCCGGAGCCCAGTGGGGGTGCTTCCTCTTTGTTTTTTTTGTTAGTTTAGTTTTTCTCTTTTGTATTTTCTTTTCTTTTATTTATTTACTTTTCTGTTTCAAATCATTTTAAACTATTTAGGCTTTTTATAAAAATGTGTTTACTACACCATATTTATCTATGTAATATTTAGTACAAATCGAACAATTTTATTTTAATGTTTGAAAACTTTTATTATTTACCAAACTTTGAATTTGAATTTTGGACTGGTTTTGATATAACGATAGATTAGCTGTATTAACCGTGGTGACGTGGCACCATTAGTGTGGGATCACTGTAGCTTAATTATCCGGGCGTCACAATTCTCCTCCACTACAAGAAATCTCGTCCCGAGATTCAAGAGGGGGACTAATGGGGAAAAGATTTGGTTACGAAATTCTAACTAGTCTTCTCGGCCTAGGTTGCTCTTCCTGAAGTAGTTGATCCATTACATTGTTGTCTTCATTCCTCTGCTTCAGGTCATCATTATGAAGTTGTCGTCCTTCCTTCAGGATCTTCACCGTACTTATGAATGGGGTGAGAAGGGAAAACCCTATAAGGCCGGATTCTAACAAGATCGAGAATCAGACGGATAACTCAAGGGAAGAAGCATAAGTATCTCCTCGAATTGAAACTTAAGAAGATGTCGAGAGCAAAATAAGAAGGTACCATGAGAAGTTTCGAGCGGACAGGTAATCGTTTGATGCCTGCAACAGGGCATGAAAAGGGGTTCGGAGCAATGGGAATAAGTATTGTGTCTGATACCAGAATTTGATGATCTCTCATAAGGTGGCTCGTGAATTACATATGAGGCCACGCGCGAGGAATAACCTTGGAAACAGGGGGTGTACCGGAGAGTCAGGTTTCGATCCTGTGGAACTGTGGGTTATGGGCCCACCATGTTGGTTAAAAGTAGGCAGGGCGGAGACGTCTTGCGTGATCATGCAAGCAAGGCATGTCAGAGGATAGACTATCGATTATGTCGGCAACAACGTCGGTACCAAGGGCGAGGGACGAAGAGAACCATTTTCCTGCTCGTTGAACGAGGCGAACCAATATGCAAAGTTCTCGTCCATCGGTGGTTACCAGAATGCTATCAACAAAGGCAACAGGATCTTACTGACACGGTTGTACACCAAGGTGTTTACATAAGCAGAAGAACATTACTGCTTAGATCATATAGATCACCAGAAAGGTTAAACAAAACAATGGAAAGGAAAAGGTGATCTTCATATTAAACAGAACAATGGAAAGGAAAATGTGTTTAAACGCAAATTTCAGGGGGTATATCCTTCCCAAGGACAAACAGAGCATGATATCCATGATAGGATATAACGTAGAAAACCCTTTAGAAAAGGGGAGAGAAATTTCATGACATTACCCATACAATGGTGTTTGGATAATTGATAAAGAGAATTTAGCATTATGCTTAAAATGCTCTTATTGATGATCGGAGTAGCACAGACATGCTTCGAGATAGAATTGACATGACATCAAGTAAGGGTCAGATTTTAGATACACAAGGATCCATCAGGAACAACTTATAGAATAAGTCTTACAATTTCCTCATGGAAGAATGGATAACCTTGCTAATAAGGAAACTATAACAGCAGGTCATCCGGCCAGGTGTGCTAGGCATGATGTCACCTTGCCGGGTCACATAAAGACCATTGTTATAACTCTTGGAAATATGTTCCAACCATCATATCTGACCGAGATTCAGATCTGATTGGTGTCAGGATAACTCGGACTCAGGATACTTGAGAAGGAAAGGTGCAACACAAATTGACGAGACGACATTGTAATATTCTCGGGAAATGAACTATGGAAGCGAGTTCCGAAATAAGAGTTCATCAGTAAACCAAGGAGAGAATGAGGAGTGGACTCAGCGACAAATCAACGAGATTTCCAAAGGATGGATTTCCACAATTATGTGAACAAGGAGATAACATTTGCCAGATCAAATGGTATAATGATGTATGCTCGAGGAAAACCTACATAATTAAACATTGGTTGAAAGATGCACCCATAATATGGGCTTAGGTAGCATGATCAATGTTAGAATGGTGATTCAATAACCAACAGTCTAAGAATGAACTGTCGATCATTAACTTCAAAGCAATAGGGTTGCTAGAAGTGCGGAATCCAAACAGCACAGTCCACCTGTTGGTATCCCAGTTAGAAACAACACGGGAACCTGGAAATGAATGGAGATGGCGAGAAGTATTACTATATCAAGAATTCTTAAGAGGTGGAGCAATCCTCACAACATTCTTGATATAGAAGACAGTAATACTACAAGGTAGAACATAACGTAAGCTAGATAGCAAGGAAATCAAGGTACAACACAAAACATGAACAAGTTTGTGTTGGGAGGGAAGGAAAGAATGTTGCCGATGATAACACAAATCATCGAGGGGCAAGGATGGTATTTCTCATCATGAATTTGACTAATATTCTGGAAGAGCTCAAAATGTTGATGGTGATCACGACACATTTGTCGAGAGATTTCATGAAGATGTAATCAATCAGCGACGACATCAGGTCAAAGGAATGATGAAGCGAAGGGTTATTGGAACCGTCGGTACGACACAAACTCAGAATCAAGTTTGTGGTTCGAGGTGAAACGATAAGACGAGGAAATGACGTAAGATTAACTCACCGTCAAAATTTGTGCTCCGGGAAGAAGGACCAGGTAGCACCATTAAAATTTAGCACAATAATGATATAGCCAATTAGGCTATGAATGACTTGAAGGATTATTAAACTCATAAGCAACGAAAATTACTTGGGGTTATCAAACCGGAATGCAGAATCGGTTCACATATCGGTGTTCTCGTTTGATGACAACCCAGAACCCGGGGGAAATCTGAAATCAGTGAGAAGCAATACTAGATGAAGACTCATAGGGAGCAACACAGTTCTTTGATATTCTCGAGATACCGGGGGTAATACTCGACGACAGATCAAAGTAGAGGTTGGACTGGGGTATTGCTCTGCAGAAGACAAGTGCTTAAACTTGCACGAGAAATGGTATTTAAAGGATAACATGGTTGGAACCACGATTGCAAAAGACCAGATCCCAGATATAAGATGAACTTATACCAAAGGAATAATTAATTTAAGAGAAGCTTTAATGATAAGATCTACATCGTATCCAAGGGCATGAACACCAAGTTCAAGGTCGACTCCCACTTCTCCAATGCATAACCTATCATTCACTTCTCATTTTCGATGGAGTTGTAGTGTTGAAATTTTATCTGGTAATTCACCACGAGAATATGACTCATGAAAACTTTCGAGTTCACACATATCAAGGAAGGCATAGGTTCAAGCCATCGGGGCTTCTTAGAACATATACCACAAACTTCAGGAGTAAATAACACAAGCTCAAAAGTAGAGCATGGTTGACAAAGCAGATGATACAATTTACCAAAGGCATTATATGCCCGTGGAAAGGCTCACAAGGTTATTGAATATGAAGGACGATGTCGGATGAAATCCAACAGTGGATCGGGCGATCCACAACGGAGCTGATGTGAGTATCGGTACTCAATCAGAGGAAGAAAGAATGCACGGGCATCAGATTATAGCACATCTGAATAATTCGATGCTTAGATAACAATGGAATTATGATTTCAAAAACAAAGGATCAGAAGCAGATTCTCTGATTAAGAATGGATAAGTTGAACAGTCTTAGGGGTACAATCGATAGCAATTGGATTGGTCGAGAACCAGCTCATGTTTAAAATGACATCTGAGCCCAAAGGATGAATTCTATGATCTGATTAAGGATTGCGAGCATTCGCAAAATAATGAATCAAGGGGATTGAAATGATAGTGACAAAGGATGTCAATGGAGATTGCTAGAAATATGGAATTAACCATAGTACCGAAAGGCAAGGAATTCAGTAGCAATAGGCTCCTAAGGATTTTCGGAAAACCGAATAGTATCCTAAAGAAATTAGTGAAACACAAAAACAACTAGGAATGAAGAAATCCTCGATAAGGGTGAGAATTTATCCGTCGGTGTAATCCTATAGAAAAGAGCTGCAAGGCAGCAAGCATGAAGGATTCTCAGAATAGCGGGAAGTAGTTCAGGGTATCTTGTAATAACAAGAGTAATCGAGAATGAAGGTAAGGGTGGCAAGTATAAGTAGCTATCCATACGGATGTCTTCGGTGGTAGGGTTGCAAACCCGATGAGCAAAAGTTCTCGGAAGAACATCGAAGAGTATCTTCGGAACCCTACGGTGCGCCAAGCAATCATCTGGAGTGACGGGCTCTCCGGGAGAAAGTAATTACAATATCCTAGAGTTAGAGTTAGCAAAATCATTTTAACCCGAATAGAAGAAAGATCAGAGTCCCAGAGTAAAGATCGAGGAGTAAAAGATCCTAATACCACCCAATGGCGACGTGGGCCCGTAAGCCACACAGCCATGTTAGTCAAAGTTTTGCGATGTCTAGACTCGACTTCGGCCAAGGAGTGTGGAAGGGGGATTCCTACAGGCAGTTGGCTCTGATAGCAACTTGTGACGCCCCCGATTCAATCGTACACTAATCATGCACGCAAACGTGTACGATCAAGATCAGGGACTCATGGGAAGATATCACAACACAACTCTAAAAACATAAATAAGTCATACAAGCATCATAATACAAGCCAGGGGCCTCGAGGGCTCGAATACAAGTGCTTGAATACAAGTGCTCGATCATAGACGAGTCAGCGGAAGCAACAATATCTGAGTACAGACATAAGTTAAACAAGTTTGCCTTAACAAGGCTAGCACAAATTGGGATACAGATCGAAAGAGGCGCAGGCCTCCTACCTGGGATCCTCCTAAACTACTCTTGGTCGTCGTCAGCGACCTGCATGTAGTAGTATGCACCTCCGGGGTAGTAGGAGTCGTCATCGACAATGGCGTCTGGCTCCTGGGCTCCAGCATCTGGTTGCGACAACTGAGAAGAAAGGAAAGGGGGAAAAGAGGGAGAAAAGCAACCGTGAGTACTCATCCAAAGTACTCGCAAGCAAGGATCTACACTACATATGCATGGGTATTTGTGTAAAGGGGCAATGTCGGTGGGCTGAACTGCAGAATGCCAGGAATAAGAGGGGGGTAGCTAGTCCTGCCGAAGACTACGCTTATGTAAGCCTCCATCTTGCAGCAAGTAGAAGAGAGTAGATGGTAAGTTCACCAAGTAGCATCGCATAGCGTAATCCTACCCGGCGATCCTCTCCTCGTCACCCTGGGTGAGAGCGATCACCGGGTTATATCTGGCACTTGGAAGGGTGTGTTTTATTAAGTATCCGGTTCTAGTTGTCATAAGGTCAAGGTACAACTCCAAGTCGTCATGTTACCGAAGATCACATCTATTCGAATAGATAAACTTCCCTGCAGGGGTGCACCACGTTTTCCAACACGCTCGATCCCATTTGGCCGGACACACTTTCCTGGGTCATGCCCGGCCTCGGAAGATCAACACGTCGCAACCCTACCAAGGCACAATAGAGAGGTCAGCATGCCGGTCTAAATCCTATGGCGCTGGGGTCTGGGCCCGTCGCCCATTGCACACCTGCATGTTGTGAGGGCGCCCGGAAGCAGAACTAGCCCCCTTAATACAAGAGTAGGCTGACGTTCCAATCCGGCACGCGCCGCTCACTCGCTGACTCACGAAGGCTTCGGCTGATACCACGACGTCGAGTGCCCATATCTTTCCCATGTAGTTGGTTAGTGCGTATAGACCAAATGGCCAAACTCAGATCAAATACCAAGATCTCGTTAAGCGTGTTTAGTATCCGCGAATGCCGACTAGGACCAGGCCCACCTCTCTCCTAGGTGGTCTCAACCTGCCCTGTCGCTCCGCCACAAAGTAACAGTCGGGGGCCGTCGGGAACCCAGGCCCACCTCTACCAGATGGAGCCACCTGCCCTTCAAATTTCCATCTCCTAACAAAGATCATAAGTAATGTAACAATATCAAGTATATAGCATATGCCCGTGATCACCTCCCAAGTGATCACGCCCAATCTTATAGCATGGCGCATTTGGACAAGAGTGTAGGGCCATTGATGGAATACTAGCATCCTATAATAAGCATTTAGGATTGCATGTGGGTAACAACTGTAGCAACAATGACAGGCTATGCAGCAGAATAGGATTAACCGAAAGCAGTAACATCCTACACTACTCTAATGCAAGCAGTATATAGAAGGAATAGGCGATATCTGGTGATCAAGGGGGGCTTGCCTGGTTGCTCTGGCAAGAAGGAGGGGTCGTCAACAACGTAGTCGATCGGGCACCAGCAGCGGCGTCAGTCTCGTAGTCTACCGCAGAGAAGAGGGGGAAGAAACAATAAACACGGAGCAAAAAAACATCACAAAACATAACGAGGTAATACCCGGTGCCATGGGTGATCTAACGCACGGATAGGTGATACCGGCAAAGGGGGGGAAACATCCGGGAAAGTATTCCCGGTGTTTCGCATTTTCGAATAGATGAACCGGAGGGGGAAAGTTGCGTGTTCGATATGCTAGGGGTGTGTGGCGGACGAACGGGTTGCGTATCCGAATTCGTCTCGTCGTTCTAAGCAACTTTCATGTACAAAGTTTTTTCATCCGAGCTACAGTCTATTTTATATTGATTTTAAAAGATTTAAATCACTTTTTAGCATTTATTTAATTATTTTAATCCAACATTATCCAGAACAGTGCATGTTGACGTCAGCAGACAACAGAGGAGTTGACTGGTCAACTGACGTGTGGGTCCCGTTCGTCATTGATTGTTTAGTCTATTTAGGGCTTAATTAAACTAACTAGTTAATTAGATTAATTAAACAGGATTAATTAGTCAATTAATTAATTAATTAATTAAATTATTATTTATTTATATTCATATATTTTTTTACTTTCTTTTTTTTCATTTTCGTTCTCAGGTGGGCCCCCTCTGTCATTGACCTAGGGGCATAGCGGGCACCGGGCGCAACGGGTGTCGGGCACCAGCCCGAGCGGTTCAGTGTAAGGGCGAACCCGACGACGGACGTCATGGCGTGGCAAGCTCGAGCGGAGACCAGCGCTGTGTGAGGCGACGCTGCCCCTGTGCCGCAGCCTTGCAACGAGGCCGAGGGCGAGGTGCGCGAGCTGCGGCGGCGGAGGCGGGATCGGGGCGAGCAGAGCTCCGGGCACACGGCCGTCGGTGATGAGGCGAGCAGGGGCGTGGCCGTGCGTAGCCATGGCAACGCGGGCGCGCGCAGCCGGCCGGTTGGCGAGCGTCGGCGCGCGGTCAGCGCAGAAGGGGGAGAGGCGACGACGACGAGGGGCGTGGAGGGTGCGAACCGGGTCATGGCCAACGGCGTGCAGGCGCGTGTGGCATGGGTGTGCGGCGAGCAGAGGCGAGCGGGAGGAGCGGCCGAGAGGGCGCGGCGCGGCGTGCTAACCGTGGCCGGAGCGGGCGCTTACGGCGGGACGTCTTGTGCAGCGGTGCAGCAATCTTGGGCGGACGAACGCGGCGCGGGCGGACGGCGGGCGCGTTGTGCGGCACGAGGGGTGGGGGGTTCGAGCACGCGCGCGGGGAAGGAGGCCAGGCCGGGGTCTCACCGGGGTTTGTAGGGACGGGGCAACGGGGCGCGAGGAGGGCGACGGGGACGACGGCGTCGGAGAGGAAGCAGGCCGGCAAGGAGGAGCTCCAGCGACGGGTGGTGGCGGGGTCCGGTGAGGAGGAGGCCGTGGCACGGGCGCGAGGGAGGGGGGTCGTCGCCGGCGGGTGGCTCGTCCACCGCAGTAGGGTCGCCGGGCGGTGGCGTCGGTGGTCTCCTCCCTCGATCCCGATCCAATCGGGGGAGAGGGGGGAGATATTTTGAAGAGGGTGGAAGTTTCGGTGGGGTTCGAGGTACGGGAGGAGTGGGGGGTTATGGAGTGGGGGTGGGCCTTGGCCCAGTTGGGCAAGCCAGCTGGGCCAGAGCCCAGTGGGGGCTGCTTCCTCTTTGTTTTTTTTTGTTAGTTTAGTTTTTCTCTTTTGTATTTTATTTTATTTTATTTATTTACTTTTCTGTTTTAAATCATTTTAAATTATTTAGGATTTTTATAAAAATGTGTTTACTACATTATATTTATCTATGTAATATTTAGTACAAACCAAACAATTTTATTTTAATGTTTGAAAACTTTTATTATTTACCAAACTTTGAATTTGAATTTTGGACCGGTTTTGATCTAACGAAAGATTAGCAGCAGTAACCGTGGTGACGTGGCACCATTAGCGTGGGATCACTGTAGTTAATTATCCGGGTGTCACACCTTATTCCATAGTCCATCGAGTCTTTACCCAGAACTTGAAAATTTCACAACACAAAACTGAACAGAAAATCTTAGGAGCTCCGTTAGTATAAGAAAATAAATCACCACTTAGGTACTGTTATAAACTCAATATAAATTCATATGGGTGTAATATCTACTGTATTCCAACTCCTCTATGGTTCATACCCTCCGATACTACTCATAGATTCATCAAAATAAGCAAACAACACATAGTAAACAGAATCTGTCAAAAACAGAATAGTCTGTAGTAATCTGTATCAAAAGTATACTTCTGGAAGTCCAAAAATTCTGAAATAAATTGTTGGACCTGAGGAATATGTATATTAATTATCTGCAAAAAGAATCAACCTAAAATCACTCTCTAGTAAAAAATGGCAGCTAATCTCGTGAGCGCTAAAGTTTCTGTTTTTTACAGCAAGATCATAAAGACTTCACCCAAGTCTTCCCAAAGGTTCTACTTGGCACAAACACTAATTAAAACATAAAACCACATCTAAACAGAGTCTAGATGAATTATTTATAACTAAAAAGGAACAAAAAGTAAGAACAAAAATAAAATTGGGTTGCCTCCCAACAAGCGCTATTGTTTAACGCCCCTAGCTAGGCATGATGATTTCAATGATGCTCACATAAAAGATAAGAATTGAAACACAATGGGAGCATCATGAAGCATATGACTAGCACATTTAAGTCTAACCCACTTCCTATGCATAGGGATTTTGTGAGCAAACTACTTATGGGAACAGTAATCAACTAGCATAGGAAGGCAAAACAAGCATAACTTTAAAACTTTAAGCACATAAAGAGGAAACTTGATATTATTGCAATTCCTACGAGCATATATTCCTCCCTCATAATAATTTTTAGTAGCATCATGAATGAATTCAACAATATAACCATCACATAAAGCATTCTTTTCATGATCTACAAGTATAGAATTTTTATTACTCTCCACATAAGCAAGTTTATTCTCATGAATAGTGGGAGCAAACTCAACAAAATAACTATCATGTGATTGAAAATTAAGATCAAGATGACAAGTTTCATGGTTATCATTATTATTTATAGCATACGTGTCATCACAATAATCATCATAAATAGGAGGCATGCTTTCATCATAGAAAATTTGCTCATCAAAACTTGGGGAACAAAAAATATCATCTTCATCAAACATAGCATCCCCGAGCTTGTGGCTTTGCATATCATTAGCATCATGAATATTCATAGAATTCATACTAACAACATTGCAATCATGCTCATCATTCACATATTTTATGCCAAGCATTCTATGTAATTCTTCTTCTAGTACTTGAGCACAATTTTCCATTCCATCATTTTCACGAAAGATATTAAAAAGATGAAGCATATGAGGCACCGTCAATTCCTTCTTTTTGCAGTTTTCTTTTATAAACTAAACTAGTGATAAAAAAAGAAACTAAAAGATTCGATTGCAAGATCTAAAGATATACCTTCAAGCACTCACCTCCCCGGCAACGACGCCAGAAAAGAGTTTGATGTCTACTACACAACATTCTTCTTGTAGACGTTGTTGGGCCTCCAAGTGCAGAGGTTTGTAGGACAGTAGTAAATTTCCCTCAAGTGGATGACCTAAGGTTTATCAATCCGTGGGAGGCGTAAGATGAAGATGGTCTCTCTCAAACAACCCTGCAACCAGATAACAAAGAGTCTCTTGTGTCCCCAACACACCCAATACAATGGTAAATTGTATAGGTGCACTAGTTCGGCAAAGAGATGGTGATGCAAGTGCAATGTGGATGATAGATATGAGTATTTGTAATCTGAAAATATAGAAAAAGCAAGGTAGCAAGTGGTAAAAGTGAGCGTAAACAGTATCGCAATGCGTTGAAACAAGGCCTAGGGTTCATACTTTCACTAGTGCAAGTTCTCTCAACAATAATAACATAACTGGATCATATAACTATCCCTCAACATGCAACAAAGAGTCACTCCAAAGTCACTAATAGCGGAGAACAAACGAAGAGATTATTGTTGGGTACGAAACCACCTCAAAGTTATTCTTTCGGATTGATCTATTCAAGAGTCCGTAGTAAAACAACACGAAGCTATCGATCTATCATAGAGTTCGTACTAGAATAACACCTTAAGACACAAATCAACCAAAACCCTAATGTCACCTAGATACTCCAATGTCACCTCAAGTATCCATGGGTATGATTATACGATATGCATCACACAATCTCAGATTCATCTATTCAACCAACACAAAGAACTTCAAAGAATGCCCCAAAGTTTCTACCGGAGAGTCAAGACGAAAACGTGTGTCAACCCCTATGAATAAGTTCACAATGTTACGGAACCCGCAAGTTGATCACCAAAACATACATCAAGTAGATCACATGAATATCCCATTGTCACCATAGATAAGCACATGCAAGACATACATCAAGTGTTCTCAAATCCTTAAAAATTCAATATGATAAGATAACTTCAAAGTGAAAACTCAATCCATTACAAGAGAGTAGAGGGGGAGAAACATCATAAGATCCAACTATAATAACAAAGCTTGTGATACGTCAAGAACGTACCACCTCAAGAACACGAGAGAGAGAGAGAGAGAGAGAGAGAGAGAGAGAGAGAGATCAAACACATAGCTACTGGTACATACCCTCAGCCCCGAGGGTGAACTACTCCCTCCTCGTCATGGAGAGCGCCGGGATGATGAAGATGGCCACCGGTGAGGGATCCCCCCTCCGGTAGAGTGCCGGAACGGGTCTAGATTGGTTTTCGGTGGCTACAAAGGCTTGCGGCGGTGGAACTCCCGATCTAGGTTATGTTCTGGGGGTTTCTGTATATATAAGAGCTTTTGGCGTCAGGAACAAGTCAGGGGGGTCCCCGAGCTGTCCACGAGGTAGGGAGGCGCGCCCCCCACCCTCGTGGGCAGCGTGTGACTCTTCTGGCCCAACTCTTTTACTCCGTGGCCTTCTTCTGGTCCAAAAATAAGCTCCATGAAATTTCAGGTCAATTGGACTCCGTTTGCTTTTCCTTTCCTGCGATACTCAAAAACAAGGAAAAACAGAAACTGGCACTAAGCTCTAGGTTAATAGGTTAGTCCCAAAAATCATATAAAATGGCATATAAATGCATATAAAACATCCTAGATGGATAATATAATAGCATGAATACTTCATAAATTATAGATACGTTGGAGACGTATCAACTTGGTCTACACAAAAAGATTCTTCTTGGTCGTGAGCACATCAACATATAAAGAGGCCTACTCCCTGGTCCAGAAGGGATGGCCCAGAAGAGAAGGTTCCTGAGGATGATGATATGGGTTGCGCTGACGAAATGCCCGAAACTCCTTGCTAGTCATCTCTGACTCTGACTTAGGCTTCTCCTTTTGCTTCGTGTCAACTGACTTTGTGTTTTGCCTCTACCTGGCCTGAGCACTGGAACCCTCTGTTGCATCACTGGTACATCCACACTTGGAACTCTGTCGATTGGGGTTCTTGTGACGTTCCTGATGCTGACCAGAGCCACTACCACCTGAACCAAATGTTGAAAATATGCCCTAGAAGAAATATTAAAATGGTTATTATCATATTTCCTTGTTCATGATAGATGTTTATTATTCATGCTAGAATTGTATTGACTGGAAACTTAAATACATGTGTGGATAAATAAACAACACTGTATCCCAAGTGAGCCTCTACTAGACTAGCTCGTTGATCAAAGATGGTTAAGGTTTCCTAACCATAGACATGAGTTGTCATTTGATAACGGGATCACATCATTAGGGGAATGATGTGGTGGGCAGACCCAACCGTAAGCTTAGCATCAGATCGTATCACTTAGTTTATTTGCTACAACTTTCTTCATGTCAAGTATCTGTTCCTTAGACCATGAGATCATGCACTCCCGGATACCGGAGGAATACTTTATGTGCTATTAAACTTCACTTCATAACTGGGTGATCATAAAGATGCTCTATAGGTATATTTGAATGTATTTGTTGGGTTGCATAGATCGAGACTGGAATTTGTCACTCCGTGTGAAGGAGAGATATCTTTGGGCCCTCTCGGTAATACAACATCACATGAAGCTTACAAGCATGTGACTAATGAGTTTATTCATGGGATCTTGTATTACGGAATGAGTAAAGAGACTTGCCGGTAACGAGATTGAACTAGGTATGGAGATACCGACGATCGAATCTCGGGCAAGTATGATATTGCCGGACAAAGGGAATTGTATATGGGATTAACTGAATCCCCGGCATTGTAGTTCAACCAATAAAGATCTTCATGGAAAATGTAGGAATAAATATGGGCATCCAAGTCCCACTATTGGTTATTGACCGGAGAGGTGTCTCAGCCATGTCTACATGATTCTCGAACCCGTGGGGTCACACGCTTAACGTTCGGTAGCGCTAGGGTAATGTTGAGATATTAATACTGGAAAGTAAAAAAGTAGATCAGAGTCCTGGATGGGATCCGGGGCATCACGAGGAGCTCCGGAATGGTCCAGAGGTAAAGATTTATACATGGGAAGTCATATTCAGGGTTTCAAAAAAGTTGGGAATTTTCGATAGAGTACCGGGAAGGTTCTACAAGGTTCCGGGGGTTCCACCGTGGGTCCCAACGAACCGAGAAGGAACCACATGGACCGAGGGGTGGGGCTACATCCCACATGGTTTGGCTGCACCATTCCCTGAGGAACATGCCATTTAAATCTAGAGATATAAGGTCTTATCTCTAAATTTAAAGGGTTGAATCTAGAGATAAGATGTTATCTCGAAGTTTAAAGGGATTTCTCCCTTGTGTCCAGCCCGATAGGAGGATTTTGGATGCCCTCCCCTGCCCCCTAGCCTATATAAAAGAGGGGGGTGCAAGGGGGCAGCCACCCCTTGACCCTTGCCCATTGCCTCTCCCAACTCCTCCCACGTTTCTCCGGTACGCGCTTGGTGAAGCTCTGCCGAAATTCCACTGCCACTACCACCACCTCGCCATTGGGCTGGTCCCGATCTCATCTAAATCCTATCACTCACTTGCTAGATCAAGAAGGAGAGGCTTCCATCGAGTTGAAAGTGTGCTAATCTCGGAGGTGCCGTCCGTTCGGCACTAGATAGGATTGGATTGTGATTGGAACGCGAAGAGTACAACTACATCAACCGTGTTACATTCGCTAACAGTTTCAGTCTACAAGGGTACATAGACACACTCCCCTCTCGTTTCCATGCATCTCCTAGATTAGATATTGGGTGTTTTGTATGAGTTTTTATATATTTTCATGCAACGTTACCCATAAGTGGCATCATGAGCTAGGTCTGTGCGTAGATGTATATGCACGAGTAGAACAAAAAGATGTTGTGGGCGTTGATGTTCAGATTCCTTACCTCCCTTGTCTTATTTGGATTTGGCGGTATTGTGGGATGAGGCGTCCCAGATCAACCTTACTTGTCCTCACACAAGAGACCGGTTCCACTAACATGCAACTTGTATTGCATAAAAGTGGCTGGCGGGTGTCTGTCTCTCCCACCTCAGTTGAATCTGATTTGACAATGGCGGTCCTTGTAGAAGGTTAAAAGGAAACTTGTATATCACTGTTGTGGTTTTGCATAGATAAGAATGGTTCTTATAGTTTCCCTAGCAGCCATGTAAAAAATTGCAACAGCAATTAGAGGATGTCTAACTTGTTTTTGTAGGGCATGTTGTGATGTGGTATGGCCAAAACGTGATGTGATATATGTTAATGTATGAGATGATCATGTTTTGTAATAAGTTCACGACTTGCATGTAGATTAGTATGGCAACTAGCAGGAGACATAGGGTTGTCTTTAATTTATTGTATGACCCGTGTGTCAATATTATACGCCATGTAATTGCTTTACTTTGTCGCTATGAGTTAGCAATAGTTTGTGGGGACAACCACATGATGGCACAATGATGGAGATCATGGTGTCATGCCGGTGACGATGGAGATCATGCCGGTGCTTTGGAGATGGATATCAGAATCACAAGATTATAATGGCCATATCATGTCACATATTGATTGCATGTGATGCATAACTTTTATGCATCTTATTTTGCTTAGGACAACAGTAGCATTATAAGATAACCCTTTCACTTAATTTCAAGATAAAAGGTGTTCTCCCTAAGCCTGCACCATTGTGAAAGTTCATTGTTTCAAAGCACCTCGTGATGATCAGGTGTGATAGACTCTTCGTTCACGTACAACAGGTGTAAGCCAGTTTTACACATGCAGACTACTTGGGTTAGACTTGACGAACCTAGCATGTACAGACATGGCCTAGAAACATGGAGGACCAAAAGGTCGAACATGAGTAATATAGTACATATGATCAACATGGAGATGTTCACCATTGATGACCACCCCATCTCATGTGATGATCAGACATGGGTTACTAGATTTGGATCATGTAACACTTAGACAACTTGAGAGATGTTGATTTAAGTGGGAGTTCACTAGTAATTTGATTAAGTGAACCCATTATCATGAACATAGTCTAAATTTCTTTGCAAATTTATGTTGTAGATCAATGACTTGAGTTGTAGATCCCCTGAATTTTAATGCATTCCTAGAGTAAGAAAGGTTAAAAGATGATGGAAGCAACTATGCAAACTGGGTCCATAATCTGAGGATTATCCTCACTGCTGCACGGAAGGCTTATGTCTTTGATGTGCTGCTAGGTGAGCCACCCGCTCCCACAAATATAAACGCTATGAACATCTGGCAAACAAGAAATGATGACTATATGATAGTTCAATGCACCATGCTTTAAGGCTTAGAACTAGGGCTCCAAAGACTTCTTAAGCACCACATAGCATATGAGATGTTCCAGGAGCTGAAATTGGTATTTCAGGCTCATCCTCGGTTTGAGAGGTATGACACCTCCGACAAGTTCTTTAGCTGCAAGATGGAGGAGAATAGATCCGTTAGTGAGCATGTACTCTAGATGTCTTGGTACTACGTCTCTTGAACCATTTGATAGTTAATCTTCCGGATGAAGTAGCAATTGACAGAGTTCTCCAGTCACTACCACCAAGATACAAGAGCTTCGTGATGAAAAGACGATCCTTTAGCTTTTCTGATGCTTAAGGCTGCAAAAGTAGAAATCAAGAAGTAGCATCAAGTGTTGATGGTCAAAAAGACCACTAGTTTCAAGAAAGGCAAGGCAAGGAAGGGAAACTTCAAGAAGAATGGTAAGCCAGTTGCCGCTCCCGTGAAGAATCCCAAGGCCGGACCCAAACTTGAGATCGAGTGCTTCTATTGCAAGGGGAATAGCCACTGGAAGCGGAACTAACCCAAGTACTTGGCAGATAAGAAGGCTGACAATGTCAACAAAGGTATATTTGATATACATGTTATTGATGTGTACCTTACTAGTGCTTGTAGTAGCACGTGAGTATTTGATACTAGTTCGGTTGCTAATGTTTTTAACTCGAAACAGGAGCTGCAAAATAAACGGAGACTAGCGAAGGATGAGGTGATGATGCGCGTTGGAAATGTCTCCAATGTTGATGTGATCGCCGTCGGCATGCTCCCTCTATGTCTACCTTCGGGATTAGTTTTAAACCTAGATAGTTGTTATTTGGTGCCTGCTTTGAGCATGAACATTATATCCAGATCTTATTTATTGCGAGATGATTATTCATTTAAGACAGATAATAATGGTTGTTCTATTTACATGAATAATATCTTTTATGGTAATGCACCCAATGTGAATGGTTTAATCTTGTTGAATCTCGATCGTGGTGATACACATGTTCATAATATTCATGCCAAAAGATACAAAGTTAATGATGATAGTACCATATACTTGTGGCACTACCGCTTAGGTCATATTGGTGTAAAGCGCATGAAGAAACTCCATGCTAATGGAATTTTGGAACCACTTGATTATGAATCATTTGAAGCATGCCTCATGGGCAAGATGACTAAAACCCCGTTTTCCGGTACAATGGAACGGTCAAGTGATTGTTGGAAATGATACATACCGATGTATGCGGTCCGATGAGTGCTGAAGCACGCAATGGATATCGTTATTTCCTAACCTTCACAAATGACTTAAGTAGATATGGTATATTTAATTAATGAAACCTAAGTCTGAAACATTTGAAAAGTTCAAGGAGTTTCAAATTGAAGTTGAAAATCATAGTAACAAGAAATAAAATTCTTACGATCTGATCATGGAGGAGAATATCTGAGTTACGAGTTTGGCGCGCATTTAAGACAATGTGGAATTGTTTCACAACTCACGCCACCTAGAATACCAAGCCGCAATGGTGTGTCCGAACGTCATGGATATGGTGCGTTCTATGATTCCTCTTGCCGACTTTCCACTATCGTCTTGAGGTTATGCATTAGATACAGCCGCATTTACTTTAAATAGGGCACCATCTAAATCGTTGAGACAACACCGTATGAATTATGGTTTGGCAAGAAACCTAAGCTATCGTTTCTCAAAGTTTCGGGATGCGACTCTTATGTCAAGAGGCTTTAGCATGATAAGCTCGAACCCAAAGAGGAGAAGTGTGTCTTCATAGGATACCCTAAAGAGAACATTGGGTATACCTTCTATCATAGATTCGAGGGCAAGATCTTTGTTGCCAAGAATGGGTCCTTTCTAGAGAAGGAGTTTCTCTCGATAGAAGTGAGTGGTATGAAAATAGAGCTTGATGAGATAATCATACCTTCTCTCGAATTGGAAAGTAGCACATCACAGAAAGAAGTTCCTGTCATGCCTACACCAGCCAAAGAGGAAGCTAATGATGATGATAATGAAACATTGGAAGCTATTACTGAACTTCGCAGGTCGACCAGAACATGTTCCACACCAGAGTGGTATGGTAATCCTGTCTTGGAAGTCATGTTGTTACACAATGGTGAGCCTACGAACTATGAAGAAGCAATGATGAGACTGGATTACGACAAATGGCTTGAGGCCATGAAATCCGAGATAGGATCCATGTATGAAAACCAAATATGGACTTTGGTAGACTTACCCGAGGACCTGCAGGCCATTGAGAACAAATGGATCTTTAAGAAGAAGACAAACACTGATGGTAATGTCACCGTCTATAAAGCTTGACTTGTTGCAAAGGGTTTTCGACAAGTTCAAGGGGTTGACTACGATGAGACTTTCTCACCTGTAGCGATGCTGAAGTCTATTATAATTATGTTAGCAATTTCCGCATATTTCGATTATGAAATCTGGCAGATGGACGTCAAAACAGTGTTCCTTAATGGTTTTCTTAAGGAAGAGTTGTATATGATGCAACCGGGAGGTTTTTTCGATCCTAAGGATGCTAATAAGGTATGCAAGCTCTAGCGATCCATCTATGTACTGGTGCAAGCATCTCGGAGTTGGAAATATACTTTATGAGCTGATCAAAGCTTTTGGTTTTATACAAACTTACGGAGAAGCCTGTATTTACAGGAAAGTGAGTGGGAGCTCTGTAGCACTTCTAATACTATATCTGGATGACATATTATTGATTCGAAATTATATAGAATTTCTGGAAAGCATAAAAGGTTATTTGAAAAAGAATTTTTCAATGAAAGACTTGCGTGAAGCTTCTTACACATTGGGCATTAACATCTATAGAGATGGATCAAGACGTCTGATAGGACTTTCACAGAGCACATACCTTGACAAGATTTTGAAGGAGTTCAAAATGGAGCAGTCAAAGAAGGGGTTCTTGCTTGCAAGGTGTGAAGATGAGTAAGACTCAAAGCCCGACCATAGCAGAAGAAAGAGAAAGGATGAAAGTCGTCCCCTATGCCTCGGCCATAGGCTCTATAATGTATGCCATGTTGTGTACCAAACCTGATGTAAGCCTCGCCATAAGTCTGGCAGGTAGGTACCAGAGTGATCTAGGAGTAGATCACTAGACAACGGTGAAAAATATCCTTAAGTACCTAAAGAGGACTAATGACATGTTTCTCATTTATGGAGGTGCAGAAGAGCTCGTTGTAAAGGGTTACATCAGTGCTAGCTTTGACACTGATTCGGATTACTCGAAGTCTCAAACCGTATATGTATTTATTTTGAATGGAGGAGCAGTCAGTTGGTGTAGTTCCAAGTAGAGTGTCGTAGCAGGATCTACATGTGGAGCAGAATATATAGCTGCTTCAGAAGCAGCGCAAGAAGGATTCTGGATGAAGGAGTTCATATCCGATCTGGGAGTAATACCTAGTGCATCGGATCCCATGACTATCTTTTGTGAAAACACTGGTGCCATTGCCAAGGAGCCCGGGTTTCACAAGAAGACCAAGCACATAAAATGCTGCTTCAACTCCATCTGTGATTACATCAAGGAGGGAGACATAGAAATTTACAAAGTACATATGGATCTGAATGTGGCACACCCATTGACTAAACCTCTTCCTCGAAAAAACATGATCATCACCAAAACTCTATGGGTGTTAGATTCATTACAATGTAAACTAGATTATTGACTCTAGTGCAAATGGGCGACTATTGAAAATATGCCCTAGAGGCAATAATAAAATGGTTATTATCATATTTCCTTGTTGATGATAGATGTTTATTATTCATGCTAGAATTGTATTAACCAGAAACTTAAATACATGTGTAGATAAATAAACAACACCATGTCCCTAGTGAGCCTCTACTAGACTAGCTCGTTGATCAAAGATGCATACAAAAATTTCACGCAGGCGGCACAATCAGGATGGAAGCAGTGGATCGCTACGGGAAGGGCTATGTTGAAACCAACGAAGTCGTACGTAACGGTTCATCGTCTTTATAAATGACGGGGAAATATCTTGAATGTTGTGCAAAGAAAAGACATGACAACACAATAAGTTCTGCTAGCACATTAAGTTGACGTACAGCCCTTTCTAAAAAAAGTTCAGGTACAAAATTAGAACATGTCTCAAATGTACTGGCATATCAGTGCTTCAGACCCATAGCTCGTATTTAACTAGTACCTCACAAGATTCAGTTGTTACCTCAAATTAGAGCACATCCAGGCAGCCAGCCCTGCCTCTTCTCCCAAAGAAGCAGTGGCCTCCGCCGCGCGATGGAGTAGGCCCTGCGCCATCCATCGTTCCGAGCAACACGGGGAAAGTCCGATGTTGACTCTGTAATGGACGCCGCCGATGCACCACGCACCAGCGGCGGCGGCAGGACTTCGATTGATGGATTGAGCACTTCTTCGACATGCACGAACACTCGACATGGTACATCCCTAACGTGGTCCGCGCGGCCTTGGTGGCGACGAATAGTACAACCCCGATTCCTGCACCGTATCTCAACACCAATCACCTTCGGTATGGTGGACGGCTTCTTCATCCATGCCATAACCGTCAGAGCCCAGCTGTCTGGAGGAACAAACATACTTACGAGCTCACCTCCAAGGTCGTTGATAAGCTCGCTCATGGACTCGCTGTTCCAAGCACGCCGAGGCATGTCGTGGAAGGTAAGCTTTGTTAAAACTCAAGCTCGGAGGGCACCGAGCCCCATCCCGGTGCCACCGATCAAAGCTCACGAGCGCCATCGCAGAACAAACGCCGGAAGATTCAACACGCAATCGCAATGAAAGTTGTCCGAACTCGACGAAGAAATAAGCCGGTGGCGGATAGACTTCGACGAGCAAGTCACTTATTTGGATGCCGTGCGCAATGCCAAGAGCTTTGACAAGGTCGTCCGGCGATACGGGAGGCCGGTCGCCGTTGATGGTTACCATCAGCACTTTGCCGGCAAACTGGTCGTCAAGCGCCGCCATGCCACTGTTGAGCGACAGCACGCGGCAACCAAAGGCAGGACGGACCTCAGGATCTCCGGCTCAGAGATCCGCGTTGACCAGCGACATGATAGTACGATTGAGTACAGGAAGTACAGGAGGGGGATTTTGGGGAACTGGAGTAGGAATCGAGATTCTAGAGGTGGGGGAGGGGCAGGAGACTGGGGATGAAAAGGTAGCATGAATTTCGAGCACGCGCCAATATGTTCCTCGGCGCCGAAGCGCACGAAAAACACCGGTGGCGCCCACATGTCGGCCTAAGAGTCCTTATTATTTCTTTTTGGAGAGCCCGGCCTTTTTCATGATCTTTTGAGAGCCCGCCCGAGAGTCATAATTGTCCTGCTTTGGCATTGCGTTACTACTCGCCCATATTCAACGACACCTCACCGCCCAAACAAGTGTACATCATCAAAAAGACACTAAGCTCAAATTATATAACTTGAAAAAGGAGATATACTCAACACTGGAGAATGGTGATGCCCTCATTTAGCCCACCAAGAGTTCGAGACAATAAACAGTTCAAACAACGATATATGTAACATTCAAACACCGACTAGTGACTACTATCGACATAAACAGAAGACATGATAGTTCATAAGAAGTCTTGCTACACCACCAAAACGCACCCATCTGCAGCGCTCAGACTCTCGTGATCCACACGAGAATGACATTCTAAATGAAGCAACTATTACATAGTAAGAGTGACATAGAAGAGGATGACCAAATGACAAGGAATATGCATAACAAAAGAAAGAACTACCCATCCAGAACCAGCAGCAAAGACAACAAAGTCATTCAAAGAGATGATCCAACACCATCATAATTTGCAGCCCCGCTTCAATGACCAAAGGATCCGGAGACACCAAGAATCCACCCTTCGATGCAACAACCCAATTACCTATCAACCTCAAGGCTTGAACCACATCATCGCTCGTCAGAATTGAGACATCCAAGGATCAAAGTTAATCCGGATGCTTTTGTCATTCTCACCTTCTTTTGGCTGCAGGCTGTATCGTTGACAATCAGGGGATTTTGCTCCCGAACTCCTAGGGCTCGCCGTGTAGACATAGTTTTCCATAGCAAACAAAGCCTCTCTGCCATCAAGGTCCATGCCAACGGTGATCTCCTGGTTAATCGGATAATTGAGTCCGAGAAACACAGAGTGTGAACCAAGGCTGTTTACCCGCCTCCAACTAAAAATCCTAAAGGCCCCAACAAGCTGGTATCCTGCTCATAGACGTAACAGCCACTGTCCGGATACTCACGTATTACACGGTGCTTGTATATAGTGGGGGTTTTGCAATAAAACTTTTCCGGCTCATGTGTCCGAATGATCATTAGTCTTTTGTCGTCGTCTGATCGAGCGAGGAACCAGTTGTGCTTCCCTGTTTTTGGCAAAGGTGGTGTGATTACAAAGGGTAGTAAATCAGGGACACCGCATCATATCAAAAGGACAGGCATTGTTAATGTAAGATCAGCATTGTTCGTAGTATGAGTAGGATAATGCAAGAAACAGATTGATATAGAAAATACAGGGCCGGGAGTCCCCTTTTCAAAAAAAGAAACAAGATCGATATGTCCTCGTTGAACCGGGAGGAAAATACAGGAAATGTATACTGGGTTTGAAAATATAGAAGTGCCATGCATGGTTATACTCATGTTATCTCGCAATCGATTCTTCACAGGAAACTACCATGTCATGCATGTTATGTAATCATGTTCTGTCCTCACAAACAAATTCTTCAAGGCAACTAACAAACCATGCATTGTTATATACTCGTGTTCGTGGGCAAAAATTTTGTGAGGATATTATTCTAGCCATTGATTGTCAAGGGCTAATATAGGTATGTACACATGGTAAGCATTGCAGATTTCATTACTTCCAAATATAGAGTTCTCCATATGCACATTTACTTCCCTAATGTATGGTTAGATGAAACCAACAGTGGTGCATGTTTCTACATCATGAAAATGAGGAAACTAACATGGCCATTGATACACACTCATATTTAGTAGTAGTATATAGATTACTGTAAAATAAGGATAATATCCATATATTCCTAACCATTTGATTATTCAGGGTACAAATTGGCTGTAATGACATGGTCACAATCGCATGAATTAACTCACTCCAAATATAGCAGATTTACGGCGTCTCTAATACATTGCCATAGTTCTACTCAAATTCTGCTCAAACAGGGATATGCCAATCATCACAAAAAGTTCAAACAGTGTCATGGCGTCATCATTAACATGAGAAGGAAACAACTTACACGCGCCATCCCAGCAATACGTGGTGCCATCTGCTTTGTCGATCGCGTAGATGATGCCATTGTGTTCAATAGCATCATAGAAGTGTGTATCAGCTTTGACGATGATCCACTGCGAGTCGAGTTGTCTCCAGCTAAAGAAGGCACCGGCGTAAAGATAGGCGAGTCCGCGGTCGAACAAGGCAATTAGCTTGAAGTCTGCGTAATTCGCATGTCGTGTGGGCACTTGGCAGATTACAATCTTCTGCAAAACAAGGTCCGTCCAACTGACGTAGTAATCTGGATGACTTGGACCGCGATGGTAATATTGTATATAATCCAACGGAGGAAGGATAATCTCATGGGAGGTCTGGAAGTTCACGAGCACCAACTTTTTACCGTCTTCTCTGAAGGCAGCCATCCAGTGGGAGTTCATGCCGACCCAGTACATACCTGCCAAGAAGTTTCGGGTGATGGTGATCGGATCGATGTCGAGGGAAATGATGTACAGCGACCCACTACATACCTGCAAAGAAGTTTTGACTAATGGAGATCGGATTGAAGTCGAGGGAATCATGCACGCCCGATCATGGTGAGCCAATCTCGCAAGACCAGATAGCGTAAAGCAGGTGTCTTGAAAAGCTTAGGCCTCGCTCGACGATGGCCGTGTGCATGTCCTCGAGCATGCAGCCAGCAGCAGGCGCCAACATATCCATACACGAACAACAGAGGTCGAGGATGTCATTTGGGAGATTGCTCCAATCGCAGCTCATATGGATGTTGCGCGTTCGCTCGCCATGGTGGAGTTTGGAAGGGGCTTGATTTACGGGAGAAGGATGTCAAGGCCGGAGCGGCTAGCGAGGAATAGTGGTACTGGGGAGGCGAGGAGGCGACGGTGCACGGGCACAGAGGAGATGGAGACGGAGACGGAGACGGAGAAGGAGATGGAGATGGAGATGGAGATGGAGTGGTGCTATGGGAACGGAGAGGGAGACGAGGCGAGGCGCCAATGTGTTGTACAACAAGGCGGTGACAGATCGCACAAAGGCATGTGGTGAGGCTGACTTTGGTAACCCGAACACGCCACCTCGCCTGGACTAGTGTCAGGCGCAGGGTGTTGTCACTTCACTGTGAGGACCGGATGAATAGTATTTTGACCATCAAGTGTACCACAGTTGTACTACTACTACTACTACTACTACTACTACTAGGAACATGAGTACTCCAGTATTGTATAGCGGAAATAGGTCTCCCGTGCTAGCATGCCTATTCACTTCATCGTTCAGGTATCATTCATATTGCGAGCGTAACAAAATTCTCGCATGCCCAATCAACGCCCGCCGCGATGCATGCAAAGGGTCGCTTCAGTGCATCAAGGACGGCATGCAAATCGTTCCACACTTGAGAGAGGAAAAATGGAAAGGTAGAACGCGGCAACCGAGGAAGAGAATGCTGGGTAACGAGGCTGGGAGGGGATCGAGCAGGAAGTTAATGCTCCACGCCTAAAGGTTTTGGGAAAACCTGATTTTCATAAGGTGACTTATACTCACCTAAACGCAAACCTGATTTTCATAAGGTGACTTATACTCACCTAAACGGAGGGAGCATTCCTTAACCAGAGAATGTTGTGTCTCCCACTCACGCGCTCAAAAAAAAGCTACGACACATTTTTTTTATCGGTTTGCATAGGTCCCACCTATCAGGAAGGATGGGTACGTACACGAACAGGTACGACTCATCAGTCTACCTGCATAGCCTTTTCGTTTAGTCTACCTAGCCGTCTAATCAACTGCCTGCACGCCACTTCTCCCATTTACTTCTCCATCGGGAACCGATTCTCCTCGCTTTCTTCACCTCCCCTTCATCTTCATTTGCATCCAAACCCCATTGTGTTCACATTGTTTTAACCTCTTTAAATAATCATCTACTACTTCAGTTAGACTAGCCATCTAATCCTAATTCTCCAAACCATAGCCCTCCGTTCCAGCGGTTCCAAATGGTGAAATCGATCGAGATGCAGGTTTTTAGTGTCCAACATGTCCTCGTCGAAGGCTCGATGCGCATAGTTGCCACCATCACCGTCCACCCAAGGGTTGTTCGGCAGTGGATCAACAATGTATCCAATTCCCTCAAAAAGGTAGAGACGAGTGTCAGTGTAAAAACCGGCGGATCTTAGGTAGGGGGTCCCGATCTGTGCGTCTTAGGCTGATGGTAACAAGAAGCAAGGGACACAGATGTTTACCCAGGTTCGGGCCCTCTCGATGGAGGTAAAACCCTACTTCCTGCTTGATTAATATTGAAGATATGGGTAGTACAAGCATAGATCTACCACGAGATCGTAGTGGCTAAACCCTAGAAGCTAGCCTATGATGGTATGATTGTAATTGTGATCGGCCTTCTAAGGACCAACCTCCCCGGTTTATATAGGCACTGGAGAGGACTAGGGTTTACACGGAGTCGGTTACAAGGAAGGAAATATAATATCCGGATCGCAAAGCTTGCCTTCCACGCCAAGGAAAGTCCCATCCGGACACGGGCGAAGTCTTGAGTCTTGTATCTTCACGCTTCAATAGTCCGGACGACGTATATAGTCCAGCTGTCCGGATACCCCCTAATCCAGGACTCCCTCAGTAGCCCCTGAACCAGGATTCAATGACGATGAGTCCGGCGCGTAATCTTGTCTTCGGCATTGCAGGGCGGGTTCCTTCTCCGAGTACTCCAAAGTAGTTATCGAACACTTGAACCGTGTCCGGATCCGCGAGGGGATTCTTACACACCGTTGTAGGGAACATGGCATAAATCTGATCCACTGGCAATTTTTGTACGCCGTGCCTTCGCATCGTGGCCCAGTTCAACACGAACCGGTGCTTCTTGCCCCACCTCGACTCGCGCTGCGAGGCGGTTTTATTGGCACGACCTGTCGAAGCAGAGACCGTGTTCCTCTTATTACGGGATCTTCCATTAATGAGGGCGTGCGTAGCCCTACGACGGCCGTTGGTATGACTCCGTGTGCCATAAGGTAAACCTCAAGCGGTCACCCTAAGGACTGTTGATATTCACCCCCTTTATAAAAGGGGCCGAGGCATGTGCCTCTTTTCCACCTCCCTCGCGCCTTTCCGCACCTCGAGTTCTAACACCCGAGATCTAAGCTCCAACCCCCCAGATCCTTCAATATGTCCGGATCCGACCCTCAAGGCCGGTGGGTGGCCTCCTCGATTCAAGCGGAGGACATTATGAAGCAGGAGAGGTCGAGATATCGATCACGACATCCAAGACAAGCTTCTGCTCCATGGCAGGTCATCCCTATGCCGGAGCCCAATGAGTGTGTCGTGTTTGTTCCTCACTTCCTCCGTGGCTTGGGCCTTACCCTCGATCCTTTTGTGAGGGGGCTCTGCTACCTCTTGAGCACTGCGTTGGATTTCCCCGAAGAGGAGAGGATGATGCAGCAAAGTAGGTAACTATTTCCCTCAGTTTTTGAGAACCAAGGTATCAATCCAGTAGGAGGCTACGCACAAGTCCCTCATACCTGCACAAAACAATATCTCCTCGCAACCAACGCGATTAGGGGTTGTCAATCCCTTCACGGTCACTTACGAGAGTGAGATCTGATAGAGATGATAAATAATATTTTTGGTATTTTTGGTATAGAGATGCAAAGTGAAAAGTAAAAGGCAAAGTAAAAACGAAGTAAGTATTAAAGTAATGGAGATTGATATGATGAGAATAGACCCGGGGGGCATAGGTTTCACTAGTGGCTTCTCTCAAGAGCATAAGTATTCTACGGTGGGTGAACAAATTACTGTTGAGCAATTGACAGAATTAAGCATAGTTATGAGAATATCTAGGTATGATCATGTATATAGGCATCACGTCCGAGACAAGTAGACCGACTCCTGCTGCATCTACTACTATTACTCCACTCATCGACCGCTATCCAAAGATGCATCTAGAGTATTAAGTTAAAAACAGAGTAACGCCTTAAGCAAGATGACATGATGTAGAGGAATAAATTCATGCAATATGATAAATACCCCATCTTGTTATCCTCGATGGCAACAATACAATCGTGCCTTGCAACCATTTCATCCATCGGGTAAGGACACCGCAAGATTGAACCCAAAGCTAAGCATTTCTCCCATTGCAAGAACTACCAATCCAGTTGGCCAAACCAAACGGATAATTCGAAGAGACTTGCAAAGATAACTCAATCATACATAAAAGAATTCAGAGAAGATTCAAATATTGTTCATAGATAATCTTGATCATAAACCCACAATTCATCGGTCTCAACAAACACACCAAAAAAATAAGATTACATCGAATAGATCTCCACGAAAGAGGGGGAGAACATTGTATTGAGATCCAAAAAGAGAGAAGAAGCCATCTAGCTACGAGCTATGGACCCGAAGGTCTGAAGTAAACTACTCACACTTCATCGGAGGGCTATGGTGATTATGTAGAAGCCCTCCGTGGTGGATGCCCCCTCCGTGAACTCCTAACAGCCCCAAGATGGGATCTCGTGGATACAGGAAGTTGCGGCGGTGGAATTAGGTTTTGGCTCCTCCTCGATCGCTTGGGGTGCGAGGTATATATAGGAGGAAGGAGTACGTCGGTGGAGCAACAGGGGCCCACGAGGCGGGGGCGCCCCACCCTCGTGACCGCCTCTGTTTTCTTGGAGTAGGGTCCAAGTCTCCTAGATCACGCTCGTGAGAAAATCACGTTCCAAGGTTTCATTCCGTTTGGACTCTGTTTGATATTCCGTTTCTTGAAACATCAAATAGGCAAAAAACAGCAATTACAGGCTGGGCCTCCGGTTAATAGGTTAGTCCCAAAAGTAATATAAAAGTGGAAAATAAAGCCGAATATAGTCCAAAACAGTAGATAAAGTAGCATGGAGCAATCAAAAATTATAGATACGTTGGAGACGTATCAGGCATCCCCAAGCTTAATTCCTGCTCGTCCTCGAGTAGGTAAATGATAAAAAGAGAATTTTTGATGCGGGGTGATACTTTGGCATAATTTCAATGTAAATCTTCTTAATTGTGGTATGAATATTAGGATCCGAAAGATTCAAGACAAAAGTTCATATTGACATAAAAATAATAATACTTCAAGCATACTAACTAAGCAATTATGTCTTCTCAAAATAACATGGCCAAAGAAAGTTATCCCTACAAAATCATATAGTCTGGCTATGCTCCATCTTCCCAACACAAACTATTTAAATCATGCACAACCCCAATGACAAGCCAAGCAATTGTTTCATACTTTAACATTTTCAAAAAAAATTCAATCTTCACGCAATACATGAGCGTGAGCCATGGATATAGCACTATATGTGGAATAGAATGGTGGTTGTGGAGAAGACAAAAGGAGGGAAGATAGTCTCACATCAACTAGACGTATCAACAGGCTATGGAGATGCCCATCAATAGATATCAATGTGAGTGAGTAGGGATTGCCATGCAACGGATGCACTAGAGCTATAAGTATATGAAAGCTCAACGAAAGAAACTAAGTGGGTGTGCATCCAACTCTCTTGCTCACGAAGACCTAGGGCATTTGAGGTAGCCCATCATTGGAATATACAAGCCAAGTTCTATAATGAAAAATTCCCACTAGTATATGAAAGTGACAAAATGAGAGACTCTCTATCATGAAGATCTTGGTGCTACTTTGAAGCACAAGTGTGGTAAAAGGATAGTAGCATTGTCCCTTCTCTCTTTTCCTCTCATTTTTTTATTTGGGCCTTTTTTTATGGGCTCTTTTTTTTTCATTTTTCTTTCTTTCTTTTTATTTTTTGTCCGGAGTCTCATCCCGACTTGTGGGGGAATCATGGTCTCCATCATCCTTTCCTCACTTGGGACAATGCTCTAAAGAATGATGATCATCACACTTTTATTTTTCTTACAACTCAACAATTACAACTCGATTCTTAGAACAAAGTATGACTCTATATGAATTCCTCCGGCGCTGTACCGGGATATGCAATGAAACAAGAGTGACATGTATGAAAGAATTATGAAAGGTGGCTTTGCCACAAATACGATGTCAACTACATGATCATGCTAGCAATATGACAATAATGGAGCGTGTCATAATAAACGGAACGGTGGAAAGTTGCATGGCAATATATCTTGGAATGGCTATGGAAATGCCATGATAGGTAGGTATGGTGGCTGTTTTGAGGAAGATATATGGTGGGTGTATGATACCGGCGAAAAGTGTGCGGTATTAGAGAGGCTAGCAATGGTGGAAGGATGGGGAAAAAGTGCGTATAATCCATGGACTCAACATTAGTCATAAAGAACTCATATACTTATTGCAAAAATCTAGAAGTTATCAAAGCAAAGTATTACGCGCATGCTCCTAGGGGGATAGATTGGTATGAAAAGACCATCGCTCGTCCCCGACCGCCACTCATAAGGAAGACAATCAATAAATAAATCATGCTCCGAGTTCATCACATAACGGTTCACCATACGTGCATGCTATGGGAATCACAAACTTCAACACAAGTATTCTTTAAATTCACAACTACTCAACTAGCATGACTTTAATATCACCATCTTCATATCTCAAAACAATTATCAAGCATCAAACTTTTCTTAGTATTCAACGCACTCAAAAGAAGGTTTCACATATCTTGAATACCAAGTATATTAATATTTAAGCAAATTACCATGCTATTAACGACTCTCAAAATAATCTAAGTGAAACATGAGAGATCAATAGTTTCTTTAAAACAAATCCACCACCGTGCTCTAAAAGATCTAAGTGAAGCACTAGAGCAAAAATTATCGCGCTCAAAAGATATAAGTGAAGCACTATGAGCAAAACTATCAAGCTCAAAAGATATAAGTGAAGCACATAGAGTATTCTATCAAATTAAAATTCATGTATGGCTCTCTCAAAAGGTGTGTATAGCAAGGATGATTGTGGTAAACTAACAAGCAAAGACACAAATAATACAAGACACTCCAAGCAAAACACATATCATGTGGTGAATAAAAATATAGCTCCAAGTAAATTACCGATGGAAGTAGACGAAAGAGGGGATGCCTTCCGAGGCATCCCCAAGCTTTGACATTTTGGTGTCCTTGGATTATCTTGGGGGTGCCATGGGCATCCCCAAGCTTAGGATCTTGCCACTCCTTGTTCCATAATCCATCAAAAGAATTTACCCAAAACTTGAAAACTTCACAACACAAAACTCAATAGAAATCACGTGAGCTCCGTTAGAGAAAAAAAAACAAAAGACTACTTTAAGGTACTGTAATGAACTCATTCTTTATTTATATTGGTGTTAAACCTACTGTATTCCAACTTCTCTATGGATTATAAGCTATTTTACTAGCCATAGATTCATCAAAATAAGCAAACAACACACGAAAAACAGAATCTGTCAAAAACAGAACAGTCTGTAGTAATCTGTAACTAACGCAAACTTCTAGAACTCCAAAAATTCTACCAAAATAGGTTCTGGTGATTTTTAACAATTGTTTTCGTGAATAGAAAGATTCTGGAAATTACAGCAAGATCAAATAACTATCATCCAAGAAAATCCTATAGGTCTAACTTGGCACAAACACTAATTAAAACATAAAAACACATCTAAACAGAGGCTAGATGGATTATTTGTTCCTAAAAATAAGCAAAAACAAAAAAACTAAAAATAAAATTGGGTTGCCTCCCAACAAGCGCTATCGTTTAACGCCCCTAGCTAAGCATAAAAGCAAGGAAAGATTTAAGTATTGTCGTCTTTGGTAGGCAATCCATAGGTGGCTCTCGTGATAGATTCATATGGTAATTTTATTTTCTTTCTAGGAAAGTGTTCCATGCCCTTCTTTAATGGAAATTGGAATCTAATATTCCCTTCCTTCATATCAATAATTGCACCAATCGTTCTAAGGAAAGGTCTACCAAGAATAATAGGGCAAGAAGGATTGCAATCTATATCAAGAACGATAAAATCTACGGGCACATAATTCATATTTGCAACAATAAGAACATAATTAATTCTTCCCATAGGCTTTTTAATAGTGGAATCCGCAAGATGCAAGTTTAGAGAGCAATCATCAAAGTCACGGAAATCTAGCAAATCACACAAAGTTTTCGGAATAGTGGAAACACTAGCACCCAAATCACACAAGGCATGAAACTCATAATTTTTAATTTTAATTTTAGTAGTAGGTTCCCACTCATCATAGAGCTTTCTAGGGATAGAGACCTTCAACTCAAGTTTTTCTTCATAATATTGCATCAAGGCATCAACAATGTGTTCGGTAAAGGCCTTATTCTGACTATAAGTATGAGAAGAATTTAGCACGGATTGCAACAAGGAAATACAATCAATTAAAGAGCAATTTTCATAATTAAATTCCTTGAGATCCAAAATAGTGGGTTTAGCAACATCTAGGTTTTTATTTCTTTCAATCCCACATTTATCAATTTCATCATCAAGATCTAAAAACTCCAAATTCTTAGAACGCCTTCTAGGTAAGGGAAGATCATATTCAGTTTCATCAAGATTCATATTGCAAAACAAAGATTTAATGGGGGACACATCAATAACTTTTAGATCTTCATCTTGATTTTCATAGGAATTGGAAGAACAAGTTTTAATAAAGGCATCTTTGGAAGCACGCATCCGCGGTTCTTTCTTTGCACTCATCAATGGAAATTCTCATAGCTTTGAGAGACTCATTGATATCATGCTTAGGAGGAATAGATCTAAGCTTTAAAGAATCAATTTCAAGAGAAATTCTATCAACGTTCCAAGCCAAATCATCAACTTTAAGCAATTTCTCCTCAAGCAAAGTATTAAAATTCTTTTGCGAAATCATAAATATATTTAACGCTAGTCTCAAATTCAGAGGGCATCTTATTAAAATTTCCATAAGAATTGTTGTAGGAATTTCCATAATTATTAGAGGAATTACTAGGATAAGGCCTAGGATTAAAATTCCCTCTATATGCGTTGTTACCAAAATTATTCCTACCAACAAAATTCACATCCATAGATTCATTATTGTTCTCAATCAAAGTAGATAAAGGCATATCATTAGGATCAGACGAAACACACTTAGTAGCAAATAATTTCATAAGTTCATCCATCTTTCCACTCAAAACATTAATTTCTTCTATCGCATGCACTTTTTTATTAGTAGATCTTTCGGTATGCCATTGAGAATAATTAACCATAATATTATCTAGAAGTTTAGTAGCATCTCCTAGAGTGATTTCCATAAAAGTGCCTCCAGCGTCGAATCTAAAAGATTTCTAGAAGAAAAATTCAATCCGCATAAAAGTTTTGTATAATCATCCACAAGTTCAAACCATGAGTAGGACAATTACGTATCATTAATTTCATTCTCTCCCAAGCTTGTGCAACATGTTCATGATCCAGTTGCTTAAAATTCATAATATCGTTCCTAAGAGAGATAATCTTAGCGGAGGAAAATACTTAGAGATAAAAGCATCTTTGCACTTGTTCCAAGAATCAATGCTATTTTTAGGCAGAGATGAAAACCACGCTTTAGCACAATCTCTAAGCGAAAAAGGAAATAGCTTCAATTTAACGACATCATTATCGACATCTTTTTCTTTTGCATATCACATAAATCAACGGTTATTCAGATGAGTAGCGGCATCTTCACTAGGAAGGCCGCGAATTGATCTTTCATAACAAGATTCAACAAAGCAGTATTGATTTCACAAGATTCAGTATTGGCAAGAGGAGCAATCGGAGTGCTAAGGAAATCATTATTATTGGTATTGGTGAAGTCACACAATTTGGTAGTATCTTGAGCCATCGCGACAAACAAGCAATCCAACACAAGAGCAAACAAAAGGCAAGCGAAAAAAAAGGCAAACGGGAAAAGGAGGAGGAGATTCTGAAAGAGAGGGCGAATAAAACGGCAAGGGTGAAGTGGGGGAGAGGAAAACGAGAGGCAAATGGCAAATAATGTAATGCGGGAGATAGGGATTGTGATGGGTACTTTGTATGTAGACTTTAATGGTGCGTATGGCTTGTTGTTAGGAGTCCAAGTCTTGACTTGTTCTTGCGTAAGCCTCCCGACAACGGCGCCGAAATTCTTCTTGCTACCTCTTGAGCACTGCGTTGGATTTCCCGAAGAGGAGAGGATGATGCAGCAAAGTAGCATAAGTATTTCCCTCAGTTTTGAGAACCAAGGTATCAATCCAAGAGGAGGCTACGACAAGTCCCTCGTACTGCATAAGACAATATCTCCTCGCAACCAACGCGATTAGGGGTTGTCAATCCTTCACATTCACTTACGAGTGAGATCGATAGAGATGATAAATAATATTTTGGTATTTTTGGTATAGAGATGCAAAGTGAAAAGTAAAAGGCAAAGTAAAAACAAAGCAAGTATTAAAGTAATGGAGATTGATATGATGAGAATAGACCCGGGGGCCATAGGTTTCACTAGTGGCTTCTCTCAAGAGCATAAGTATTCTACGGTGGGTGAACAAATTACTGTTGAACAATTGACAGAGTTAAGCATAGTTATGAGAATATCTAGGTATGATCATGTATATAGGCATCACGTCCGAGACAAGTAGACCGACTCATGCCTGCATCTACTACTATTACTCCACTCATCGACCGCTATCCAGCATGCATCTAGAGTATTAAGTTAAAAACAGAGTAACGCCTTAAGCAAGATGACATGATGTAGAGGAATAAATTCATGCAATATGATAAATACCCCATCTTGTTATCCTTGATGGCAACAATACAATACGTGCCTTGCAACCCTTTCTGTCACTGGGTAAGGACACCGCAAGATTGAACCCAAAGCTAATCACTTCTCCCATTGCAAGAACTACCAATCTAGTTGGCCAAACCAAACGGATAATTCGAAGAGACTTGCAAAGATAACTCAACCATACATAAAATAATTCAGAGAAGATTCAAATATTGTTCATAGATAATCTTGATCATAAACCCACAATTCATCGGTCTCAACAAACACACCGCAAAAAGAAGATTACATCAAAAAGATCTCCATGAGAGAGGGGGAGAACATTGTATTGAGATCCAAAAAGAGAGAAGAAGCCATCTAGCTACTAGCTATGGACCCGAAGGTCTGAAGTAAACTACTCACACTTCATCGGAGGGGCTATGGTGATGCTGTAGAAGCTCTCCGTGGTGGATGCTCCCTCCGGCAAAGCTCCGGAATAGGCCCCAAGATGGGATCTCGTGGATACAGGAAGTTGCGGTGGTGGAATTAGGTTTTTGGCTCCTCCTCTGATCATTTGGGGGTACGTAGGTATATATAGGAGGAAGGAGTACGTCAGTGGAGCAACAGGGGCCCACGAGGCGGGGCGCCCTGGGGCGCCCCACCCTCGTGACCGCCTCACACTTCTTGGAGTAGGGTCCAAGTCTCACGGATCACGTTCGGTGAGAAAATCACGTTCCCAAGGTTTCATTCCGTTTGGACTCCGTTTGATATTCCGTTTCTTAGAAACACTGAAATAGGAAAAAAAACAGCAATTCTGGGCTGGGCCTCCGGTTAATAGGTTAGTCCCAAAAATAATATAAAAGTGGAAAAAAAAGCCCAATATAGTCCAAAACAGTAGATAAAGTAGCATGGAGCAATCAAAAATTATAGATACGTTGGAGACGGATCAGGCTCATGTTCTATTATGGGTTGTATTTTCATGATCTAGCTCCGGACGCTATCCTCCATATCTCATCGTTCATTATAGTGTGCGAGGCCTTCCTCCATGTCACCCCACACTTCGGCTTATGGCTCAAGACCTTCAATGTGAAGCCGAAGATGATCGAGGGGCGACACGCGGAGTGCGGAGGTGCCGTAATAAGCAGGAACGCTGATGCCCCATGGCTAGAGGGTTCTTTCCCAGAAGTATCCGATGTATGGCAACGGAGGTGGTTTTATGTCACGGCTCCCAGAGGCACAAAGTGGGTGGCCGCCCCCGAGTTCCGCTCGGGCCCTCCGTCACAACTAGCGTCTTGGACCGACGTAGGATGGAATTGGGGGCCCGCTGGTGATATTCCAGTACTGCACAACCGCATCCGAGAGCTTCTTGAGAGGGACATTAACCTTGTCAACATAATGCAAGTGATGTTAATCTGACGGATGTTGTCGTGCCAACGCTGGCCTCTCCGGATGTGGGAATTCAATCCAGAGGGTCCGCGGACTGTCAAGAACTTCTTCGGCCTGAAGCTCGAAGGGATGTGCAAATTATTCTTCGGACCGAAAGTAAAGTGTCCGGACACCACCGAGGATGCGGGCCTAAGCTGCAATCGCCTAGATACCCAAGTAAGTAAACCTAATACCGGACTTTGTATTTGTCATAATTGTTTATTCTGAAAATCATCTGTGGCGAGGAATGGCTCAGCAAGGCGGAGAGAATCAGGTGTCCGGCGCCACTTCCCGAAGGCTCGCCTGGTCCCACCATGGCCAAGATGCTTGACCGGGTACTCAGCAGAATGCCCTCAGGGAAAGACAAGGGGAAGAACGAAGAAACCGAACTTCACACGTTACGCATCTGAACCGGGGGAATTGTTGCCTCCCCTAAGGAGGATAGTCAGGAAGGGGAGGCTAAGGCCTCCTCCCCACACGGGAAGAAGAGGGCTGCCTCCGAAGACTCGGAGACGGAGATGCCCAAACCAGGGAAAAAGATAACACCAGGGGGCTTTGCCCCGACGGGTACCCTCACCGCGTCGTGCCCACCAACGGGCCAGCCCTCCACCGAGTTGTAAGTTAATTTTTAATTCGAAGGTACTGCGTTCCTCCTACATCAATAACCAGGATTCGTCTTTCGCAGTCCGGCTAGCAGCCCTTCTCAACAGAGTTCGTCTTCGGGGGATCTTCCTTCGGAGATGATGGAGAGTGAGACCCCACCCACCTCTCCGTCTCATGAAGCGGGCGACACCGAGGTATCGTCACGGAGGAGTCCGGATCTGCCGAAGCCGGAAGCCAATGTGTCAGCCGCCCTGAGCCCGGAGCATTTGGCTCCCACGAGGGGCGATGGGAAGGGTCCGGCACAGTTCGATGTCCGGCCAGACGTACTGACGGGCCTACTGGAGCGAGTTGCGTTCTCGGAGGAGCACCGCTCATTAATAAGCGCGGTGCTCAAGAAGATTTCATCCGCTACAAGCGGTTTGAATGAAGCATTTACAAGTCTGCTCAGAGGCTTTGAGGTATGTAGTAAAGAATACACTGTTTTTGGCTGTGAGGCACGCATTAGGTGTGCTCCATATTGATAGTAGCCCCTGAGACTCTGGTTGCCCGCCCTAGGCGGCAAACGGGGGATCCTAAATCAATGACTAAATCAGAATACGCAGCGGTACACAGGTCCGCCGCCGCCATCCGTTGAAGTTGCCGAACTAACCAGGCAGATTGGATCGATTGATGCCGATATCACGCTGGTGAACGAGCAGCTGGACAAATCACAAGGTATGTGCTCTGCCTTCCTTTGTATAGGAAAATATGGAGGCGGCATGATATTAATGTAATATGTTCGGACTGCAGATGGTGCTGCTACCGTGGAGGCCCTTAGGGCAGAACTTCTCCAGGCCAAGGAACAAGCTCGGGTTAGCACTGCGGCTGCCCTAAAGGCGGCCGAAGAATTGAGAGCCGAAGAGGCTGCTCATCGCGGAAGCGAGGAAAAGATAGCCGAAATGGCTGTTGAGTTAAAAAATGCCGCTGACTGGTATGAGCTCCTTAAAAAGGAGCATAAGGATAGTTTGGCCGAGCTAGACAAGGCACTTAATGCCACCAAGGAAGTACAGACCGCGCTCAGGGGTGCGCGGGAGGAACTTCAACAGGCCGGTAAAATCATGGCTGGAGGCTCCTACTTGCTGCGGACGAAGTTTTTCGATCCGAAATACGCTCCCCTGGATGGACGCTGGAGTCCTGCGGACGCGTATGCGGATTTGGCAAAGAGTACAGCTGACGCTGCCAAGTTCTTCGAGGATCAGGGTGATAAAGAAGTGGAGAAGCTTTTCTGGTCACAATTCAATGCTCCCACTCGCCCGCTGCCGTTAAGTGACAAGATGGCTGCTGTAGCGGAGCTTCACAGGCTGTCCGGGCTTGCAATGTCGGCTGTGATAGACCATCTTTGGCCGAAAGGGCCTAAGCCGGACAGTTATTTTGGCTTGGTGCAGCAATTCCTTGGGGCCGTGCCTTGGATCAACGCCATGAGGAGGTCGGCGTGCATAGATGGTGCACGAATGGCTCTTGCCCGCGTTAAAGCCTATTGGACAGATATGGAGGCCACCATTATAGCGACCCAGGATCCGGCGGGGGGCCAATATCCGGCCGAGCACTACTTGGCGCAGGTCACAGAAGGTGCCCGCCTAATAGAGGCGCAGTGCTCGAAGAATGCGTTGCTCGAGTGATGAATCAAATCATTGTAAAAAATGATGTTTATTTTGATTATGAAACAGTATTTATTGTACTGTTTTCCTGAAAATATGATTGTGTCCCCTGTGCGGCCGTTTATATATATGTATATATATGAATATGTGATCCGAAAGTTAGTAGTCGTTGGCTTCATTTACACGCAGACAATGAGGGGGTGTTCGCGAATATGCTTAATCACACTTGATCCAACGTCTTGGTCCATTAAGGAGGTGATCGCACATCGAACTAGGCAACCGGAATATATAGTTGTAACACTTTCGCTTAGCCATGGGAGTCTAACGTTGGGGCTACTATGTAGCCCCTGGTACCTACGTGTGCATCCGAATACGGGCGCGTGTGTACATGACCGGGAAACGGTCCTTCGTTAATGCGTAGGGATCCTAAAGATTCCGATAGGTCTTTGAGTGGTTGAACAGTCTCTTGCTGTATCATGACAGTCAGTTTTCGGCTTTCTCTAATAAGGTGCTCATCCGGAATTACCAGGGCACAATCGCAGTAGTTCTCCTTTGGCCACCTTAGTCGATAATAACGGAAAGTAAGGCGGCAAACCCAGGAGCCGGGCAAACCCAACATTTAACCAAAGACATGATTCGGAGTTGCTGCATATAAGGCCAAACTCGTGACACCGAACACTCCCGAAGGTATTCAGACTTGATAACAGACGATGGGCTCAAGAATGCCCATTCATTATAAACCCTGTGTTTCCAGGTACGTGCGTTAATCTGTCATGGCGAAATGCCAATAACGGCAGTATCCTCTGTGGGTATGGAACCCATGGGATGGTTAAACAACAAGAGGCAATAGAAAAGGTTTACACAGGCTTAATCTAAAAGAAACCTGTTGAACGGGGCCCTGCTGCACGTCTGCGCCTTTATCTCCGTTGTGCCGTATCCTGGAAGTGTATCGCGCGAATGTTGTCTGTGAAAAAAAGAAAACTCGTAGGAGAGTACAACGTAAGTATGTGATGGATAATAAAAGTGTAAGATGTTGGCCTGCCCATAAGGTTGAGCCAAGTGTGGGGCTGTATTAAGTATTTATAGCCCCTGGTGTCCACTATGGGATTACATATACGGTGCCCTGATTCAATTTTATCCGGGCGACCGGACTCGTCTAACCGAGTCTGTGGTCTTTAATGACCAGTCGTGTTTTCTGATTTTGGAGGCCGCTTATAGTCTGGCCGCTAAGGCCGTCGCAAGTTCCTCTGCGCGTGAAGAGCGCTCTGTGATGACGCCACGTAGACCGGGCATCTTGAGTGTAAGGTAGCCATAGTGCGGCAATGCGTTGAAGCGGGCGAAGGCCATTCTTCCAAGCAATGCATGATAGTTGCTTTGGAAGGGTGCGATGATGAAGAGTAGCTCTTTGCTTCTGGAGTTGCCTGGAGAGCCGAATGTTACCTCTAGTACGACAGAGCCCCTGCTGTGGGCTTCAACGCCTGGTATCACCCCTTCAAAGGTGGTGTTGCTTTGGTTAATTCTGGATGGGTCTATCCCCATCCTGCGGACAGTGTCCTCATATATTAAATTGAGACTGTTGTTGCCGTCCATAAAGACGTGGGTGAGATGATATCTGTCGATTATTGGGTCAAGCACCAAGGCCTTTGATCCTCCGCGCTGAATACTAGTTCGACCGTTCGAGTGATCGAAGGTGATCGGATGAGACGTCCAGTGGTTAGGTGTGAGTACGATGGGCTCTATATCGAGCGTGTCTCTATCGCCGCTGTTCGTGCCTTCTCGTGGATGTGTGAGTCGTGTGGATCATGTTCACTGCTTTAACCTCTGGCGGGAATTTTTCTCGTCCCCGGTGTTCGGTCGGCGAGGTTCATCCTCGCCTTCTCTTGGTGTTTCCTTCCCTTGTGTTCGCATTTAATTTGCCGCCTGCTTGAAGACCCAGCACTCTCTGTGCGTGTGGTTCGCAGGTTTGTCGTGGTGCCATGAATCGGCATAGTCTGTCTAGGACTCTATTCAGACCGTCGGTCCCTCTTTACCGCCTTTAAATGGCTTCTTTTCTTGATCGGTCGAGAGCCCCGAACTGCATTAACCGCTGTGTTATCCGGCTCTCTTCCTTGTTTGGGCGTTTGTTTTATTACGCCGTGGCTTCCGTTGCCATCCCTTATTTCGATGTCTTTGGGTCGCTGGTGCCTTTACTGGCTAGCTAGCTATCTTCACCAGCAAAAGCGGGTCATGAGGTTTGTTAAGGCTGCCATTGTCCTCGGCTTTTCTTGGCCGAGGTGTCTGGTGAGCCACTCGTCACGGATGCTGTGTTTGAATGCCGCTAAAGCTTCGGCGTCCGGACAGTCGACAATTCGGTTCTTCTTAGTGAGGAATATGTTCCAAAGCTTGCGGGCGGACTCTCCGGGTTGTTGGATTATGTGACTTAAATTGTCAGCATCCGGAGGCCGGACATAGGTCCTTGGAAATTGGCCCTGAAAGCGTCCTCGAGTTCCTCCCAACTCCCAATTGAATTTTCGGGGAGGCTTTTCAACCAGTGTCGGGCTGGTCCCTTCAGTTTGAGGGGAAGGTATTTGATGGCGTGGAGGTCATCCCCACGGGCCATATGTATATGCAGGATAAAATCCTCAATCCAGACACCTGGGTCTGTTGTTCCGTCGTACGCCTCTATATTCATAGGTTTAAAGCCCTGTGGAAATTCATGGTCCAAGATTTCTTCGTAAAAAGCACGGGGTGAGCGGCCCTCTCAGATCTGGGCGCAGCTCGGCATGCCGCTGGCTGTTGTTGTGTCCAGTGTTTATTCCGAACTGGTATTCGATTGGCATAATCGTTGTGGTGACCATAGTCCCTCGCTGGGGTGTGTCCTTTAGATCCATAAATGGACCTGGCCGCGCCAGCTTTCTTATCCAGGTGCTCACGTAGATCGTGCGCGGCGTCGGTAGCCGCTTTATTGCGGTTATGAAGTGGTACGGCTTCGTCGTCGAATTCTGGTAGTAGCTTGCGTTTTGGATAGCTCTTTGTATGGCGATCATCGCCATATCTTTCTTCAGTGTCTAGCGCTTTATTCCATCTACGATTGAGCGTTTCCTGTGCGGCTTTGAGCCGTTGCTTCTGCTTCTTTAGGCTTCTTGCGATGGCCATAAGCTTTCTGTGGAGGTTATCTTGTTCCACGCATTTTTCCGGGATGATGAATGCATCGTCGTCCGGACTGTTTTCTTGTACTAGTTCGGTTTGATGACCTCGTCCGTCGGGATCATTATCCTCGGGCGTCCTCTCCGAACTGTGTTCAGGGTGGCCTGGTTCGCCTTGCTCCATCGCTGGGTCCGTATGGTCGTTGTTGCCTTCGGAGTTGACTGTAGTATCGATCCCTCTGGCGCTCTTGTCGCTATTTTTACTATTGCTGGACTTAGAATGGCGTCTTCCCCGTCGCTTTGGCTTTTTCCCGGGGGTTTTATCTTCCGAATTGTCGCCTTTGTCCTCTTTGGGCGTATCCACCATGTATATGTCGTGTGACGAGGCAGAAGTCCAGCGCCCCATAGATTCTGAATCTTCTCCTGCATCGTCGTCCATACCGTCGATGCCTTTGGAGTCAAAATCAAGAACGTCGGTTAAATCATCAACCGTGGCTATGAAGTGGGTGGTGGGTGGGCAACGAATTTCTTCGTCGCCTGCCTCCCACTCGAGCCGGGCATAGTTTGGCCCAGAATTTTCTGTCAAAGAGAGAGTTTTCAACGAGTTCAGCATGTCGCCAAAGGGTGAGTGCTGAAAGATGTCCGCAGCGGTGAACTCCATTACCGGAGCCCAACCTGGCTAGACTGGCTCAGGAGTGCGCAGACCGGAACCAACATCCGGATACGAATCCGGGGGTCCGGAGTCACAGGCCACCACAGAGGTAAGGCCCGTGTTCGGCTCCACCGCCGATAAGTGTGCGACCTACGGGGTGAGGTCCAGCCCTCCATCCTTAGGCAACGCAGCCTGCTCCGGATTTAGGTCCGAGGCTACTGCGGGGGTGATACCCCGAGCTTTGAGCGACAGCAGGTCTAAGCCGTGCTCGTCGTGTCTGTCCGGTGCTCCTGGCATAGGCACAAATCCGTCGGTGATCCGGTCTCCACGGATATCCGCCATGTAATTCAGGTTTCTAATCCTGATCTGGTGGCCAGGGGCGTAGCTATCGATCTGCTCTAGATGGCCAAGCGAATTGGCCCGCAGGACGAAGCCGCCGAACACGAAGATCTGTCCGGCGAGGAAGATCTCACCCGGGACCGTGTTGTTGATGATGGTTGAAGGAGCCATCGAGCCCCGTAGCGACGACACAGAGGAACTCCTAATGAAAGCACCAATGTCGGTGTCAAAACCGGCGGATCTCGGGTAGGGGGTCCCAATCTATGTGTCTTAGGCTGATGGTAACAAGAAGCAAGGGACACCGATGTTTACCCAGGTTCGGGCCCTCTCGATGGAGGTAAAACCCTACTTCATGCTTGATTAATATTGAAGATATGGGTAGTACAAGAGTATATCTACCACGAGATCGTAGAGGCTAAACCCTAGAAGCTAGCCTATGATGGTACAATTGTAATTGTGATCGACCTTCTAAGGACCAACCTCCCCGGTTTATATAGGCACTGGAGAGGGCTAGGGTTTACACAGAGTCGGTTACAAGGAAGGAAATATAATATTCGGATCGCCAAGCTTGCCTTCCACGCCAAGGAAAGTCCCATCCGGACACGGGACGAAGTCTTGTATCTTCACGCTTCAATAGTCCGGACGACGTATATAGTCCGGCTGTCCGGATACCCCCTAATCCAGGACTCCCTAAATGAGGGTCATCAGTCTCGATGCAGAGTACACAGAGCGTGCCCCTGGGAAGATCCAGCGCGCCGCCGTCCTTCAGTTGTGCCTCGAAGGTGATGTTTTGGTGTACCACATCATACACTCCCCCTCCATACCAGGTGAGCTTCACAACTTCTTGTCTCGGGAGGACGTATACTTCTGTGGGGCAGCCATCAAAGGGGACAAACAAGTCGGAGCCGTACAACCTTGATTTGAAAAGCATCGCTGACCTATAAACCGAATCAAAATTCCTGAGAAGATTGTGATAAATGTACACCATCCCTATTCGACGTAGCAAATTTTGTGCTCGGTACAAATCTTCAGAAGGGTGACGAGACGGTGGCATTAAGGTCGTCTGGATGGGAGAATTATCCCTTGACGTACGAGCGGATAAAATATGCTTCCCTCGATGCCTGTCTGAGTTTCGAGATAGCTGCAAGGTACAAAGAGCTTGTTGCGAAGCCGTCTCCCACAGAGAATGAGAACAAGAAGAAGAAGAAGAAGAAAAGGCTGCACCAGCAGGAGGGCATTATGGATGGATGAACTATTTCCTCTCTTGTAAAAAAAATCATTCCCTCTCAGTGTATATTGATATAGATGGACTATTTCGATGGTGTGCATGTCTTTGGAACAGAGTAGTAGTGTGGGTCCGCTTGACTATAAGGAACTATTTATCCGCATATATAGCTTTCTCTGCTACTCCTTCCAGTGATTGGTATGCAGTGCATGTGTCCGTAGACATGACACCTTGTCCATGGAAGTGTAGCGACCCGACCTCAGATGGTCAAGTCTCTGTGCTTCAGTGTCATCCCTGGATCAGTAATGCTGACACACAGTACTTTGAAGGATTTATAACAGAGTAGCAATCACACACTTATTACATCGAATGTCTCAAAAGAAAACTTATTACAATAAATATGGCTTAAGGCCATCTAATACGATAACAGCGGAAGGCTTGGAAGATAAAGTGAGTCCATCAACTCCAACGGCATAGCTGAGCTGCACGGCAATGACCTAACGAACCTTACTCCTTGTCTGGAAAGCCTGCAACATAATACGTTGCAGCCCGTAAACGGGTCAGCACATGGAATATGCTGGCAATATAACACAGTAGAGCAAGAACAGGATAATGCTATCACTACATGCATATTTGGCTGGTGGAAAGCTCTATGGTTATAATTTTGCGAAAAGCCAATTTTCCCTACAACAAAGGAATAGATTTTAATTTAACTATCATGGTGGTTGGAACATTGAGAAGGTATAACCCCAACTCAATCCCAATTAAAGTAATTAACAACCCAACAATATTAATTAAGAGTGATGAGATACATGTGATAACCCAAGTACTAGATACTCAAGATTGTCCATAACCGGGGACACGGCTAACCATGATTAGATTGTACACTCTGCAGAGGTTTGCGCACTTTTCCCCACAAGACTAGATCGCCTCCGTGGATTTCTCGCACTGCATGGTGTTCGAAAAACGGATGACCGGGACATAGTCTTTCAGAAACATTAACTCCCTACTCAGGGTAGACCATACCAAACCTACAAAACCCACTACCTGCTGATCTACCTCTTCAAGAGCTTCACGTAACTTACTCAACTATGCTAGAGCCCATAATAGCTTGTGGCTGCACACGGAAGTTCTAGCATGAATCATCTCAGTTCCCTTTAAGCCTGGGTGGCGGTCCATAGGAAGATCACACGGGTACCCTAGGATTTCCAAAAAAACAGACAACACTGGGTTCCCAGGTGCCTCAATCCACCCAGATGTTAAATTAAGTTGCCACCCTAAGTTGAACCATTAATTAACAATCTCACATATGTCATGGATTCACTCAAACCCAAACCACGTCTACGAGCATAGCATAGCAATATAAGCAACGCGTAGAAGTAACTCCCAAGGGTTTGATAGTAACAGGGCAATAGGTTCTACCTCAACAACTACTTCCCAACCCACAAGTTAATGACATCCTAATCATGCAATGTTTGAGGATTGAACTAATGCATAAAAACTGGGTATGAAAAGAATATGATCAATGTGTTACTTGCCTTGCTGACGATCCGCGAATCCTAGAGACTCGTAGTAAGACGCTTCGCACTCCGGGAATTCTGTCGCAAACAAGCAATAACATACATAAGCGACAAGCAAAAACTTCAAATAAAAGAGGTTGACCATAAAGTTCAACTTAAGAACTCCGGTTCGCAAAAAGAATCAAATCAAACGGAGCAACGAAACTCAAACAATGAAAGAAACAAGATCTGTTTACTAATCTGAACTAAGGTCAAATTTTACAGTACCAAAATATTGTTTAAGTTGATTAAACAGAAATAGGTTCTCGAGATGAATCTCTAGGCATTTGAATCGCCTGATTCCGACTAACGAGCGAAAAGATAAATAGAAATTAAGATCGGATCAGAAATCACGATCAAAAATAATCACAGATAAATCCGATAAAAGGAAACTGACGAACAGACTAACAAACGAGCGTTCGTTATCTATAACTAACGGGCGAAAATAGTTTGTTAAAACGAACGTACGACGAACGTCCGCTAAACAGAAAAACTGGGAAAAACCGGCGAACCGATCTAGAAAAAAACCGAACTAGGGGTTCTAAAAAACCGAACGGTTTAAAAAAATCGGCAGCGACGGATCGGCGCGGTACCTCCGGTGAGGTGGCTCGTGGCGGGATCGGCAATGGGCGGCGGCTTGGGCGGCGGGGCTCGGCGGCGGAGCGGGCGGCAAGCGGCGATGACGGCTGGCTGCAGATGGCGGCGGCGAGGTGCGGGCGGCGGGAGGCGGCGGCGGGCAGCTCACCAAGGCCAGTGGGGCTGGCGGGTGGTGGTGGGGGCTCGGGCGGGGATTTAAAGGGAGGCGGCTTGGCTTGGGTGAGGGGGCGCCCGGGGAGGAGTCCGAGCCGGACTCTCCTCGGCATCCGTGCCAAGCACGGCGGCGCGCGCGATGGGAGGCGGTGTGCGGGGTGGGCCGGCCTGGCTCGGCTGGGCTTCGGCCCAGTCGGGCGCGGGAGAGTTTTTTTTTAAATAACTTCGTCGACAGAAATAAATTCCAAGAAAATAAAATAAAAACCTAAAAATGCCAAAATAAATTTTCACCGTCTAAATGGAATATTTAGAACGAGATGAACATTTTCTTGGCCCTAAAACGCAATTTCGAAAACGTGCAATTTTTCTAATGCAAATAAAATCCAAGTAAAATCAAATAAACGATTTTAACATTTTTCCTCCAATATTTCAATTTTTTTGGAGAAGTCATATTGTCTCCTCTCATATATTTTTAATATGAAATATTTTTCGGAGAGAAAAAAAATTAAAATCAAATCCTCGTTTCATTATTTGATAAAAATCAAATATGAAAAATCGGGAAATCCCCAACTCTCTCCGAGGGTCCTTGAGTTGCTTAGGATTTCGAGGATTGCGGAACGAAAAATGCAATAAAATATGATGTGCAAGAATGACCTATGTATAACATTCCAAATTGAAAATTTGGGATGTTACAAACCTACCCCCCTTAAGATGAATCTCACCCTCGAGATTCGGGTTGGCTAGAAAACAGGTGCCGGTGGTCTTGGCGGAGATCATGCTCTCGTTCCCAGGTGGCTTCTTCCTCGGTATGGTGGCTCCACTGAACTTTGCAAAACTTAATAACCTTGTTGCGGGTGACTCGGCTGGCAAACTTAAGAATCTTAACTGGCTTCTCCTCATAAGTCAAATCACTGTCCAACTGAATTGCCTCCAAGGGTACTGTATCTCTTAAAGGTATATCGGCCATCTCAGCATGACACTTCTTCAGCTGTGAGATGTGGAACACATCATGAACTCCTGACAATCCCTCTGGTAATTCCAGCTTGTAGGTAACTTCTCCCATCTGTTCCAAAACACGATACGGTCCTACAAATCTCGGGGCTAACTTTCCCTTAACTCCAAAACGTTTCACTCCTCTCAAGGGTGATACTCGCATATATGCTCTGTATCCAATTTCATAAGTTACCTCCTTGCATTTCGAGTCTGCATAACTCTTCTGCCTGGACTCAGCAATCTTCAGTCTATATCGAATCAGCTTAACCTTCTCTTCAGACTCCTTGATCAAGTCTGGTCCAAACAACTGACGGTCTCCTACCTCATCCCACATCAACGGCGTTCTGCATCTGTGTCCATACAGAGCTTCCGGTGCCATCTTCAAACTGGCTTGGTAGCTATTGTTGTATGAGAACTCTGCGTAAGGCAAATTGTCATCCCAACTAGATCCATAATCTGGCGCACAAAGCTCTCAACATATCTTCCGTAATCTGGTTGACTCTCTCGGTCCGCCCATCCGCTCATGGGTGGAATGTCATCTCAACTCCAATCTCGCACTCCAAAGTCCGTGTAACTGATGCCAAAACTTTGAAGTAAACTGTGTTCCTCTATCTGATACGATGGTCCTCGGAACTCCATGCAGACATACGATCCTGGACATATATATCTTGGCCAACTTCGCACTTGTATAGGTGGTTTTCACTGGAATAAAGTGATTCAATTTGGTCAAGCGATCAACTACTACCCATATTGAATCATATCCTGCTTTGGTCCTAGGTAGTCCGGTGATAAAGTCCATGCCAAGTTTATCCCACTTCCATTCGGGTATCGGCATAGGCTATAACAGTCCTGCTGGCTTCTGATGCTCTACCTTCACTCTCTGACATACATCACATACGGCTACATACTCGGCAATATCCTTCTTCATACCAGCCCACCAGAAACGTTCCTCCAAATCCAAATACATCTTGGTGTTTCTGGGGTGTATCGAGTATGGTGAGTCATGAGCCTCCTGAAGTATTAACTTCCTGATCTCTGGGTTATTGGGCACATAAACTCGGTCCTCAAACCATAAGGTATCGTGCTCATCCTCGCAAAAACCTTTGGCCTTTCCTTTGCTCATCTTCTCCTTTATCTCGGCAATCTCTTTGTCCTCCTTCTGAGCTTCTCAAATCTTGCCCAACAATGTCGATTGAACCTCCATTGTTGCAACGAAACCTCTTGGAACAATCTCCAACCGAAGTTCCATGATATCCTCTACTAACTACTTTGGCAGTCCCTTACTTTCAAGGATATTAGCATAACTTTTCCGGCTAAAAGCGTTTGCTACGACATTGGCCTTTCCAGGATGATAGTGTAGCTTCATGTCGTAATCCTTTATAAGCTCCAACCATCTCCTCTGTCTAAGGTGCAGCTCCTTTTGCGTGAAAATGTACTTCAAACACTTATGATCCGTGTACACATCACAACGGTTTCCAATAAGATAATGTCTCCAAGTTTTCAGAGCATGTACTACGGCTGCTAACTCCAAATCATGCGTGGCATAGTTCAACTCATGGGGTTTTAGTTGTCGTTAGGCATACGAAACAACTTTTCCGTCCTGCATAAGCACACACCCAAATCCCAAGCGAGGGGCGTCGCAATAAACTTGAAAGTCCTTATGTATATCTGGCAGTGTTAGCACTGGGGCTGTAATCAAACGTTTCTTCAACACCTGAAAACTTGCCTCGCAATCTTCTGTCCATTTGAACTTAGTATCCTTCTTCAATAATTCAGTCATTGGCTTTGCAATCTTGGAAAAATTCTCAATGAACCTCCGGTAGTATCCTGCGAGTCCAAGGAAACTGCGGATCTCGCTAACTGAAGTGGGTGCCAACCATTCGGTGGATCGATCGAACCTTGCTGGGGTCTACTGCTATACCTTCTCCTGATATAACATGCCCAAGGAATCCGACTTCCTTCAACCAAAACTCGCACTTGCTGAATTTGGCATATAACTGGTGTTCCCTGAGTTTCTCAAGAACTAAACGCAAATGCTCCTTGTGTTCCTCTTCATTCTTCGAGTATACCATAATATCATCGATAAACACCACAACAAACTTGTCCAAATACTCCATGAACACCTTGTTCATCATACTCATGAAATAGGCAGGGGCGTTAGTCAGTCCAAACGACATGACCGTATACTCGTATAATCCATACCGCGTGGTGAACGTTGTCTTTGGTATATCCTTCTCTCGAATCTTCAACTGATGGTATCCTGATCGCAGATCGATCTTCAAAACCACCTTAGCTCCTTGCAACTGATCGAACAGATCATTGATCATCGGCAGTGGGTACTTGTTCTTAATCGTTACTTCATTCAAGGCTCGGTAATCAACAACCATCCTTAGGGATTTATCCTTATTCTCAACCAAAAGCACTGGGGCTCCCCGTGGCGATGAACTCCTTCGAATGTAACCTTTCTCCAGTAACTCCTTGATCTGTTTCTTAATTTCCTCCAGATCATTTGCGGGCATCTGATAGGGTCTCTTGGATATTGGCCCTGTACCTGGCAATAGCTCTATCAAAAACTCGATGTCTCGATCCGGTGGCATGCCTGGTAACTGTTCTAGGAAAACATCCGGGTAATCCTTCACTACAGGCACTTCCTCCTGAACAACTCCCATGAGGGCATTCACTTGGCTCCTCCTAGGCACATGCCTAGATACATATTTAATCCTTTTTCCCTCTGGGGTGGTGAGATAAATCGACTTACTCGCACAGTCAATATTTCCTCCATACTTTGACATCCAGTCCATACCTAATATCACATCCAATCCTTGTGACTCCAAGATAATTAGGTCAGACAGAAAAACATGTGTACCAATGGTTAGGGGTATCTGGTTGCACCATCGGCTAGCCATATACTCTGTTCCAGGCGATCTCACTAAAAGAGGGGTCCTAAGGGTTTGGGTTGGTAGTTTGAACTTATCCACGAATCCCCTTGATATGTATGAATGCGATGCACTAGTATCGAAAAGAACAAGAGCGGTAAATGACTTAACCAAAAACTTACCTATTACCGCGTCCGGCTGCTCTTCAACCTCCTCCACGTTAACGTGGTTCACTTGTCCTTTGTTGAATGGATTAGGCTTCTTCCCAGCGCTCCCATTTCCGGTTCCATTCCTCCCTTCAGGGCAATCATTGGCATAGTGCCCTGTCTTCCCTCACTTAAAGCAAGTAACTTGACTTAGGTCTCTTTTGGCGGGTGTGGCTGGATTGGAGCGATTCTGATTGTTGTTAGCTCTATTCCCATTTCCATTCTTAGCACCATTGTAGTTATGCGATCCTCCTCCAGTGTGGGTGTGACATCCATGGTTATGAACAAGTCCTCCCAAATTCGGGGTTAAGCGGGGCTTCTGCTGAGCTCCTGAGTTATACTTCCCTTGTCCATACTTCCTCTTACGGCTCTCAATCTGCTGCTGCTTCCTTCAATCATAAGAGCCTTATCTACCAACTCCTGGTAGTTGTTGAAGGTTGCTACCATCAACTACATGCTCATCTCATCATTCAGCCCTTCCATAAACTTCTCCTGCTTCGCGGCATTTGTGGCCACATCATCGGGGGCATAGCGTGACAGCTTGCTAAAATCATCCACGTACTGAGCCAAAGTACGGTTCCCCTGGCGTAAGTTGCGAAACTCCCGCTTCTTCATCTGCATAGCTCCAGTTGAGACATGGGCTGTGCGGAAAGCTTGCTGAAACTGGTCCCAAGTGACATTGGCTATAGGAAAAGTAGCCGTATAATTCTCCCACCATGAGGCTGCTGGTCCATCCAATTGGTGTGCGGCAAAGCACCTTCTCAGCATCCTTGCAACCTGCGGTGGTCAACTCCCTTCCAATACGGCGTAGCCAATCATCAGCAACTATTGGCTCGGTGCTACTGGAAAACACCGGCGGTTGTAACCTTAGAAAACGGGCTAGGTTGTCCACTGGCGGTGGGTTATTGTTGTTGTTGCTGTTGTTGTTGTTGCCCTGGTTCTGAACTAGCAATGGCATCAAAGCATTCTGCTGCTGGATCAACTGGGTGAGCTCCGGTGGGAAAGCAAAACCGGTGTCACGTCTCGGAGGCATCTGATGGGTTTAAATGGAAGAGATTAGAATAGAAAGAAAGGCCTAATGAGAAAGCACTACCCATATGCACATGAGACAAACACAATCATTTCACTCAATCAATCAAGCAAGGGCATACAAACGGTCTAGAACTATCGCAAAAGTGCTCAACTACTACTAAATACATGGGGGAATACTACTGATATATGGCGGTCATCTAGAAATTTTGATCGGTGGAAGACTCCATGATGTCTGCTCCAGCTTCGTCTTCATTGTCATCATCACTAGGATCAGAATTGGTGTCGTCGATGATGATGTAGTTGTCCGGGCAAGTGGGTCGTCGTCTTCTTCTCCCAGTGTTGGTCCTCCCATGAATACTCCGATCTTCTTAACCAGGTCGTCGTTCTTCTCCAGTAGTGTCTTGATTTCCTCCTCATATCCATCGCGTGTAAACTTGAGTTCTTCCTCCAGCTCGATGATCCTAGTCTTCGCCTTCTTCAATTCCATCATGTCTGCACACATTTGGTTCTCTTGACGTCGAATGTGCTAGTTTAGCTCCTGGATGAAAGCTGCAATGGATCAATCCTTCCTGGTGCTGATTACTTCCCATTGCTCGTCTCGGCGCCCACATATTTGATAGATAGTGTCCTTAAGTTCCCTGTTGTAGACTTCTCCAATGCGTCCCATGGTAATGTGGGTTGCCATGCTCTTGCCTAGACTCCAGGTGGGTGCTTTGAAGGAAAATTCTATGGGCTTAGAAGTTGGCGAGAATGTCCTTCCTCGAACTTGTACTTGAATCATCTAGCGCTCCTCTTTTGGTAGGGTGGCGTTGTACGTCCCAGTGAAACTTGGTATTCCAATGTTCAAGCACCTAGTGACTTCCTTCAAGTGGTGTCCGAAAGGTGTGTCTTCATCCGGTTGTGCAAACTTGTTCTTCATCTCCGTCATCCTAAAGAGTGGAAAATTGGAGAGGAGTCAGAAATGAGTAGAGAAGAGTGACCTATGGTTTATCTTAGTGGTCGTCCTCTACACTCGCAGGTGCTCGATACCATCTTGTAGCGACCCGACCTCGAGATGGTCAAGTCTCGTGCTTCAGTGTCATCCTGGATCGATGTCTTGACACACACACAAGATTGAAGGATTTATAACAGAGTAGTAATCACACACTTATTACATCGAATGTCTCAAAAGAGAAATTATTACAATAAATATGGCTTAAGGCCATCTAATATGATAACAGCGGAAGGCTTGGAAGATAAAGTGAGTCCATCAACTCCAACGGCATAGCTGAGCTGCACGTCAACGACCTAACGAACCTTACTCCTCGTCTGAAAAGTCTGCAACATAATACGTTGTAGCCCGAAAACGGGTCAGCACATGGAATATGCTGGCAATATAACACAGTAGAGCAAGAACAGGATAATGCTATCACTACATGCATATTTGGCTGGTGGAAAGCTCTATGGTTATAATTTTGCGAAAAGCCAATTTTTCCCTACAACAAAGGAATATAATTTTATTTAACTATCATGGTGGTTGAAACATTGAGAAGGTATAACCCCAACTCAAACCCAATTAAAGTAATTAACAACCCAACAATATTAATTAAGAGTGATGAGATACATGTGATAACCCAAGTACTAAACACTCAAGATTGTCCATAACCGGGGACACGGCTAACCATGATTAGATTGTACACTCTGCAGAGGTTTGTGCACTTTTCCCCACAAGACTCGGTCGCCTTCGTGGATTTCTCGCACTGCATGGTGTTTGAGAAACGGATGACCGAGACACAGTCTTTCAGAAACATTAACTCCCTACTCAGGGTAGACCATACCAAACCTACAAAACCCACTACCTACTGATCTACCTCTTCAAGAGCTTCACGTAACTTACTCAACTATGCTAGAGCCCATAATAGCTTGTGGCTGCACACAGAAGTTCTAGCATGAATCATCTCAGTTCCCTTTAAGCCTGGGTGGCGGTCCATAGGAAGATCACACGGGTACCCCGGGATTTCCAAAAAAACAGACAACACTGGGTTCCCCAGGTGCCTCAATCCACCCAGATGTTAAATTAAGTTGCCACCTTAAGTTGAACCATTAAATAACAATCTCACATCTGTCATGGATTCACTCAAACCCAAACCACGTCTACGAGCATAGCATAGCAATATAAGCAACGCGTAGAAGTAACTCCCAAGGGTTTGATAGTAACAGGGCAATAGGTTCTATCTCAACAACTACTTACCAACCCACAAGTTAATGACATCCTAATCATGCAATGTTTGAGGATTGAACTAATGCGTAAAAACTGGGTATGAAAATAATATGATCAATGTGTTACTTGCCTTGCTGACGATCCGCGAATCCTAGAGACTCGTAGTAACACGCTTCGCACTCCGGGAATTCTATCGCAAACAAGCAATAACATACATAAGAGACAAGCAAATATGCACAAGCAAAAACTTCAAATAAAAGAGGTTGACCAGAAAGTTCAACTTAATAACTTCGGTTCGCAAAAAGAATCAAATCAAACGGAGCAACGAAACTCAAACGACAAAAGAAACAAGATCCGTTTACTAATCTGAACTAAGGTCAAATTTTACAGTACCAAAATCTTGTTTAAGTTGATTAAACAGAAAGAGGGTCTCGAGACAAATCTCTAGGTGTTTGAATCGCCTGATTCCGTCTAATGAGCAAAAAGATAAACAGAAACTAAGATCGGATCAGAAATCGCAATTGAAAATAATCGCAGATAAATCCGATAAAAGGAAACTGACGAACACACTAACGAATGAGCGTTCGTTATCTGTAACTAACGGGCAAAAACAGTTCATTAAAATGAACGTACGGACGAACGTCCGCTAAACAGAAAAAACCGGGAAAAACCGGCGAACCGATCTAGAAAAAAACCGAACTAGGGGTTCTAGAAAAAACGAACGGTTTAAAAAAAACCGGCGACGACGGATCAGCGCGGTACCTCCGGCGAGGTGGCTCGGCAAGGGATCGGCGGCGGCGGCTTCTTATGGGCGGCGGGGCTCGGGCGCAAGCGACGGCGGGCGTGAGGCGCTCGTGGCTGCGATGGCGGTATGGCAAGGGTGGTGGGGGGGCTCGGGCAAGGGATTTAAAGGGGGCGGCTTGGCTTGGCGAGGGGCTGGGTAGGAATCTGAGCGGACTCTCCTCGGTGTTAAGCCAAGCTGCACAAGGCCAGTGAGGGAGGCGGTCTTGTGGGTGGGCTTACTGGCTCGGTGGGCTTCACCAGTCGAGGCAGGGAGAGTTTTTTTATATATTTCACCGATAGAAATAAATTCCTAGAAAATAAAATAAAAACCTAAAAATGCCAAAACAAATTTTCTCCGTCTAAATGGAATATTTAGAACGAGATGAACATTTTCTTGGCCCTAAAATGCAATTTTGAAAACGTGCAATTTTTCTAATGCAAATAAAATCCAAATAAAATCAAACAAATGATTTTAACATTTTTCCTCCAATATTTCAATTGTTTTGGAGAAGTCGTATTATCTCCTCTCATATATTTTTAATATGAAATATTTTTCAGAGATAATAGAAACTAAAATCAAATCCTCGTTTCATTATTTGATAAAAATCAAATATGAAAAATCGGGAAATCCCCAACTCTCTCCGAGGGTCCTTGAGTTGCTTAGGATTTCGAGGATTGCGGAACGAAAAATGCAATAAAATGTGATGTGCAAGACTGACCTGTGTGGGATGTTACAGGAAGTTCAACTACGGCGACCATCACGTTTCATCTCGCGATTCCCACGACGCCTCTCCAACCCACGGCACCACGCCCCCCGACATGCGCCTCACACCTCTCGGCCGCACCGCCCCTCTGCCTTTGTGTGCATGACATGTGGGCCACCTAAAATGCGGCGAGCATCAAGTTTCTACCACAACCACCCGCGATTCCCACGACGCCGCTCGAACCCATGAAACCACACGTCCCCGACCTGCGGCTCACCCCTCTTGGCCCCACCGCCCTCCGCCTTGGGAGCATTACATGTGGACCACCACCTATCGGGTCCACATGTTATTGACTCAAAGGTAGGTGTAGTAAGGCACCTTGAAGCTTAGTCCCGACGACCACGAGAGGAAATGTAACTCTGCGCCAGGCTTGTGGTGCTCCATGAGACGAACTCGTGCAAACTCAAGATTTGTTTTTTACTATACATGCACGCAACGATTTAATGGACATTGTAATCTCAACGTGTGATGGGGAGCTCTAAATTTGAATTTGAAACTTATAAAACGAAAAGATTCAAAACAAATAAAGCGGGAGAGAGGAGTATATCATAGGATGTGTCCCATACAAAATAATTCCCTGGTTTGTCACCGCGAAGATGCGGTTAGAAAGGAGCACAGCGTCTTCCTACTCAGACGGCAACAAATCGGTCAGAAACAGATGGTCCGCCTTTGACCGCCATGTGCAAGGTTCGTGCTATCTTATTCAATCTCACCGTGGTTCCATCGCACCAATTCATGCGGTGGCCCGTTGCATGGCTGATCCCAATGTTGGACAAAGGTTCTACGGAATGGTGTCACCGTTGTAAATGTTGTGCAAATTGATGTTGGTACCCTCCGTACATATGCAAGCCAATCTCCACTGCACCGAGCCTAACTCGTGAAACAAGCAAGGCGGGGAGAATTAGGAAATGGACACGAAGTAGTCTTTAGAATGCATTTACTACGTGATCAAACTCACCTTACCGCTCATCGAGGAAATCCGAGTGCCCCTCAACGTCGGCATCTCAAGGGCGTCAACTTGCAACTACTGCCACGCCGCTACCGGAGAGACCCCAAGGAAACATCCTCGTATGCTCCACGGAACATCAAGATGCATTTGTATGAGTAGTTTATCTTGTGAGAGAAAACGATGAACGAGGGAAGGCCTCTAGAGATACAGATGGACACTACTACTACCAATGTGTCGGCCGTGCGCTGCAATGGATCCAAACTAGTAGAATAATACTTGTTCACGTGCTTGAAATATAAACACTCTAGTTTTGATATACATGTGTCGCCAGACATGACAGCTTGTCCATGGAAGTTGAACCACGGCTACCATCACGCTTCTTGTTTCTACCATCGCCACACCCACACGCGATTCCCACGACGCCGCTCCAACCCACGGCACGACGTCCCCGACGTGGACATGGATCCTCCGACGTGGCTATCACTGCCTTGCCTGCTTTTCCTTCGCCGACAAGTGGGACCCACGCTTATGGGTCCCACATGTCGATATGTAATGGTAGGATTGTTCGCGCCGAGGATCCTCATCCCCGACATGCCCCTCATCCCTCTCGCCCCACCGCCTCTCCGCTTTGTGTGCATGACATGCGGGCACCGAAGCTGTGGCGACCATCAACTTTCTACCACGTACACACCCGATTGACGCGGGTTTGCTCTGCTCCGCTCTTGTGTTCGACACGCACTCCGCACCATCGAATTTTCATCCAGCCGGTGACACATTTAGTCCCGCATCAATCCTCACCGAGTACTTATGTATACTACAGGTAGTACCCGCGGGTGTGGCCATCTACACCTCATAACGCCCCAACGCCCAGCTATGGCACCCTCGCCACGGCCACGCCACCACCGGTCGGTTCATCTCGAACGAGTGAGTCGCGAACCACGCCACCACCATGAGAATGACATGTGGGCCAGACGCATTTAAGGTCCGCGTGTCATTGACTCATAGGCCGGCACTAAGCCATCGAAGTTCGGGTCCCGTGGGCCCGAGAGGGAAATGTAACTCTGTGGCGGGCCTTGTGGTGCTCCCGCAGACTGAGCTCGTGCCAAAACTGGAATTTGTTTCTTACTACTACCAACTAGTACTAGTAAGGTACACGTGCATTGCACGCATGAGATTCTCGTGGTTTGTGCATTATTCTTCTACATGTGGAGTTTTCTCAGATTCTAACATGTGGCAAAATCTGTGGAATGTAAGGTTAGGCAAGTTTGATTAACTTAGATGAGTGTTTGGTCAAGCCAAACCTTAGGCAAGCCACACTAAGGCCCCACATGACATACACACAAAAATGTGGCAAGATTCCTTAGGCTTGCCAACTTGTGGCTCTCATTTTGAAGAACTAATAACTTTTCCTAAGCTTAGTTGTGGCAAAGTTAGTCATGAATTAAGTTCAACCATGGAGTCTTCTAGATTATACATGTGGCGAATCGGTGGATGAGATCCAACGGCCAAGAGTGCTCGGATTTGTTATCTTTGTACCGTCGGATTGGCTTCATCCAACGACCAACTTTCAAAGTTTTTCACACACTATATAGGGGGTATCTATACCACTATATAGTGTATGAATAACTCTGAATATTGGCTGTTGGATGAAACTGATCCAACGGTTGAGAGGTGGCAAATCCGAGTGCTCTTGGCCATTGGATATTCTGTCCACCACATTGGATTCTGCCACGTGTACTAATCTAGAATATTCCACACTTTTGCTTATGCACGAACCTGAAAACAAAGACAGTTCTTATTTGTTCTAGACTCTTCCATACTTCAATTCTTTAAGTTTTTCTATGTTAAATGAATCACCATTCATGTTTATCCTATCATTTACGTTGTACAATATGCACATAACTCATACACTTCTCATTTGTTCTAGACTCCTCTACACTTTAGTTCTAACAAGTTTGGTCTTCCAAGAGAATTGACATTTATTTTTACTTGAGTTTGTTTTGTTTTGGTTCAAAGCCAATGCGGCATCTTTCCCAAATTCAATTTTATTTGCAAATGGAGTAATCAATTGTTCTTATATATTTCATACGAGTTTTGTGTAGTATATACCACACAGTCATCAAATATTATGTAGTTATAATTTGATTTTGAATGGGATGCGCGATGAGATTTAAACCTACATATTAAATTCATTTGCGTATGACTTGAAATGTATATGTTTGTCTGTTATAATGTGGAACATTTATGTTGATGTCTGGTCGCACTTCACTCTCGCGTGCAAGGCACGTATAACTTACTAGTAGATATAGATGTGCCGGTCCGTTGCAATGGATCCAAAGTATATCTTTTTAGTGGAGTGCACTCTAAACACATTATCTATTTATTTTTCTCTAACCTTCCATAGCCATGCAACCAAGCCACATAAGCTTCATGGGTGCCCCCCACATCATATTATTCATACTATGTTGGTTGAAAAAAAAGATAAATCACCCAAAACAAGATCTTCCCGTTTTTTGTTCTTACGATGTTGTGCCGTGCACGTACCTACTAGCTGTATAGTGATAGTACTAGTAATATGGTATTAGGAGTACAAACTTGGTAACTAGTAGGAGTAGTACTAGTATGGAATGCTCCTACTCTATCAACGAGCCCCGTATGACACGAAATTTGGCTTCCGTGCTACAGCTAGATCTTCCCTCGCTTACGCTTTTCCAACCCGGCAAGCAAGCGGGTGTCGATTTGCTCAACGGCGGTCCCACATGAAAGTGAAAATGCTAGGCAACACGCCTTCCCTAAGCTATGTGTCATGCCAGACGGGCCGTGTTGTACTCCCGATTCCCGGGCGTGTGGGGGTGCGACGCGAACGCGGCAGGCCTTTTCCTTTTGCTAGCAATATCCCCGTGCGTTGCGACGGATCCAAAGTAGTAGAATAGTAGTATTTGTTCACAAACTTGAAAGAAATCACTATTGTTTTGATATATTCCTAATATATTACTCCCTCCTTTCCTAAATATTTGTCTTTTTTGAGATTTCAAATGTACTATCACATACGGATTATATAGACATATTCTAGTGTTTCTAGCAAGATGCCCATGCGTTGCACGAAGTTGATGGAAAAGGTAAGCAGAACTTATAAATTGAAGGATGGAGTACTAGTTACAGTGATGCATATAATTAAGCAAAGGGATCGCACATGTCGGTATTGACTGGATCGAGAATGCAATAGCACAATAAGAATTAAGGCCACGATGATGCGATCGCAATGGTGGTTATAGAAGGCAAGAAGAAAGAGGGATCCACGAACGTACGACCTCCTCCTCCTCAACTTAGTGCGTCGGGCCACCGACCGGCGGCTAAGGAGCGACGGCTTTTGTGGCGAGGTCGAGGTGCTTCTCAGCAAAGGCTTCCAGCCAGTTGAGAAGGCCAACGTCGTAGCGTCCTCACTGGCCTTGTAGATACCTATGTACACGATTTTCTCGTACACGTGGATGTGTAGGTCGACGAATTCTTGCAGGGCGAGGCGCCTCGTGGCGAGCGCGACCTCCAGGTGGACATTCTTCGTGGCGTCGGCGGGTAGTCGCAGGGCCACCAGTGCCTGAAAGAGGTTCCAGCCATGGAGGCCAATTAGGGTGGCAGGCAATGAGGAGCCCGGGCGCGGGCTGGAGGAGTACGGCGATGTCGTCCGCGAGCTTCTTGAGGACGGTGAACTTGTTGCGGGTGGCAATGATCATCTGGTCCAACTTAGAGTCGTAGTTGGCGTCGACGGCGGCCATCCACCAGCCGGTCTCCAACACCGTTTGGAGACGATCCTCGGCGCCATGCCGTAGGCCGGCGTCGTGGACCATCTGGCGCAGCCGCTGGCCGCTCACGCGCATCGCCGCCATGGGTCTGGAGTGAGCTCTTTTGCGCTTAGTGTAGGTGCTTAGGCAAATGCTTAGGTGCGTACGATGTGGTAGATGAATTGGAATGGAGGGCGCCTTTATATGAGGGCAATGAGGGCAAACCGTGTTGCATTCACATCGCAGCCTCTTTTCCCTGACCTCCTCCCATTACTTCCTCATGCATTAATTGAATGAGGATGCATTGGCCGCTCAACATATCGGGAACCGCTACTCCCTCCTCGTCGCATTAAAGCCGATCGGGGCCCGAGCCGTCCATTGTCAAATCGAATACTCCCTCCGCCTAGGTGAGTATTAAGTCATCTTACTGAAAACCAAATAGTAAACACATAGGCGTGGTGCATTAACTCTCACGTTGTTTCTTATTTTTGACATAAATAGAGGAATCAACCAAGAAGAGATGTGGGGCTTGTATGCTTTTAATGACTTGAGACTATCAAACATGACATGCAAAGGTCGGGTTATTTGCACAAGAACAAATACAACCCACGTCAGCACACACGCATCTTATAGCATCACATCCAATGGCTATAAAAGATGAATGAGACCAAATTATATCTCATCTAGATGAGTTCTAGCAAAACTGTATTAATAATACTTAGTACTCCTACGCCATGTGTCATATATTAGTATCATGTAGTACTTTATTTATTGCCATGTATGACACATAGTAGTACTCAACTCTCTCTCTTTCTTCATTTAATTCTATTACACCTCATCAAAATTGCTAAGGCTAGTACTATTACAACCAGCCTTAGCAAATACTAAACATTAAGTTCTCTCGTTTTCCTCTCCACCTTGGTCACCTAGACGGAGGGAGTATACTGCGCGGGCTTTTCCTGCGCGGTAAGCGGGGCAGTTCCGCCTAGTCGGTTCGATAGAGACGCGAGAAGACGAGGGAGTAGGCTGCTGCAAACGTAGGGTTGTGTGATTTGACAGCGAGATACTGTTGGATAGGTGGGGCCCCGTGATTTGACTTGCCATTATCATTTTAACTGCGGCGCTACGACCGGCGTGAGTCTCACGATTCCTGACCACCTCCATACAGGTGCCTCTCCCAATGCTCCACCATGTAGTAAAGGCCGTCTCTTGCATGAGAGCCCACTTCTCCACTTTTTCCTTGCCTCTCTTTCCTCCACATATGCAAAATGCCATGTAAAGTGCACTATTGTACTTACTTGTTCTCTGGTGTAAAGCTTGCCACATAGGCATAAAGTCCGATGTGGCAAGTTAATCAAGAAGAGAGAGACTAGTTTGGTGACCCAAGGAAGAAACGGTGCTAAGCACGTGTACCTAGGTGAAAAGACAATTTTGAGTCTATAGCTAATTAAATGAAGCAAACTTAGCAACACCATTTCATTGGAAGAGGTCACTCCTTGGCAAATGCAATAAATACTAGTATTCCTGTGTCCCATAATATAAGAGCGTTTTGGCACTACACTAGTGTCAAAAACGTTCTTATATTATGGGACGAGGGAGTACTGAAGAAAGAGATAGAGAGAAGTAAAAAATACACTTATAGCCAACCTTATAGACAACCTTGTTGTAGTATGAGTGACTAAGTGATGACTATGTATGACATGCCAACATCGATAGCCTAACGCACCGTGTTAAATCTCCAAATGCGACCACATGAAAGCGACGCGACGTTAAGTGGTAGGCGCGACCATGATACGGGCTGCTGGCAACCCTTAGATCTGAGATCAAACGGTCGCATGCTAAGTTGCTGAAAATTTGCAGAATAACCCTCCAGGATAGGATATTCACCCATAGGTCTAGAATCACGCCATGCAACCGTTCAATCTCAGATCCAAGGGCTCTCGGAAGCCCATATCATGGTAGAATGGAAAGCCACTACCCTGCCGTTCGCACGCTGGCAGTTCGCTCCTACTCGTCCCTGCATGTCCTTTAATACTACGGCGGTTCGCTCCTAGTCGTCCCGTCCATTCACATTACGGCAGTTCCACTAATCCTAACCCTCCTCCCAAATACATGGCGTCCCAAATCTCCACGATCGGCGGTGAGTACAAGGTTAGAACCATCACCGGCGATGAGTTCGACGTCATCTACACCCGTTCTTCCGCGACGGTGAAAGGATGCCTTTCTCGCTTCAAACGCATGTTCGAAAACTCAGATGATGAGTGGGTCGCTGGGCTAGATGTTGAGTACACCACAGTCCTGGGACGAGAGAAGGATCTAAAGGACGGAGAGAGGAAGAAGCCCGCCATGATCCAGGTTTGCATACATAACGTTTGCTTGGTCTACCACATATGCCATGCCGACGTTGAGTGCCAGGATTTTAAGAACTTCCTCAAGGACAAAACAGTGAAATTCGTTACTATAGACTTTAAGAACGACAAAGAAGTCCTGGGTTGATAGGCCTCGCTTTAGGCAACCCTTCGACCTCCGTAAGAATCACCGGTGCCCTCTCGTCGACCTTCAATGTTGACCTGGCAGAGCCATGGTTCATCCTTCGTATCAGTAACCGGAGAAACCTCATTACACGCTTTCATCGTCATGCATGGCAGCGAATGTACTAGATATAGACCACATCCACTACGCTGCAATGGATGGCTACCTTTGCTTCAATATCTACAAGGATTGGATGAAGAGCAACAGCCAAGTGTGCGGTTCAAACAAAGAAGTATCGGCCAAGAGGAAGAGGGACAAGGACAAAGTCGAGGACGTGGACGAGGACTCCGAGTAAGGTGGCAGTGTCGTTGCTCATGGTGGTTATAAACTTCTAATGCAATGTCTACCGGATTAGTTGCATAGTTTAATTTCAGGTGTGCTTAATTTAATTTGAGGGGTGTGTTGTGCTGAGCCCCCAGCAGAACTATGTTATGTTTCTTCTTGTTACTTTAACTCTTCAGTATGTACATACTAGTATTTCTTACATTTCATCTTTTAGTTGGTATAGTACTACCACTCGTTTCTTCACATTATATACGTACAATATATATGGTCAACATCATATAGCCACCAGTTTAGTTGTCAAAGAATTTCAGGGTGCTTAGTTTTGTCAAAGAATTCCATGGTGCTTAGTTTTATTTGAGGGGTGGGTTGTGCACTTGTGCTGGACACCATTATTGTGACAAGCCTTTTAATAGTACTATATGCATAATTTGGCTGATTTAGCGCTCTCTATATGCACCACCTTTTTTTAATTTCAAGTTTTGCTCCATGGCACAATCCATCGATACTACTACTACTGTACAAAAGTGGAGTATATACATTTTTTAAAAGGCTAGAGGGCGGGGCAGTCTAGCTCGGTCGGTTTCACGAGAGGCGAGGGCCTTTGTGATTTGACGGCTCATTACTGCTATCAAATCGAATAGTATTTGCACCGCCACGCTGCACGCCTCGACGCCCATTAAACCCTCCGTTAAACCCGCATGCAAACCGACAATCCTACTCGGCCACACGTCTGCTCATGAGCGGGCCGAATTAAACGCAACACCGCCGAGCTCCTCCCGTCCGCCCTCGCTTAAACGAGTCCAGACGCCGTTAAGCTCCTACCGTCCGCCCTCTATTTACACGAGGCCGCATGACGGCGGGCAAGAATCGCACCCCTCCGCCGCTCCCCCATCTCCTCCTTCACCATTTTCTCCACTCTTCCGATGGCTTCCGATGAGCCGTTCTCCGGCATATTACCCGGCTGGGTGGCCCATCGAGCCCTCCGGATACGGGCGAGGCTGCTCGGTGCTTCACCAACCTCGCTTGGCCCGACGGAGCCAATTGCCGCCCCAAGCAGGCGCGTGGTCCAGCAACTCGCCGCTCCAGTTCAGCTCGATGAGGAGTGGCGAGTTGCTCCACGCCGGCACGGCGGCGAGCACGCCGGTACGGGCGCCATCGCTGCCGCGTCGTACCGCGCCACCAGTGTCTGCGGTGGCCGCGCCTCCCGTGTCTGTGGGTGCGCCTCCCGTGCCTGCGGCAGCGCCGTGCAGGCAGAGACAGAAGCGGGGTGCATGGAGAGCAACGAGTCGGTGGCCAGCTTCTCCGTGTCTGCCGCCATCATCGAGGAGAAGTAGAACACAGGAGGCCGCCGCCACTTGGGACCCATGAAGGCCACCGCCGAGGCGACGACCGCGGATTCAGGTGGTTTCTTTGCTGCTTGGTCTCTTCCGAGGACCTTCGTCGACCCCGCAAGTGTCTGACGGACATGAGGAAGACAAAGGGATCCGCGGTCGGCCATTTAGAACTAAAATAAGTCTAGATACATCCATTTCGGGAGTATTAATTATACAAGAGAGCCGGATTGGCACCTCTTAGTTCATGCAAATGTAATGAAATCCATCATGTTTATATGAAGATCCGGCTTTTTTAGACGAAATCCTGCATGCTTATATGAAATCAGTCCGTGTTTGCACGAATTTCATCTGGTTGGTTAGAGTTGTAAAAATGTATGCCGCTGGCGTTTGATGTCGTCCTCCGCGGAAGGAAGCGGAGGAAATTTGCCGCTGCCGTTGGAGATGCTCTTTATGTTGGAAATAATAGAGTGACACCCAATCCATTTGAGTTAATTGCCTGTATGATTGTCCCTCTATAAAAGTTAATTGCATGTACAATGTACACGTGACTTGCGAGGTGGCTACAGCTTCAGATGAAAGTTAAAAAGAAACAAGTCCATCCTTAATCTTGTATTCTAAGTACTCTGGGGTTCCACTGTCATCAAATGAGCGAAAGAAGTATATATTAAGTAAGTAGAGTAATATATAATATAAAAATCTAAAGTTAAAAGACAGAATTCAAACTCATGTCATCATGTTGCGAGTATCCGGCGCTAACCAACCCATCACATTTTTGTTGTAGACCATGCTGGAGATATATCTCCATGTCTACTCTTATATATACTCCATTTGTTCCTAAATATTTGTCTTTTTCAGATTTCAAATGGACTACCACATACGGATGTGTATGTAGACATATTTTAGAGTGTAGATTCACTCATTTTGCTCCGTATGTCTTTTCGTGAAGGGGCCGATTTGTCCTTGATTTATTTATGAGGTATCCAGATGGCAATCGGACTGCCAAGAAAAGAGGGTAACATCAAAATTATGGACTAGTTTTTTGAGTATGTTGGTAAGGTCCGGTCATAGTCACTTGTTCAAATCTCTAAAAAGACAAATACTCCCTCCGTCCGGAAATACTTGTCATCAAAATGGATAAAAGGAAATGTATCTAGACGTATTTTAGTTTTAGATACATCTGTTTTTATCCATTTTGATGACAAGTATTTTCGGACGGAGGGAGTAGAAAACAGAGTTGGTGATGATGGTGTGCGTGCCATCCTGCAATATAGGTCGTCGGATTTATATCTAATGGATAGGAAAGAAACTATGGCAATTTTGCAAAAATATACCCAAACGTCTCTCCACGTTCGCAAATAAGGCCTCCCTCGTTCAGCCTTTTCTCTCACAAGATAAACTACTCGTACAAATGCATCTTGATGTTCCGTGCAACGCACGAGCAGCTAGCTACTTTCTTTTAAAATAGTTGCTACGATAATTGGGTTGAAGTGATATATTTTATGTCTGCCCCGAATGATTTCAGATTCACTAGTAGTAACAAAGAAAAGGTTGCCTTGTTAATTAACGAAAACAGGGTGAAAACTATCACATGAGGCCGGTAAAAACAAGGCACACTGGGTTCAGCGTCATCGCTACTACAGCTGTCTGCTGCTGCGAGAAGTCTACATATCGAGGGGGCTACCGAGCGAGGCACCGAGACACAATGTTTGAGAGAGAAACCAATTGATGATTATGATCGATCGAGTTGTCACCCTTCTACTGCTGTCATTTGGGGGGGAGAGAGAGGCGACGACGAGAGTGTGCACGTAGGCACAGAGGCACAACTAGCGAGTGTGTGTGTGTGTGTGTGTGTGTGTGTGTGTGTTTGAAAGAGGAGTAGATAGATTATTATCAAGATCGATGTGCCACCCTACTCCTTCGGTGCGGGTAGTGTGTGTGTGTATGTTTGAGAGAGAAGCCAGACGATAGATTAGTATCAAGATCGAGGTGTCACCCTACTCCTTCGGTGTTGGGAAGTGTGGGTGTGTGGGGGGCAAGTGACACTCACATATCTCTACTCTTATAAAAAACAGAGTTGGTGATGATGGTGTTCTGCCATCCAGCAATATAGGCCATCCGATTTATATCCAATGACATGGAAGGAAACTATGGCAATTTTGCAAAAGATACCCACACCCCTCTCCGCATTTGCAAATAAGGCATTCCCTCGCTCATCCTTTTCTCCCACAAGATAAACTTCTCATACAAATGCATCTTGATGTTCCGTGCAACGCATGGGCATCTTGCTAGTGGGGAGAAGGAGTTTGTGTGACACATATCTAGCTATATTAAGGGATAGGTAGATAGCATATGTGTGAGAGACATTATTATACTTTGAGACATTAGTGGCTGTGGGTGGGCGGAATTAAAGGGGTGGGCGTGTTAGACATAGAGAGCGTGTGTGTTTCTGTGTGAGAGACTTGTAGGATGGGGTAGAAAGATGAATTTAACCCCGACGGAGGGAGAGAAATACACGAAGTGCGTGTGTGATTCCGATGCCCACAGGAAATGAGATATGTGCGCGTGAGAGAGATTACACAATTCATTCATGTATCACTATCTAGCGATCGTGGGCGGCATCGCTTGAACATAAGTCAATATCTACTTCAGATCGTGGCCAAAGGTACAATATCGATTCAACGCTATAAAGATTGGACACTCACATATCACATTTTTTCTATTTAAATAAACCTTTTAGTTGTGCATGCCAAAGTTACCGTGATGTTTCTTCAAACAACCAATGTAGCTATCATGTACATGCACCATTGTTACTCTTGCATTCAAATTCATTAGTCTTGGATGATTTAAGTTTCTATTTTGAAGTAATATATGTAATATTCATATATGAATTCAACGGGTACGCAATTTATGAAATGAAGGCTATGTAATCATATGAGGTAACACTTTTAAGTAGCTGACTACAATATCCATTTGTTTTTGTGCGCCTCTACACTAACATGTCAATGCATTATGTTTAAAGTAAATAACCAATGGCACTAAATTATCTATTTACACGAGAAATACATAGGCTGAGTGTTTGATCCCTTTTTTGTGAACGCGCCACTACACCCGTACGATTGGTCGTGCCCGTGTGAACGTCCAAGTTATCGGCGCATCATCCCGAGTTATTGTCTTTTTTTCTAGGGTGGACTTCACACCAGCTATTAACTGCTGACGCATGCCGCGTGTACACAGTCTAGCATGACCTTCCCGCTAGCACGGTCCAAAATTAGTTGAAACTGGATACGAACAATCCCGCGGGCGGCAAAATCTCCCGCCTCCTTCTAAAATTTCCGCCACCTTAGTCTTTAGCATGCGAAATCCCCCTTTTGTCCTTGGTGCACGGAGACCAAAAGTTACAATACCGCCCTCATCTACATGATAGGTCGGGCTGCTTTGGTAACTTCGGTTCCCCCAATACACGGCACCCCATTTCCTCCCCAAAAAAGCGACTAACTCCACAAAGACCAGAGCATCTTACATCACGCCGTCTGCATTTCATCGCCTTTGTCCCTCCCTCTCGAAACCCTAGACTGCTCATCCACCGCGCACCATAGTCCATTCATCGCCAACAAGGCGCCCACCTCACGGATCTGCTACAGCGCCGCATCTACCCTCCCACCTCCCCTAGAAACAAGTAGACTGCTCATCCACCACTGTACCACAGCCCATTCAGTGCCAGCCTTGTCCACGGCACCGGATCTGCTTCGCCGGTACTCTCGTCAACCGTCGTGCATCTACAGCGGCTCATTCGTACTCCCCACAGGAGACGCTTCGTCCACACCCCCCGGAGCCGCCCCACCGACGCCCTCGTTGTCGGCCTCTGATCCTCTTCGCCGACACCTTCCTCAACCCTACCGGAGCCGCTTCGCCGACACCTTCCTCAACCCTACCGGAGCCGCTTCACGACACCATCGCTAACCCTACCGGAGTAGCCGCCTTATACCATTCTCAACCCTACCGGGCTGCTTTGCCAACTCACAAGTCCACGGCCTCGAGATCGCTTCCTCGCACCCTCATCCAACCTACGGAGCAGCTTCTGACGCCCCGTCCACGGCCGCAGATCCGCATTGTCGACACCACCCTTAACCCAACCACCGGAGCAGCTTCTAACGCCCCGTCCATGGCCGCAGATCCGCATCGTGACACCATCCTTAACCCAACCACGGGCAACCGACGCCCGTCCCACGGCCGCAGATCCGCGTCGTCGACACCATCCTTAACCCAACCACCAAGCAGCTTCACCTACACCCTCGTCCACGGTCACAGATCCGCTTCGCCCACACCGTAGTCCACCCTACCGGAGCCGCTCCACAAACACCCTACTTGACGGTTCTAGATCTCCTTACCGGACCCCGACAGCTAGCGCAGCGTCATCACCTCGACGCTTTCTAACCTGATTCCCACTGCTCGAGAGATGCCAAGCACCCGCCATGGCCTAGGTACTTGTCACCTTTAACCCGTCCAAAGATCACCGCCGATGTACTTCAATTATACTAACGTCGCTGTTACTGTTATGCACCGGCAAAAACTACAAGGACGATGTTTCTTCCGGATCTAACAGCTTGGCCAACCAAGATCCTGGACTGAGGCATTGCTATGATCTTGTAAGCGCATCTCTCTCTCTTGTATTGTTAGGATTTTCGACCAGTAATCCCTTTGTGCAGACAATGATTTCTACTTCTGGCTGCTAAAGTAGATATGTAGATGTCATACATGATACTACCTCGTACCTCCGTTCCTAAATATAAGTCTTTCTAGAGATTCCACTATAGGCTACATACGGAGCAAAATGAGTGAATCTACACTCAAAAATGCATCTATATACATCTGTATGTGGTCCATACTGGAATCTCTACAAAGACATATATTTAGGAACAGGGGCAGTACATTACACAAAATCATAGGTGGCATGTAGGAATTCCAGTGCACTACATTAGGCTCCCTTAGAGTGCCTGCTAGTCCAGCATACAGAGTCATGGCTAGTTTATGGTACGCACACAATCGTTAATTGGTGGTTTAAATATGCGCAAGGGATATGCAATGTAGTATCAAGTAGAGATGTCTAAAATTAGCCGTGTCAACTTGCAGATAGGGTTACACAATGAAAAAGTACAAGATGTATGTGGCAATTTCATGGAACATCGCAAAAAAAGGAGAGGCAGCGGTGAGCCTATACAGTGTGCTATGGTACGTCACTCCTCCATTGCAATCATCGTGACATGTTATTTGTATGCCGGTTCTATTAGCCAAGTTTCTTAGGGACAGTTATTACGAGTTATCCTAAGAACATAAGCACCTGTGAACATAAGCTCCATGTAATAATCCAACCAGTTCTTTTCATTGCGTTTTCAGCTTATCTTTGGTATGATCAGTGGAAAGTCTAGATTGCATTATATATTTTTCATTTTGCTACCCATATGGAAATTAATTTGACTTGCAAACATCACAAATTGAACCTAGCGCAGTATAATATGATAGGAAAACAGACCGTCACTATTTGCTCAAAATGCAAATACAAAGATACCATCTACTTGGCACAATCTACTTTGGTCAATGTTTTCCATAGAGATCCCATTGCCTAATTTAAATGAAGAACGCATGACCCACATTTAAATGAAGAACAATTATTTATTGAAATTCGATGGTTCAAGTGGCTGGTTATTATCATATAGCAGCACCACATGAAAGCATCATATAGCAGCAGCAGCAGCTCATAGCAACTCATCATACAGCAACAGCAGTCTGCAATTCATCATATAACAGCAGCAGCTCATAGCAATTCATCATATAGCAGGACCAGGAGTAGCTCATATCAATTCATCATATAGCAGCAGCAGGAGCAGCTCATAGCAATTCATCATATAGCAGCAGCAGGAGCAGCTTGTAGCAACTCATCATATAGCAGCAGCAGCAACTCATAGCAATTCATCATATAGCAGCAGCAGCAGCAGCTCATAGCAACTCATCATACAGCAGCAGCAGCTCATAGCAATTCATCATATAGCAGCAGCAGGAGCAGCTCATAGCAATGCATCATATAGCAACAGCAGAAGCAGCTCATAGCAATTCATCGTATAGTGGATCGTAATGAAAATTTGGCAAAAATCGAGGAGATCCTCACCTTGTTGGATGAGCTCATCCTTTAACAGACACCTCAAGGCCATGGCCTGGGAGGAGGGGAGGGGAATAAGGTGCCTTCGCGCGCATGTGGCATCACCCGTAGTTGTGCAGCGCCCACCGGAGTAGTGCGTTGGGCTAACCACATGGAGCAAATTCTGGAGACCATGAGAATGAGGGCGGCGCCAGAGGAGGAGCAGCCAGGAGATTTGCCCCTACCCACCGCCATGTAGCCTAGCTGGACATAGCATCGTCAAGGACCAGCTAGATGGGACCAGATGTGCGGCTCATTGGAGGAACCCTAGTGCTTTGCAGCGGGATCGAGTAGTGGGAAAGGGAGAGGAGATGCAAGTGGCGAGGCGATGAATGCTTGCGTGTTTGTTTTTACTTGAGGTTCTGTGTGACACGAGGCGTCGCAGATTGCATTTTGAGTGTAATATAGGCGGACAACAGAGTCATTTCACTATTCCCTTCCTTCAATTTTTAGTGAGGTTCTACCCAAACACCCCCCAAAGCGAAATTAGTTAAGCCCAAGCCCATAACTCAAAAATGACTTCTTTACATCTTTTATGGCTTATTTTGACAATATGCCCTGAAAAGGCGGAATCGAACTGGCCCTTAACCTGCAATTCAATTGTGTGTGCAATGATGAATCACTCCTGCCTGCTATCTGTACATTTAGGCATCATCATACATGGCATAACCTAATACATGTGCATTCCATTAGAATCTGGAATATGCAATGTTTATGTTAGTTCATACATTGCACATGATGTTTAAATGCCCCTTAAATATGGTCAGTCAAGTGATGGTCTTTAAGCCTCCTTCTTTGCTTCTTTTCTTGATATGTAAGATTTGCTCACACATCTGTTCAATTGCTTGTTTGCACCAGCCAGCCATACTAGGACTGTTTGCTTTGATTACTTGCTGTTCTTGACCTAACACTCTAACAGAGCTTGTCAACGATTTAAACACTAACTGCTGCTGTAGTGGGGCCTTGTCTAACTCATAGATGACATAAAGGTTTGGTCAGTACACTACAAGAGGGCTCTCCAAGAGTACCGGAGATCCAGTCGAAGGTATGCCTAGTTTTTACATAGTGCAGACATAGTAAATGCTCATTTCATTGTGTGCAAGTGCAAGAGATGCGGCATGTTTCATTATGTGGTGTTGTTTTGTTATAATCTCATCCTTTTATGTTCACAGACTGGAAAGTATGCATATTTATCTTCCAAGGAGACGAGTAACTAGTTTGTGTCACCTTGCAAAGGGGGTGCAATGAAGATAAGATTGAGGATTTCCAAGTACAAGATGTTAGGAAGGAGCCTTGCAAGAGAAGTAGGAGTTGTCCTGAGCCTCTTCAACCTGCTAAGGTAAGTCACTGTATGCAACTCAACAGTTCAATTCCTTGTTTGTTTCAGGCATAGTTAATTTTCTCTTTTCAATTGCTTTATTTGTCCTCGGTTAATGAGATGCCCAAATAATCATGCCTGATGTTCGGTACTTGTATCACTATTAGTTGACATAATTAAAGGCCTTACCATTTAATTACTCTGCCAAAGTGTGCCTGAAGCTTTGAAGTCTATTAACCAACTATTATTGCATGAGGCTCACAATCTAGTTTATACTACGCTAATGATTGCATAGTTTTGCCTGCTGTAGTATGTTTGTATGAAACCCTCTACTGTTCATTATGCTCCCTAAGACTTTAATTGAGGTACAGAATGGGCAACTGCTTGCTTACTTATACGCAACGTGTTGTCTAAATTTGTAACTTGTCTGTGTTTTCGATTGGGCCCTGTAACATCCCAAATTTTGGAATGTTAGTATAATTAATTGAATTGTTTGTTTGTTTGCTTGAGTGAATTAAACTTGAGTGAAATTTGAACCTTTTCAAAAACTTTTGAAAGAGAGGGAATAAAATGACTTTCCCCTTCTCCGGTAAATTCAAATTCATCCTATTAAAATCAATGAGAGAAGATGACATGACTTCTTCAACTATAAAGAATTTGAACGGAGTTTTGCAATTTAATTCTTTCAAATATTTGCACTTGCTTCTCTATTTTTCTTCCCCGAGAAATACCCCGAAAAATAAATTCTTACAAGCAAGAAAGAGCGGAGGAAAATGACCCTCCAAAATCAGGGGCATTTTTGAAAATATTTGAGCCAAGAAAAACCAAAGTTTTTATTTAAAAATTATTTGCAAAAAAGAAATAAAGCCTTTAGGGATTTTCTGAAAAAACATATTTTTTTTAAGTTTTTATTTTGGCCGTGGAATAATGCTCATCATCTACATTTTATTTTTCTGATAATTTTAGTATATAAAACTCTTTATTCGAATTGATTTGATTTCCTTTTTATTGTTTTAGTTTCCTAATTTTAAAAATAGGAATGGAATCGTTTTATTAGGAAAAACCTGGCCCATTAAGCACTTTCCTATTCTAGCCCAACAAGAGATCATCTCCTTCCTCTGTTTCCTCTCACGTTCTGAAGCTTTCCATATCCATGGAGACAGAAACTCCACCTTCCCGATCTCCCTCGTCTTTCCATCCAGCGCCTCCCGAGACCGCCTATAAAACCCCTCCCTCTCCTCGTTCCATTTTTCCCATCACCACGCCCCCCGCCTGTAGCCTTCTCGCCACCGTCCTCCTTTTCCTGCCTAGAACGCTCACCAGAGCTCTCCTGGAACCTCCCAAGCGCCGACCCCTCCTCCGCCACCCCACCCTCGCCGGCGACCTCGCCCCCTCGCCGAGCAGCCCTCCACATCGCCGTCTCCTTCCCGCCATCTCTGCCTCACGTCTGTAACTCCTTGTTGTTTTTTTTCTTTCTTTTGTCTATTCCGCACCACCGTTAGATCTTGATCCTAATGGCCCCAAATAGATCACTTAATAGCCAAACCGTTTTCTTCAAATGTGCGGCCGTCCTCTAGATAGCCTAAAACGCGCACACCGACAACCAATCAAATCTCGCCACGTCGCCGTTTTCGTTTTCAGATTTATTTCCTTAACAGATTTAGTTCCGTTCTTGTTTAGCTTATAACTTTTGATCTAGAAGTCCAATGATGCTGATTCTTTTTGCGTTAGATCACAATTTTCTTGTAGTTTCCAAAAATATATAATTTGTCTATGTTTGGATTTATAAAATTGAGTTAGATCAGATTTGAATTAAAGCTTGTTTTGCTTATTCCGGGAGTTTCATAATAGATTTTTATTTAATTCTTTTTGCTCCTAGTTGCTTAATGAAATATTTTCTGTTTAGTTAACATAAAACCATGATTAGATGATGTTAAGAAATTTTTGTTATATAAAACTATTTTTGTTGTTATTTGAAGTAGGAAAACTTTGAGTTGTTTTTTTCTTTAAGTTTTCCTTTGGGTTTTGCTTTGTTGGTTTTGGTGTGTTACTTTGTTATGTTATGTTATGCTATGTGCTTATTATAGTTATTGTTGCCTCGGTAGAATTTCCGAGTGCTAAGATTGCTACTACGAAACCCTAGTTTTTCAAGATCGTCAACAAGGCAAGTTCACTTTGACCATTGCTTTCATACCTATGTTTTATTGCATTTAGTGGCATCCTTGCAACCACCCCTCAAGAGTGTTATTGAATCCTTGTAGTTGAGTAGTATGCATGAGGTAGGAACCCATCACCTGTTACCAAGCCCGGGGCGTTATTTATTTTAATGCTACGCTATAGTAGACGGGGTTTGGTATGAGTGCTCGGAGTGGTGTGAGAATGGAGGATCTACGTCAATGACGATTAACTCCATGATGGAATCTGCAAGGACTGCATCTTCAAGGCCTCAAGACTTCAAGACTCGAGACAAGAATTCAATACACACTCTGGGTGAAGGATGGTTGACGGGCACCTGGAGAAACCAGTGGTTGGCGGGATGCATGGAGAGGCGCCATGACATCTTGCGGAAAGCTTCACCCGGACACAAAGATACGGAAGAATACTTCACGCCCGAAGCTTACCCGTGCAACCGCAAGTCATTATGGGCTCGCTTGGTTGACCTTAGTTGTGACTCTGGCTGGGGCGGTACTAGCAGATGTAGAACTACGGTAGGATGGGTTGAGTAACGGACGGTGGTCGAGGAACTCTTTGGAAGACCATGTTTGGTCATCTTGTTCTCAAACACTCAAGTGCGAGAACGTAAAGAGAGGATCGAATCTTGCGGGTAAAGTGTACAAACCTCTGCAGAGGGTTATAACCTAATCGATTAGCCGTGTCCCGATTCACGGACAATTTGAGCATCTGGACTTGGATCTATTTGGAACTCTCAACACGGATTGATAACTTAATTGTGGGAAACTTATGATGATTTTGGGCTATGAGACATCGGTTGGCGGAACCATGTCATGACAGAAAAAACTCCATAGTACAGTGCTTCATTTTATTCCTTTGATGTAGGTAAAATAAAACCAGCTTTTACATAAACAAAATTCAGATCTGAGCCATAAAGCCATATTGCATATAGTATAGTTTTATCATCTGTTTTCTCATGTTGTGATCTTGCGGTACATTCAATGTATTAACCTACACGGCTGCAACGTATCATGTTGCGATATTTCCCGACGAGTAAGAGTTACGATCACGTGGTCACGGTCTACACTCAACTTTGCCGATGGCGTTGATGGGACTCCACACCCGCTTGATTGTTTCATTGAGTATTATGAGGTATATATCATTTTACGTTATTTATACATGTGATTGCACTTTGATATATACATTGATGTACTGTGTGTGCCAACATACTGATCCAGGGATGGCACAGATACACAGAGGCTTGACCGTCTGAGGTCGGGTCGCTACAGGCCCCAACATCATGCTCCTCTGGTGAGCTAAGAGGGATTTCTGTATGCTTCATGATGTGTAACTTTTTTTTTTGAAAGTGACATGTAACATTATTGTTAGTCATGTTTTGCCATGTAGTACAAAATAGTGTCTTGTTCGCTTCACTGTTGTAACTATATTTTTGCCCTAGTCATGTGTACTTACAGAAACATTTCATGATGAAGTGACATCAACACAAAGATCTGCGAGCAGTGCGGCATGGCCGTTACCGAATGATTATGGATTGGAATTGGAATGTGTTGATGTTCTCGAGCATCAACTAGAGGTGGCAAGACAACGTGTACATGATTGTCAACATATAATCAACAAGTTGAGACTGGATATGCAGGTATTAGATGTAGGAGTCAAAAAAATGAAACAAGACACTATGGTAACCATGAAGGAATTGGAGATTTTGCAGACTGAAATTTGTGCTATCTGAATCCGGCCAATCCTATTTTCTGAAGAGATTATAGTTCAAATGGAGTTAAGTTGATTCGCGTCCATGATGTATGAGTTGTATTTGCCCAGTGTATGTAATTTGTTGTTTGTGTATGCTTTATTATCACCTGTGTCGAACCATAATGCCTAGTGGGTATAATTCGGCTGTAATTTCTTTATTGTATAGTGTAGGATTATTCTACCTTTCTATGCCTTGATCTCTTTGTTGTATAATGTATGCTTTTTAGAGGTGATAGTATTGAGTAGGATAATTCTTTGAATATGCTATATCGTTCAAACGGGGGCCAACTCGCCCGACCATGGCCCTTCACGGGCCGTCGGATCCATGGGCCATGTATGGGCCGTCGGATCCATGGGCCATGTACGGGCCGTCGGATCCATGGGCCATGTACGGGCTGTCGGATCCATGGGCCTTGTACGGGCCGTCGGATCCATGGGCATTGTACGGGTCGTCGGATCCATGGGCCTTCTACGTCTCGTAGGATCCATGGGCCTTCTACGTCTCGTAGGATCCATGGGCCGCCGACTCATTTATGGGTCTTGTACGGGCCTTTAATGGGCGTGAGAGACGCCTTTAATGGAAATTATACGTTTTATGGGCTGACCATAACGGGCCGTTAATAGGCCGTGTTGGTGATGCTATGAAAATGGCCCAACAGACTAACGGTCCACAAGCGGGCCGATTGTTGGCCACAAGCGAAAAATGACGAACGGGCCGTAAGTAACGAATCTTGCAAATGAGCCCAAGAATAAATGGGCCTCGGAAGGCGAAAGTTAACTTGTTGAAACGCCCAACGGAATAACAGCCGTTAATGGGTATAAAGTGATACACTGTTCATTACGGGCCAGTTTCACCACGGGCCGTTAGTGGGTGTAAAGTAATACACTATTCATTATGGGTCAGTTTCAGCACGGGCCGCTAATGGGCCAAGAGTTACAAAGGGCCTCATATGGGCCGAAAGATGTCATGGGCTATACATGGGCGAGAAGTGAAAACGGGCTGGAATCATATTGGATGGCCCAGATGACGTTCTCGGGCCTAATTCGGATAGGGCGAACGGGCCTTGGGTTAGCGGGCTGTAAATGGGCTATATCGAACAGGCCGTTAACAAGCTTTCCATGGGCGGCCCACCACTTTTGACCAAGTCAAGCGGGCGGCCTTTTCACGAGAATGGGCCATTGTTGGGCGTGCCACGGTCGACGTATCATAGGCGCCTTACGTCCAAAGGAGTGGATGACATCTGTCCCAACGATGAGCCGACATCGTGTTTCCTCCACCAATGATGATTTTACCGTGGAAAATCCCCATTGGTCGGGTTGTTAACGGGTTATCGGATCCAAAACCCGACCCGATAGCTTAACGGCATTCCGTTATGGTGGATGCCACGTGTCGGTCACCCTTGACGAAAGCACTTACGGACGCGCGATTTATCGTCATGGAAGTGGACACTTCCGTGATGATAATTTTGGTAATTTCATGGAACACTTCTACGACAGCACATGTATGACTATCTTGATTCTGTCATAAATTTGTCATGGATGTACATGCATGACAAAAAACACGACCTACTGTGACAAACACGTATCATCACGGAAGTGTATTTTTTGTAGTGACGCTTAATATTCTGTAGCGCTAGGCTAATGTTGAAATATTAGTAGTGAAAAGTCCAAAAGTAGTTTGGAGTCCTGAATGGGATCTAGGGCATCATGAGGAGCTCTGGAATGGTCCAAAGGTAAATATTTATATATGGGAAGTCATATTCAGGGTTCTGAAAAAGTTTGGGAATTTTTGGTAGAGTGCTAGGGAAGTTCTAGAAGGTTCCGGTGGTTCCACCGTGGGGCCCAATGACCTGGGAAGGGCCCGTGTGAACCGAGGGTTGGGGATACAGCCCACATGGGCTGGCCTCACCATTCCCCAAGGCACATGACGTTTAAATCTATAGATAAGGTCTTATCTCTAAAATTAAAGGGTTGAATCTAGAGATAAGATGTTATCAAGTTTAAAGGGATTTCTCCCTTGTGGCTGGCTCTAGGAGGGCTTTGGATTCCCTCCCCTATCCCCTAGCCTATATAAAGAGGGGAGGCGCATGGTGGCAGCCACCCCTTGATCCTTTCCCATTGCCTCTCCCAACTCCTCCCATGTTTCCCTGGTACGCGCTTGGCGAAGCCCTGTCGGAATTCCGCTACCACCACCACCACCTCGCTGTTGGGATGGTCCCGATCTCATCTACCTCCTCTCCCTTGCTTGCTGGATCAAGAAGGAGAGGACTCCATCAAGCTGAATGTGTGCTAATCTCGGAGGCGTCGTCCGTTCGGCACTAGATCGTGATTGGATCGTGAAGAGTACGACTACATCAACCACGTTACGTACGCTAAAGCTTTCAGTCTACAAGGGTACGTAGACACACTTCCCTATCATTGCTATGCATCTCCTAGATTAGATCTTGGGTGTTACGTAGGAATTTATTTTATTTTCATGCAACGTTACCCATCACCAAACATAAGCACGAGCGAAAAGCAGGTGTAAAAGCATTGCATAAGACAAAAGGAATCAAAAGTGAGAGAGGAACAACATTGCAACACTTCAGAAAGTGGGAGCACAAAAGCGATAGTACCGCCTGGGATTCAGGAAGTAGTATTGTGGATCCGGAGCAGTAGTATCATTGAGAACCAACGACAGTATCGCTTGTGTCACAAGCGCACAGCCGTAGCTGAGATTCGGTAGTATGGGAGACCCCAACTTTCAAACAAATGCAAAAGATTCCTACCCTCATATCTAGCAGTCATTCGACATCCTACTCATGCTTCAATTTAGCCAAAAATCAATGAACTACCACGCATTGCCCTGAGAACCCTAGATTCAAGAAATAGAACCGTAGGAGAGACAAACAGCGGCAATACCGGGTTCCATGGCGAGAAGAGGTGGTGGGGATTGATCCCACCGGACGGAATTGCGGAAGACGACATGGAACCGGCCTGCCGGGGGTGGCGGTCGAGGTAGTCCTCGTCTCCCGTGGAGGGGAGAGCGTGGAGAGAGAGAGAGAGAGAGAGAGAGAGAGAGAGAGAGAGAGAGAGAGAGAGAGAGAGGTGACTGGGTATGGGATTGTTAAAACTCCCCCTGCCCGACTCATAACCCTTCCTGTGGCCCCCCAAGCAGTAGTACTGCTCTAAGGAGCGGTAGTACCGCCTCGTTACTACTGCATGATAGGAGGCCTAATAGTACCACCTAAATGGTAGTACCATCCCAAGTCCAGCGGCAGTGCCGCTTGCAGGTGAGAAAAGTGCCAAGATCAATAAGTTGGAAAGGTGCCTTAAGCAAATCTTAGAGGTTGTAGATGAGATAGCTTGGGTTGAAGACTCGAAACACAGCAAATGGGAAGGAACACTCCAAGTTCAAAAGACAACAAACACAAGAGCGACCTTGGAGTGAACCAAAAGACAACCAAGAACCAGGAACCAAACCTATTCCAAGAAAAGAGGATCGGTGCTCGTAGCCACCTATGTTTGAGTCAATTAGTATGGCACCACGAAGATTTTAACCTTGGGTCCATGACCAAAACTCATATTTGAAGCACAAGTACCATAAAAAATGTCTAATTTGAAAGATTGATTCTATTTATGCATAATAAGAAGAGTGTGAGTTCATGAAAGGAACAACACTCCCCCTATGTCCATGCCTACGTCTAGAACAAGATAAAATGATGAGTGCAGTGGGATGTGCATTGCCTCAAGCCACATTGTTGAAATCAATGATATTTAGCTCATGCCTTAACTCGTGAAATCTTGCTTCATGCAAATGGCTTCATGAATATGTCTGCAAGTTGCTCTTGAGCCCCTACGAATATAAGATCGATATCCCCTTGCTTGATGTGATCCCGGATGAAGTGATGGTGAATCTCAATGTGCTTCGTCTTGTTATGTTGCATGGGGTTGTAGGAGATCTTGATGGCACTTCCATTATCACATAGAAGAGGCACTTTTTCACAAGTAACATCGTAATCCTTTAAAGTTTGCCTCGTCCATAGCAATTGTGCACAACAACTTGCGGCGGCAACTTACTCGGCCTTGGTGGTGGATAGAGATACACAATTTTGCTTCTTCGAAGACCAACTCACCAAATAGTGATGTGACGCCCCAAGACCGGAGCTTCAGTTGCCTTCCAGGGTTTCCGAGTTTTGTCGTGTGGCTTGTTTTGTTTTTGCATTGCTCATGTCATCTCTTGCATTGCATCATCTCATCATGCCATCATATCATTAATTTTTTTTAAAACTCTTCTAAATAAATTGCATGGATTTCTCGATCCATTTAAACCGAGGGATTCACATGGTGACTTCTCTTTATAACATATCCTCCCAATATTAGGGAGCTATATTAAAAATAATTCCATTTATTTGGGATTCACCTTAACACACTTGCAAAAATCCCAATGCCTTTGTTATCTAAATTCTTGGCGTCCAACTCTACCCATAATATCTTTTTGTCATTTTCCGGAGTTCCACCAAAAATCCTTGGATCATTTTTGTTAAATTCCTCACATTTTTGTGAGCCCGGGAAAATTATCCCCATGTCCAATTTCTTTCCCTATCCCTCTCTTTCTTTTTCTTCTCTTTATCTGTTTTCTGCTAAAGAAAATATTTAGAGAGAGAGGAGAGAGGTGCCAGCCCAGTCCAACCGGCCCCTGGCTTTCCCTCCCTCCAGGCCGGCCACTGTGGCCCAAGGCCTCCCAGCCCACCTAGCGCCTCCCCTCCTGGGCCTCCCAACTCCCCCCGCCGGCCCATTCCTCCCAAGGCCCAGGCGGTGCCCTTCCTAGCCTCTAACCCTAGCCCATCGCCCCTTCTCCCCTCGTCCTCCTCCAAGCGCCGCTGCGCCCGATCCCATCTCTCCCGAACCTCCTCGCTCGATCCCGTCGCTGCGCCCGACCTTCCTCCAGGCCCGAACCCCCCGCTCGATCTCCTCGCCGCCTCGACCTACCTCCCGTCGCCCGCTCCTCCACAAGACCAGGTCGGACCCCGGTGGCCTCCTCGTCACGCCCGAGCGGGTCTCCTCCGTCCATCTCCACCGCCGCCACCTCACCCTTCTTCTCCCCTCGCCACCCGTCGCCTCGCCGTTTCTGCCGCCGGCGCCCGAGGAGCGCCGAGCCCAGCCATGTCCGCTGGGATCCACCTGACCTCTCAACCTCGCAGATCGAAGCGCGCGACCCAGCGTCCCGCTGGTACCGCCGCCCCTGCCAGGCTGTGGACCCTCTGCTCCGCCTGTCGCCTCTGCTGCACCACCTCGGGAGGTCTGCCCGACGCCATGGCCTCCCCTCGAGCACCCGAGCCCCTTCAACTCCGGCGCCCCTGCCTCGGAAGCCCTCCGCTGCCCTGCTCCAGCGCGTGGATTCGCCGAGCCTGCCATGGCTAAGGAGTTCTTTGTGCATCGCCGGAGCTCCTCGGATGTTGCCTCAGACACCGCTTTTGCTGCCGCCGACGGACGCCAAGTACCACTACGACCCGACGACCCGGACATCTCCGAAGACCCGTGTACCACGGCGGCAAGTTCAACTCCAAAACGTGAACAACTACTTCCGTGGTTAACGACAAGTACCCCTACGCGCGAACGGAAGCCGAATGACTACTTCCACGATGATGCGACAAGTACCCCTACGAAACCCGAATCGCCAAGACCGGATCCGACAAGTACCCCGATGACGTGTACCACTACCGTCGACCCTCGAAGACCCCGTGGACCCCGAACATCCACGGGACATGAACGTCTACTTCCCCTACGCCGTGTACCACTACCATCGAACGTGAACAACGACTTCCTCTCCGAACGTGTGCCCCTACTTCCCTCGGTGATCATCGCGAGAACGACTACTTCCTCTACTTCCCTCGACGACCCGTGAACGTCTACTTCCCTCTACGAAACTCGACCCGTCCCGTTTGAACGTTCCGGAGGTATAACCCGTGACGACCGCCGTGATCGAATCATCCTTGCGATGCCCCTCTTTTGCCATGCCACCGTTCCGTGGGAACCCGGAATCCGGGATCACCCCACCATCTTGCATGACTCGCTCACACGCTTTCCTTTGTACCGATATCTCAATCGAGTTATCGGAACCGATATGTTGCCGTGGCACCATTTTCGGATTCGTTGCCGTGGCACCCCTTTCTTCCACCACGGTGACATAATGCTTCTTAATGCTCATGATAACGTTTTCATAATATTGCATAAAACTTGCACATGTCATCCGCATCATGATAACAACATTTAAATGTTTATAATTGTTGTTTGCATTAATTTGCTTAAATGCCATGCTAAAATGATTTGTTTCATAACTTAATAACCGTAGCTCCATTTTAAATAAATTATATATGTAAATGGGGTAGAAAAATGCCTAGTTTAACATGGTAGCATTTCTTTGCTTGTTTAACAACTCTAAAATTGTGTTTAGGTCAGATCTGTTCCGAATCCATAATATGCATATGAGGATTTTCCGGAATTGTTGTTCGTTGTTTCCGGCCTCATTTAAACTTGCCTAGATAGTTAGTTTCATATGCTTCACCCTCTTGCCATGTTTAATAACATTTAATATTGTTGGGTAGCCTAATCAAGAGTGAACTAAATAAGTGTTGTGGTGTTTCGTCAATATGCAATTCGTTGCATATTGAGCTCCACTTAAATTGTAGTATTGTTTGTTGCACTTTGCCTTTGCCATGCTATTTAAACCGGACATGCATCATATTTGATTGTGCATCATGACGTGTTTATGTGATGGTTGTTTACTATGTTGTTTGCTTCTTTCCGGTTTGCTTTTCTCGTTAGCTTCGGTTTCGTTCCGGAGTTGTGAGGATTCATTCGACTTCGTCCGTTTGTCTTCTTCATGGACTCGTTCTTCTTCCTTGCGGATTTCGGCAAGATGACCATACCCTCGAAATCACTTCTATCTTTGCTTGCTAGATGCTCGCTCTTTTGCTATGCCTATGCTACGATGCCTACCACTTGCTATATCATGCCACCCATGTTGCCATGTCAGCCCCTAACCATCCTTTTCCTAGCAAACCGTTGTTTGGCTATGTTACCGCTTTGCTCAGCCCCTCTTATAGCGTTGTTAGTTGCAGGTGAAGATGAAGTTTGTTCCTTGTTGGAACATGGAGATGTTGTTCCTTGTTGGAACATGTTTACTTGTTGGGATATCACAATATATCTTATTAATAATGCATCTATATACTTGGTAAAGGGTGGAAGGCTCGGCCTTATGCCTGGTGTTTTGTTCCACTCTTGCCGCCCTAGTTTCCGTCATATCGGTATTATGTTCCCGGATCTTTGCGTCCCTAACGCGGTCGGGTGATTTATGGGACCCCCTTGACAGTTCGCTTTGAATAAGACTTTTCCAGCAAGGCCCAACATTGGTTTTACCATTTGCCTCACCTATGCCCTTTTCCTTGGGTTTCGGAGCCCGAGGGTCATCTTTATTTTAGCCCCGGCCGTTCTCCTTCGAGTGCTGGTCCAAACCGAAGCGATGTCCGGCGCCCTGGCAACCAGGGTTTATGCCAACCCGACGTCTGGCTCATCCGGTGTGCCTGAGACCGAGATATGTGCAGCTCCTATCGGATTTGTCGGCACATCCGGCGGCTTTGCTGGTCTTGTTTTATTATTGTCGAGATGTCTTGTAGCCGGATTCCAGACTGATCGGGTCTTCCCGGGAGAAGGAATATCCTTCGTTGATCGCGAGAGCTTATCATGGGCTAAGTTGGGACACCCTGCAGGTTTTGAACTTTCAAAGCCGTGCCCGCTGGTTATGTGGCAGATGGGAATTTGTTAATGTCCGTTGTAGAAAACCGAAGTTGATCTTAATTAAAATACACCAACGGCGTGTGTAACCGTGATGGTCTCTTCTCGGAGTCCGGAAGTGAACACGGTTTCGGGTTATGTCGGCGTAAGTAGGAGTTCAGGATCACTTCTTGATCATAGTTGTTCGATCGTGCTTTGCCTTCTCTTCTCGCTCTCATTTGCGTATGTTAGCCACCATATATGCTAGTCGCTGTCGCAGCTCCACCTCACTACCCTGTCCTACCTTTAAGCTTAAATAGTCTTGATCTCGGGGGTGTGAGATTGCTGAGTCCCGTGACTCACAGATACTTCCCAAACCAGTTTGCGGTGCCGATGAAACCGTGCAGGTGATGCACCCGAGCTCAAGGAGGAGCTCGATGAAGATCTTTGTGCATTGTGTTGTCTCGTTTCAGCTGATCGAGAGTGGAGCCAGTTGGGACGATCGGGATCTGTAGCATTTGGGGTAGTCTTCTTTTATTTTGGTTCCGTAGTCGGACCTTGATTGTATCTGTATGATGTAATGCTTTACTCATGTATTGTGTGAAGTGGCGATTGTAAGCCAACTATGTATCTCTTTCCTTATGTATTACATGGGTTGTGTGAAGATTACCTCACTTGCGACATTGCTTTCAATGCGGTTATGCCTCTAAGTCGTGCTTCGACACGTGGGAGATATAGCCGCATCGAGGGCGTTCAAGTTGGTAATCGAGCCTTCCCGACTTAGGAGCCCCTACTTGATTGTTTGTTTGGCGTTGTTGAGTCTAGAACGGAAAATGTTTTGAGTCTTAGGATTATATATATCGGAGAGTAGGATTCTTTTTACTCCCGGTCCTTAAATCGCTCTCTGGTGAGGTATCCCGACGTAGAGTTTTGACTTTTCTCTCCTCAAATTTCACTAAAATTTTTTTAGGATCACGTGGGTATCTTGGAATCGTTCCGATGGTTTTGTGACGAGAACATTGTTCTTGGTGCCTCGACATTTAGGGGTTGTGGCGGTGTCCCGGGAGTTGAGCTCCGAGGTGTTGTCGTCACAATTTTATCGTTGCAGCTTCGAATACCGAGTTTTACCGACATCGAAATCTCTTTTGTGCGCTTGTTGGTGAGATAACCTGATAGCCCGATCTTCGTGGCGAGTCTTGGAGTATTGCCATGACTTGTATAACGGATGTTTTTCAAGGTCGAGGTACCACGATTTCGAAGGATTTCTTGGTTATGTGTTGACGGATGGATCTGTTTGGATCTAGGTATTGTTAGTTTGGGTGATATATTTTGTGTCCCTGTATCCCCAACACAGTTTGCATAACCGAAAGTTTGGGAGTTTATAGGTGGGAATTCAAGTAGCTCCTAGAATATCTTTCCGACGGATGCTTGATATGGGATTGGGTAAATCTCTATCATATGTATTTGTTCCGGCTCATTCTTGAAGCCAATCCTTTGTTTTTGTTCCGTTTTGTGGTATTCAAGTTGCTTCAATGCCAAGTGTTGATTCCATACCTCATTCTAAATGGTGTTCTCTTATTGCTATGTGAATACTAATCCTTCTTGATCACTGAGCTTGTCATGTTAATTCTTTTCTCAACCGGCGTGCTTCTCTTCAAGTGGATCCGATCATTCCAACAGTCGCAAGATCAATTCTAAGTTTTTTCTCAACGGTGTTCGTTTCATCCGACCTAAGTTGTTTTGTTTTCCCGCCCTCCCACCCTTTTTCTTCAAGGACTCAGATTTCTTAACCAAATATCCATTTATTCATGTGAAGTTTCTTCATTCTTTTCCTTTAATGTTTTATCCGGTGATTTCTCATGAAGACGCTAAGGAAGCTTTTACCTTATCTTTGTTCCATTCTAATTTTCTTCTCCGGTGGATTTAAGTCAAGTTTTCAGTGTTGATCGTATTCTTTTCATCGTTTCAAATGCTTTCTCATGCCGGTGTATCCCCTAATCATCCACTTCTTGTTATTCAATTGTTCCGGAGTGCTGAAGATATCTCAGAAGATTCTAGTTTCCATTCTCAATTCACTCAAGTTCTTTTGAGGATGCTATCTCATTCAAGCCATTTAATTCTACCGGTGCAATATCTATTTCAAACAATTGTTCAACGGTGGTTCTTTTGAGTGGGCCCTAACCCACAGGTCTTTTCCCAGGATCTTACCTGACTCTTCTTGTGGTTCAACCTTAATAATTTTCATTCCGGAGTGCCTCAACAATTCATGGTGGTGTTTCTCGTCGTCATTCTCGAATTTTGAAGACCGAAGATGAGTTTCTTTTTATCTCGCTTCTTTCTCTTCAAGATTCATGGTTCTAGTTTGATGCCATCCTCTCATAATTATTTTCGGTTGTGAGAATTCTTTTAACCCACCCGGAGCATTTCAGAGTCTTTTCGGTTTGATTCTTCGAACCCATCATCTCGTAATTATTCATTCAAGCGCTCAACTCTGGTTTTCCAAATCTCACCGGTGCATCGTCGAAATATCCTCTAATCAGTTCATGATCTCTTCGTTCTAATGTATCTAAATTCTGTCAAATATCTTTATTCGTTTTCCAATTCTTCCCGGTGTTTCTTTATCTTTTCTTCGTTCATTTTCAATTCTTACGGTGGTTTGTTCAAGATTTCACTTCCTTTGTTATCATATCAATTCATTTGTTGTTTCCAAATCCCACCGGTGGTTCCATCAATACCTTCTCAAGTTTGCGCTATATCTCTATCTGTAATCATTTTTCAATGAGAATAAGTAGTATGCCAAATCCATTGCTTGTCATCAATTTAATTGGTGAAGGATCAGCATAATGTAATTCTTATTCTTGTTCCATCGAGTAAATTCAATTCCTTATTCCGGAGGTTCATCAAAATTCTTGGTTTCAGTTGTTCATCTTTCCTTCCGGAGTTCCAAGTTTTTCTCGGCTATATCATTTTAAAGCTTCATCTTATCACTGCAAGGCTTCACCTTGTGTTTTCAACTTCTCTTTCTTTTATCATCCTTTTCTTACCGGAGTTCTTCATGGAGGCTCTGCATGATGGTTCGTCAAGGATTCTTTTCATTTCTCCAATTGTCCATCAAGATTTCTCTCGGAGTTATGATCCGCCAAAATATACTCAAAAATTGAACATGGTGCTCAACACATGTTTTGTTTTGAGGAGTTCAAGTATTCTTCTTCCTACATTCCAAAATGCAATTTGTTCTACCTTATCATTTGAGGTGGTGTTATGTCATTCTCGACAATTTGAGTTCGTGTTTCATGTTTCACATGTTGTCAAGAATGAGGTATTTTAAATCCATCAATCTCTTCATTGGAGTTATCTTGGGCTATATTTCACCTAAAGCTTTCCCTAAGGATTGTTGCTATTTATGGTGCTTGTAAATGACCCAAGTTCTTCATTTGTCCTCCCGGTGATATAAGTTTCTCGTCTCCTTGTTGATCTTAATCCAACCAATTGTTTCCGTTGGTGGCAGAAGCTCACCTCATAATTTTGAGATGTTTTCATAAGCCCACTACAAGCTTATCCTTATCGTTGTTGTTTTTCAAACAACTCCGTTCAATCCTACTTCGTAAGTATGCTCTTTCAAATTCATTTATGGTGGAAGATGTTGGTCTCATTCTTCGTTCTATTCATTCCAACTTTCTATCGATCATGCTTTGTTTCCGGAGGCATTGTGATGTTGCTCTCTTCACCCATCACCTCGTTTTGTATAGATCATGTTCTTTTCTTGCATTATCCATTTAACCGGAGTGTCATGTTTTCATTCGAGTTCTATCATCTTATCAAGTTTTGCCTGCTTCCTCAACCGGAGAGCTGTCTGAAATCTTTCTAACCCTTTGTGCCATTCTTTCAATAGTTCCGGAGGCAGTATGTTGTTGATGTCATCAAGTATCATCCCATCTTCTCAAGTTCATGTTCAATTCCTTCCATTTTCAGTCGGAATGCTGCCCAAATTTTATCAATCTTATTCCTTGTCTATCTTGTTTTAACCGGAGAGGTGTCAATATCTATCTTGTCACTAAACCTCTTGGTTCTCGTCGTATCCCTTGTTCCTCTTTTCTAACAGAGTGTTTTCAACTTTGTTCATCCTCGTTGTTTTCTTTCTTTCATTTTGTTCAACCTCTCAAGGTTCTTTGGTTTCACTCGTTTGTCAAAGAAGCAACTTTGTTTTACCTCTTCCTCTTCCGTTTTTCTCCGGTGCCATCCTAGATCTCGGGACGAGATCCTCTCGTAGTGGTGGAGTGTTGTGACGCCCCAAGACCGGAGCTTCAGTTGCCTTCCAGGGTTTCCGAGTTTTGTCGTGTGGCTTGTTTTGTTTTTGCATTGCTCATGTCATCTCTTGCATTGCATCATCTCATCATGCCATCATATCATTAATTTTTTTTAAAACTCTTCTAAATAAATTGCATGGATTTCTCGATCCATTTAAACCGAGGATTCACATGGTGACTTCTCTTTATAACATATCCTCCCAATATTAGGGAGCTATATTAAAATAATTCCATTTATTTGGGATTCACCTTAACACACTTGCAAAAATCCCAATGCCTTTGTTATCTAAATTCTTGGCGTCAACTCTACCCATAATATCTTTTTGTCATTTTCCGAGTTCCACCAAAATCCTTGGATCATTTTGTTAAATTCCTCACATTTTTGTGAGCCCGGAAAATTATCCCCATGTCCAATTTCTTTCCCTATCCCTCTCTTTCTTTTCTTCTCTTTATCTGTTTTCTGCTAAAGAAAATATTTAGAGAGAGAGAGAGAGTGCCAGCCTCATCCAGTAGGCCCCTGGCTTTCCCTCCCTCCAGCCGGCCATCAGGGCCCAAGGCCTCCCCCACCTAGCGCCTCCCTCCTGGGCCTCCCAACTCCCCCCGCCGGCCCATTCCTCCCAAGGCCCAGGCGGTGCCCTTCCTAGCCTCTAACCCTAGCCCATCGCCCCTTCTCCCCTCGTCCTCCTCCAAGCGCCGCTGCGCCCGATCCCATCTCTCCCGAACCTCCTCGCTCGATCCCGTCGCTGCGCCCGACCTTCCTCCAGGCCCGAACCCCCCGCTCGATCTCCTCGCCGCCCTCGACCTACCTCCCCGTCGCCGCTCCTCCGCGCACCAGGTCGGACCCCCGGTGGCCTCCTCGTCGCCGCCCGAGCGGGTCTCCTCCGTCCATCTCCACCGCCGCCACCTCGCCCTTCTTCTCCCCTCGGCCACCCCGTCGCCTCGCCGTTTCTGCCGCCGGCGCCCCGAGGAGCGCTGAGCCCGCGCCATGTCCGCCGGGATCCACCCTGACCTCTCAACTCGCGCATCGAAGCGCGACCCAGCGTCCCGCTGGTACCATCGCCCCCCCGCCAGGCCGTGGACCCTCTGCTCCGCCCGTCGCCTCTGCTGCACCACCTCGGGAGGTCCCGCCCGACGCCATGGCCTCCCTCGAGCACCCGAGCCCCTTCAACTCCGGCGCCCCGCCTCGGGAAGCCCTCCGCTGCCCTGCTCCAGTAGCGTGGATTCGCCGAGCCTGCCATGGCTAAGGAGTTCTTTGTGCATCGCCGGGAGCTCCTCAGATGTTGCCCTGTACACCGTTTTGCTGCTGCCGCACGGACGCCAAGTACCACTACGACCCGACGACCCCGGACATCTCCGAAGACCCGTGTACCACGAGCGGCAAGTTCAACTCCAAAACGTGAACAACTACTTCCGTGGTTAACGACAAGTACCCCTACGCGCGAAACGGAAGCCCGAATGACTACTTCCACGATGATGCGACAAGTACCCCTACGGAAACCCGAATCGCCAAGACCGGATCCGACAAGTACCCCGATGACGTGTACCACTACCGTCGACCCTCGAAGACCCCGTGGACCCCGAACATCCACGGGACATGAACGTCTACTTCCCCTACGCCGTGTACCACTACCATCGAACGTGAACAACGACTTCCTCTCCGAACGTGTGCCCCTACTTCCCTCGGTGATCATCGCGAGAACGACTACTTCCTCTACTTCCCTCGACGACCCGTGAACGTCTACTTCCCTCTACGAAACTCGACCCGTCCCGTTTGAACGTTAGGAGGTATAACCCGTGACGACCGCCGTGATCGAATCATCCTTGCGATGCCCTCTTTGCCATGCCACCGTTCCGTGGGAACCCGAATCCGGATCACCCCACCATCTTGCATGACTCGCTCACACGCTTTCCTTTGTACCGATATCTCAATCGAGTTATCGGAACCGATATGTTGCCGTGGCACCATTTTCGGATTCGTTGCCGTGGCACCCCTTTCTTCCACCACGGTGACATAATGCTTCTTAATGCTCATGATAACGTTTTCATAATATTGCATAAAACTTGCACATGTCATCCGCATCATGATAACAACATTTAAATGTTTATAATTGTTGTTTGCATTAATTTGCTTAAATGCCATGCTAAAATGATTTGTTTCATAACTTAATAACCGTAGCTCCATTTTAAATAAATTATATATGTAAATGGGGTAGAAAATGCCTAGTTTAACATGGTAGCATTTCTTTGCTTGTTTAACAACTCTAAAATTGTGTTTAGGTCAGATCTGTTCCGAATCCATAATATGCATATGAGGATTTTCCGGAATTGTTGTTCGTTGTTTCCGGCCTCATTTAAACTTGCCTAGATAGTTAGTTTCATATGCTTCACCCTCTTGCCATGTTTAATAACATTTAATATTGTTGGGTAGCCTAATCAAGAGTGAACTAAATAAGTGTTGTGGTGTTTCGTCAATATGCAATTCGTTGCATATTGAGCTCCACTTAAATTGTAGTATTGTTTGTTGCACTTTGCCTTTGCCATGCTATTTAAACCGGACATGCATCATATTTGATTGTGCATCATGACGTGTTTATGTGATGGTTGTTTACTATGTTGTTTGCTTCTTTCCGGTTTGCTTTTCTCGTTAGCTTCGGTTTCGTTCCGGAGTTGTGAGGATTCATTCGACTTCGTCCGTTTGTCTTCTTCATGGACTCGTTCTTCTTCCTTGCGGGATTTCAGGCAAGATGACCATACCCTCGAAATCACTTCTATCTTTGCTTGCTAGATGCTCGCTCTTTTGCTATGCCTATGCTACGATGCCTACCACTTGCTATATCATGCCACCCATGTTGCCATGTCAGCCCCTAACCATCCTTTTCCTAGCAAACCGTTGTTTGGCTATGTTACCGCTTTGCTCAGCCCCTCTTATAGCGTTGTTAGTTGCAGGTGAAGATGAAGTTTGTTCCTTGTTGAACATGGAGATGTTGTTCCTTGTTGGAACATGTTTACTTGTTGGGATATCACAATATATCTTATTAATAATGCATCTATATACTTGGTAAAGGGTGGAAGGCTCGGCCTTATGCCCGTGTTTTGTTCCACTCTTGCCGCCCTAGTTTCCGTCATATCGGTATTATGTTCCCGGATCTTTGCGTCCCTAACGCGGTCGGGTGATTTATGGGACCCCTTGACAGTTCGCTTTGAATAAGACTTTTCCAAAGAAGGCCCAACATTGGTTTTACCATTTGCCTCACCTATGCCCTTTTCCCTTGGGTTTCGGAGCCCGAGGGTCATCTTTATTTTAGCCCCGGCCGTTCTCCTTCGAGTGCTGGTCCAAACCGAGCGATGTCCGGCGCCCCTGGCAACCAGGGTTTATGCCAACCCGACGTCTGGCTCATCCGGTGTGCCCTCGAGACCGAGATATGTGCAGCTCCTATCAGATTTGTCGGCACATCCGGCGGCTTTGCTGGTCTTGTTTTATTACTGTCGAGATGTCTTGTAGCCGGATTCCGAGACTGATCGGGTCTTCCGGGAGAAGGAATATCCTTCGTTGATCGCGAGAGCTTATCATGGGCTAAGTTGGGACACCCTGCGGGTTTTGAACTTTCAAAGCCGTGCCCGGTTATGTGGCGATGGGAATTTGTTAATGTCGGTTGTAGAAAACCGAAGTTGATCTTAATTAAAATACACCAACGTGTGTAACTGTGATGGTCTCTTCTCGTGGAGTCCGGAAGTGAACACGGTTTCGGGTTATGTCGGCGTAAGTAGGAGTTCAGGATCACTTCTTGATCATAGTTGTTCGATCGTGCTTTGCCTTCTCTTCTCGCTCTCATTTGCGTATGTTAGCCACCATATATGCTAGTCGCTGCTGCTGCTCCACCTCACTACCCTGTCCTACCTTTAAGCTTAAATAGTCTTGATCTCGCGGGTGTGAGATTGCTGAGTCCCGTGACTCACGATACTTCCCAAACCAGTTTGCGGTGCCGATGAAACCGTGCGGTGATGCACCCGAGCTCAAGGAGGAGCTCGATGAAGATCTTTGTGCATTGTGTTGTCTCGTTTCAGCTGATCAAGAGTGGAGCCAGTTGGGACGATCGGGATCTGTGTAGCATTTGGGGTAGTCTTCTTTTATTTTGGTTCCGTAGTCGGACCTTGATTGTATCTGTATGATGTAATGCTTTACTCATGTATTGTGTGAAGTGGCGATTGTAAGCCAACTATGTATCTCTTTCCCTTATGTATTACATGGGTTGTGTGAAGATTACCTCACTTGCGACATTGCTTTCAATGCGGTTATGCCTCTAAGTCGTGCTTCGACACGTGGGAGATATAGCCGCATCGAGGGCGTTTCAAGTGACCAAGGAATTGGCGCCCTCCGGAAGTTGACTTCCTATCCATACGGTCTCCCACCCAATCCGAGTCCGAATATCCCATGAGATCAAAGCTTTCTCCTTTGGGGTACCATAAGCCAAAGTTTGGGGTATGAGCCAAATATCGAAAGATTCACTTGACTGCTACATAGTGGCTTTCCTTAGGTGCGGCTTGAAACCGTGCACACATTTCCCACACTCAACATGATATCCGGTCTAGATGCACAAAGGTAAAGCAAAGATCCAATCATGGAATGATATACCTTTTGATCCACTACTTTACTATTGGGATCAATGCTGAGTTGGCACTTGGTTGGCATTGGAGTCTTCGTTGGCTTGACATCATCCAACTTGAATCTCTTAAGCATGTCTTGGGTATATTTGGCTTGGTTTATGAAGGTTCCTTCTCTTCTTTGCTTGACTTCAAACCCGTGAGAGAACTTTCACTCTCCCATCATAGACATCTCAAACTCCTTGGTCATTATTGCGGCAAATTCATCACCGAAAGCTTTATTAGGAGAACCGAAGATAATATCATCAACATATAGTTGGCATATGAACAAATCCCCTTTAACCCTCTTAGTAAAAGAGTGTGATCGATTTTCCCAATTTGAAACCCACGATCTTGCAGCAACTTGGTAAGGTGCTCATACCACACATGTGGGGCTTGTTTCAGGCCATAGAGTGCCTTATCGAGCTTGTATACATGATTTGGGAACTTGGGATCCTCGAACCCTGGAGGTTGTTTGACATATACCAACTGATTAAGAGGACCATTAAGAAATGCACTCTTCACATCCATATGTCGCAACTTGAAGTTATGATGAGATGCATATGCAAGCAACATGTGAATAGATTCAAGATGAGCAATGGGAGGAAAAGTTTCACCATAGTCGATACCCTCAACTTGGGAGTAGCCTTGAGCTACCAATCTTGCCTTATTTTGAATGACAACACCATTTGCATCTTGCTTGTTTTTTAATATCCATTTTGGTTCCGATGACATTATGGTTCTCCTTTGGCCTTGGCACTAATAGCCACACCTTGTTGCACTCAAAGTTTTTGACTTCATCATGCATGGCGTATAGACAATCCGAGTCCTTGAGCGCCTCATGTACCTTTTGGGGTTCAATACAAGAAACAAACGTGTGATGCTCACAAAAGTTTGTTAATTGTCTACGAGTAGTTACCCCTTTTCTTAGGCTTCCAAGGACATTGCAAACTAGGATGGGTATGATCGAACTTCCTCTCAAGCTTACGTACTAGCATAACAATAACAACAATATAACAATTTATCTTTTAAGGATAGGCCCTTCACTTGATGGAAAAGTTTCAATACAAGTAAAAAATCTAGGATAACATTTTTTCCAATAATCTTTCCACTACCAAAGAGAAAATGTTTTGTTTTCCAAATTACGTGAGGCTCATCATTTTGCAATTCATTATCAGGAGGATCATTATCAAGGTCAAGCAACTTAGGTTCTTCCTCATAAGTCTTGCTAGGACTATCCTTACTACCACTTCCAACGATAATAAATTTATGCATGATAGCAACTTCAAGCAAGATAGCACACAAGATATTTTTGGTATTTTTTATTTTTTAACGAGACTAATAAAGGAAAAATAAAAGCAAGTAAAAATTATAACAAGTAAATGAAAATGTGTATGAACGGACCTTGAGTTGTTTACTGAAATCTCCCCGGCAACGGCAATAGAAATTCTTCTTGCTACTTGTGAAATGCGTTGGGATTTCCCTGAAGAGGAAGGGTGAAGTAGTATAGTAGCAGAAAGTATTCCCCTCAGTAAAGAACTAAGGTTTATCAAACCAATAGGGGATTCACATTAATGACATTTAGCAGTACCTACACACACAAGAGCAAATACTTGCACCCAACGTGGGCAAGAGGGTTGTCAATCCCCTTGTCCTCGTTAATTATAGGAAATATATAAATTGCAAAGTAAATAAATTGCAGCAAGGTATTTAGGGTTTTATCAATATGATTTGAATGAACCTGGGGGCATAGCTTTCACTAGAGGCATCTCTCTCATAAGCATAACGAGACGGTAGGTGAACAAATTATGGTTGGGCAATTGATAGAATAGTGCATAGTTATGATGTCATTCATGGCATGATCATTACATAGGCATTACGTTCATGACAAGTAGACCGACATCCATCTGCATCTACTACTATTACTCCATCCCTCGATCGCTATCCAGCATGCATCTTAAGGTATTAAGTTCATAACAAACAGAGTAATGCTTGGATCATGATGACATAATGCCGACAAAATAAGATCAACTAATATGATTGAACCCCGTCATTCAATCCTTAGTAGCAACAATACAAATATGTACCTTGTGGGCCCTTCTGTCATGAGGTGAGGACACCACAAGATCGAACCTACTACTATGCACCACTTCCACTGAAGATCTAATCATTAACTTGGCCAAAGATAACTCATATATCATAAAGCATTACACAGCTATAACAATCACACATAATAAAGTTTAGAATATAACTCAATTACTTTCAATGAATAATCTGATCATAAACCTACAATTCATCGGATCCCAAGAAACACACCACGTAAAATGATTACATTGGATGTTGCAAATGCTTGTTTATTAGGTTCTGTGCAGAAACATAAACTTTTGTGTCCAGTGTATGAATTTTCATTCTGTACTGGAACGTGATCAAGTGCTGAAATTTCTACACAGTATTGAACTACAAATTGTCTGTAGTGACTTCATTTTCAGAATTTCCAGAGTTACATAAGTATGGTAATAAATTATATCTATACGCATTGTTCTATTTTTCACATATACTGTTTTGTTTTCTTTGTTTGCTTGTTTTAAAGTTTCCATGGCATATATTGGGGGATATAAATTGTGGAAATGATAGAATACAATAGACATTAGTTGGGAATCATTATGAATCTTATATTGATAGTACACAAGTGAATGATTTGATTATGTTATACTAACCTATCTCACGAGTTTCTGTTAAGTTTTGAGTGAATGAAGTTTTCATGTTTTGGGTGAGTTTGAGATATGAGAAGAATAAGGAGCGGCAAGAGCCTAAGCTTGGGGATGCCTTGGATGGCATCCACTCTTTCATCTTCAAAACTACCAGTACATCTTACTTAGAGCTATATTTTAATTCTTCACATGATATGTGTTTGCTTGGAGCGTAATATTATTTACTTTCGTTTTGTTTGCTAGTCTTTACATTCATTGATTCCTGATCATACCTATTATGAAAGACACACATTCATCTTATTTTATAGAATGCTCATTTGTTTTTCACTTATATTTATTTGTGCTGAGGCAATTGCTCTTATACTTCACTTATTTTTTATTGAGCATGGTGATATGTTAGAGAAAATATTAGTTCTCTCTTGATTCAAAATTATATCTCTGAATAGGAAGTGGTAATTTGCATGATTATATGGTTGGTCCAGAAATAATAGATATATAACGGTGGTATAATAAAAAACTTGCATGAATTGGTAGATCATTGAGTATGATAAGTTTGATTCCTTGCAATAGTTTTGCGATATTAAGGTAGTAATATGTGGTTGTGTTGGTAAATAATTAAAAGCTTAGTATGATATATTGGTGTTAAGGTTTGTGAGTCCTTATGCATGAAAGTGGTAGCCGCTGGCATTAGCGAGGAAGTCAGAGTATGAGTTGTCTTAGATTGACGATCCGTGTGCGTTCGGATTGGGGGTGCACGATGGTTAACTCCTACCAACCTCCCCCCCCCCCCCACAGGGTCATGCAATTTATGCTTTGCTTCAAGGGCTATTCAAACTTTTGTAATAAGTATTTGAGTTCTTTATGATTAATGTGAGTCTTTGGTCTATAAGCACTTCCCACCTATCCATATTTTGCTAGCGTCGTTGGTACCGTGTACTACCCACTCTCACCTCGAGAAATGGTGCAAAATTTGTTGGTGCATCCAACTCCGTGAGATGATACACTCTCTCACACATAAGCCACATTTTAATTTTATCCTTCCTCAAAACAACCACCATACCTACCTACTACCTCTGTCCTGGTTTATTGGTCCTCATTGTATTCTGTGCCAAATTTTGAACAAAGATTTGACTAACAAGATGTAATTTATATGTAACAAAAATAATATCATTGAAAAGTATATTCAATACGAATCTAACAACATAATTTTGTGACATGCATTAACATTTGGCTAGTCAAATCTATTGTCAAAATTTGGCACAAAATACAAAGGGGACCAATAAACCAGGATGGAGGTAGTATTATGGTATTTCCATAGCCATTCCGAGATATATTGTCATGCAACTTCCATTGTAACTATTCATCATATGACTCGAGAATTCATTGTCATTCTGCTTGCATGATAATATAGAGTTGACATAATATTTGTGGCAAAGACACCATTCATCATTGTGATACATGGTATGCTAGATCATTACACATCTTGGTACACTGCCAGAGGCATTCATATGTAGTCATCATTATTCATATTGGCGATGTAAGTAAAATAAAGTGTGATGCATTATTAGGTTCTTTCCTACCTGTGAGGATAAAAAAGAGAGGCCAAAAAGAGCCCACCAAAAAATGAGAGAAAAAGAGAGAGGGGGCGCACTACTATCCTTCACCACACTTGTGCTTCAAAGTAGCGCCGTGTATTTCATATAGAGAGTCTTCATGATTTTCATTTTCATATGCCAGTGGGATTTTCACATTATTAGAACTTGACGCACATATTCCGATGACGAGCTTTCTCAAAATGCTCGAGGTCTTCATGAACAAATAAGTTGGCTGCACACCCACTTAGTTGCATATAGAGATCTTTCATACACTTGTATCTCTAGTGCATCCGTTGTATGGCAATCCCTACTCTTCACATTAACATCGACTGTACGTAAGGCCTCTCAATTGCCTAACGATCAAGCCACATTGATGTGAGACTTTCTTATACCTTTTTTGTCTTCCGAAATAAACCCCTATCATCATTCTCTATACCATCCAAAGTGCTAAGACCATGGCTCGTGCTCAAGTATTGCATGAGAGTTGAAAAATTTTAAGCGAGAAAAGTATGATTTAATTTCTTAGTTTGGCATCGTGGTTGTTCATGACTAGATATATTTATGCAAGGAAGACTATGCATGCCATGCTTATCTTGATTAAGTGTGTAGAGATCACAACTGTTTACTTGCATGCTTATGTATTGTTATTTTCATGTCAAATTGATAGACTATTGCCTTGAATCATTCGTATCTCAATTTCATACCATGATTACATAATTTGACCAAGAACATGTTGGGTAGCATTCAACATCGAAATTCTTTTGTTTGTCATTTATCTACTCAAAGACGAGCAAGAAATAAGCTTGGGGATGCTGATACGTCTCAAACATACCTATAATTTTTTATTATTAAATGATATTATATTATCACTTTTGTATGCTTTTATATCATTTTGTATTATTTTTTGGACTAACTTATTAATTTAGTGCCCAGTGACGATTCCTATCTTTTCCTTGTTTTTCTGGAGTATAAAAGACCCTAGTAGCTTTGGGATACCAGGAGATGACCCAACAACTAGCTACAAGCGCAGGTGGTGCGAACAGGGGGGGTGGCCACGCCCCTGGGCTTGTTGGCCCCTGGCTGCTCCGTTTGACCTAATTCCTCCGCCTATAAATTCCATAATTCCCAAAACCCTCATAGAGAGAGACGAGAGAATTTTATCGCCACTGCAAGCCTTTGTTCCGAAGCGATCCCATCTGGAACCCTGTTCTGGTGCTCTGCCGGAGGGGGAAGCCACCACTGGAAGCCTCTTCATCAACCTTGTTGCCTCCATGATGATGTGTGAGTAGTTCCTTTAGGACCTAGGAGTCCATAGCAGTAGCTAGACAGCTTCCTCTCTCTCTCTCTCTTGGATCTTCAATACAATGATCTCCTCTGAGATCAATCCGATGTGATTCTTATGGTGTGTTTGTTGGGATCCGATGATTTGTGGATTTGTGATCATATTGTTCATTGAATATACTTGAATAGTTTGAAGTTTCTTTGTTGTATGATTGAGTAGCTATGTATGCTTCCCGAGTTATTTGTCTTCGCTGGCCAAGATAGATGGGTAATTCTTTAGAGAGGAGTGGTGCATAGTAGTGGGTTCAAACTCACTGTGATCTATACCTCGGTGACAGAACGAGGAGAAGGCACGTGGTGTGTTGTTGCTACTAAGGATAAAACGACGGGGATTGATCTTATTGCTAAGTTTCTTTCTGTCTACATCATGACATCTTGCTTATTGTGTTACTCTGTTTTTCATAAAACATAATACCTTGAGATGCATGCTGGATAGCGGTTTTGGGGTGGAGTAATAGTAGTAGATGCAGTTGGATTACGGTCTACTTGACATAGACGTGATGCTTATACGAGATTATGCCATGAATGATCATAGTTATGAATGTTGCTTATATGTCAATTGCCCAACAGTAGTTTGTTTACCATGCCGTTACCTGCTTTCGAAAGCGAAGTCACTAGTGAACCTATTGCCCCGGGTCCATTCTCTATTAATACTTGTGTTGCTCTATTGGTCTTCTACTTTTTTGCCGTTTTGCTATACCACTATCTATCACTATTTGCTTTTAACCTTGCAACTAGCAAGGCGAGTTGATTGACAAACCCCTTGCCAAGTTGGGTGCAAGCATTTCTTTTGTTTGTGTACATGTGTTGTTTATCTTGCTAGCTTGTAGACTCCCACTGGTTCGATTAAACCTTGGTTCTTAATCGAGGGAAATAATTTTTGCTGTTGTGCTACATCACTGTTCCTCTTCGGGGAAATCCAACAACTTCTACAAGAGTAGCATGCCACCCCTACCAACCAAGGCATGGTGCGAGGATACGACCGACGACGGCAAGGGCGAAGGGTGACATAGCTAGGGTTGTGGGTTGTGGTCACGAGGGGTCCGCCAAGAAATGATCATATATCAAAAAATTTATAGTTTGATATAACATTAGTATACTTTTTATCTGCTCATAAAGATTGGAGTCGTTAACCATCCCTTCACACATCTCCCATCCTTTCTTCTCGAAATTCCGACACGCGAATGCATGAAAACCAACAAACAATAGACCCCTCGTGACCCCCCCCCCCATTGTGTGTTCCTCTGTCACCTGATCACCATCCCGTGCCATCTTCCACCACTAACATCATCCGGACCAACTACCAAAACTCATCTAAGCTAGCGTGCAGGGTTCTTGAGTAGATCAAATTCCACCTTGTTTTATGTGGTTCCGTGGCGGGGCACCTTGCTAGTTAGTTGCAGAAGTGCGAGTTATTACTTAATGCAACTAACCATGTTCATAAAATTAAATATAAAGGTTGCCTTGAAAAAATATTGGTTAACAAATAAATTATTAACCTGAGTTGCTTTTGTCTTAATTACATTACCTAATATCACCCATTACATCTCGTTTCTATGTACCAAATTTTAATCTCCATGTTCCCTAAAAAAATATAGTTTAATACAACATTAATATATTTGTCTACTTATAAAGATTGGAGTTGGTAGTTATGCCTTCACTCATCTCTCAGTATTTTCTTGTCGACTTTCTCCACTAACATCATTCAGACCAACTACTAAAACTCACCTAAGCTAGCGCGCAAGGTTCTTGAGTAAATCAAATTTCACCTTATTTCGCATGGTTCCGTGGCGGGGCACCATGCTAGCTAGTTGCAAAAGTACGGGTTATTACTTGATGCAACTAACCATGTCCATCAAATTAAATGTAAAGGTCGCCTTGAAAAATTGTTGGTTAACTAATAATTTATTAGCCTTGGTTTCTTTTTTCTTGATTATTTTACCTAATATCGCCTATTACATCTTGTTTCTATGTTTCAATTTTTAATCTCCATGTTTGCCTCAAAACATTTATAGATTGATATGACATTAGTATATTTGTCTGCTCATAAATATTGGAGTCGGTAGTTATCCCTTCACTCATCTCTTAGTCTTTCTTCTCCAAACTCTGACACGTAAATGCACGAAAACCAACAAACCCCTCGTGCCCCACCCCCATTGTGCGTTTCTCCATCTCCGATCACCTTTTCATGTTGTCTTCCACCACTAACAACATTCAGGCCAACTGCCAAAACTCATCTAAGTTAGTGTGCAAGGCTCTCGAGTAAATCAAATTCCACCTTGTTTCATGTGATTCCGTGGCGGGGCACCTTGCTAGTTAGTGGCAAAAGTATGAGTTATTACTTGACGCAACAAACCATGTCCATCAAATTAAATGTAAAGGTCACCTTGAAAATTGTTGGTTAACTAATAAATTGTTAACCTTATCTTGCTTATATTATATTTTTTATCTCCATGTTTGCCTCAAAAAGTTTATAGATTGATATGACATTACTTATTTATCTACTCATAAAGATTGGAGTCAGTAGTTATCTCTTCACTCATCTCTCACTCTATCTTCTCCAAACTTTGACACGTTAATGCATGAAAACCAACAAACAAAAAACACCTTGTGCCCCCCATTGTGTGTTTCCCCATCACCCGATCACCTTTTCGTGTTGTCTTCCACCACTAACAAAATTTTGATCAACTGCCAAAACTCATCTAAGTTAGCGTGCAAGGCTCTCGAGTAAATCAAATTCCATCTTGTTTCATGTGATTCCGTGGGGGGGGGGGGCACCTTGCTAGTTGGTTGCAAAAGTATGAGTTATTACTTGACGCAAGTAACCATGTCCATGAAGTTAAATGTAAAGATCGGATTGAAAAAAAGTTGGTTAACCAAGAAATTATTAACCCTAGTTGATATTTTCTTAATTAATTGTATTACCTAATATCACCAATTACATCTTGTTTATATGTTTCGAATTATATTCTCCATGTTTCGCTCACGGGGGCCTCCTCTCGATTATTGAGTACATTTTTCATAAGATATGTGATGTCAACACATATGGCACTTGTGCGGGTTGCAAGTACAACATATATAGATGAAAAACAGATACAATTATGAAGAGACTTGGATCTATTTTAATAGTACTCCCTCCGTAAAAATGTGAAGAGACCATATACAAAATTTTAAGAAAACATATACTATGGATAAAAAATTAACATATGGGTTCTGAATAGTACTCCCTGTAAAATTTTTCCTACATTTGTGTACAGGGAGAGTACATCTTTTGGTGACCTTGGTATCTAAACCTTCAACTGGAGCAGATCGAACAAATGTACTCCATCCGATTCATATTAAAACAAGTATTGCTAGGTCTCAGTCGACTGAGATTTAATCAAGTGATATATCATGCAAGAGAGAAAAAGGAAAAAACATAAAAGAAGATTTTGCACGGATCTTAATGTAGGATCGATTAAGACTTAGAAAAATTGTATTGGAATTTAGTGATGAGATATTATTTTCATATCTCTACCTAATAATAAAGCACATAGGGTTTCTGCCCGTCCGTCGCGCCAATTTGCAAAAAACCCATGCGTTTTCATGAAATCAACCCGCAGTCCAGATTTAAGTCACACCGAACCGTTATTTTACAGTTTTTCAAAAAAAAACCTTGACTTTTTAGGTATTCCATCCGCGGATCATATTTAAGTCAAACAAATGCTTTTCTAAACCATCCATATCTTTTAAACCAATAACTCCGATTTAAACATGTTATATATGAAATTTGATTAGAAAAATATGTAGAATATGAACATAAGATTATTTTAACCTGTTAAGTATTTATAAATATTATTTTGGAAGATATTTAATTTAAACAAATAATTTTCTACATTACGTATCTTTTAAACCGCAACTCCGATTTAATATGTTATATATGAAATTTGATTAGAAAAATGTGTGAAATCTGTATATGATGTTAATTTTACCTGTTAAATATTTTTTAAATATTATTTTGGAAGCAAACTTATAACTATAGCGCAAGATTGATTTTTCTTTCATACAGGCGGCGATCCGGATTGCAAATAAACACCCAATATAATCATACAAGGAAAAGAAAACATCGAGAACTACACATGCATACCTCTGAATATGTCGCAGGGGAAAACAACAGATTTCTCATTGCGAGTGTGAGAGAAAGCGAGAGAGAGGGAGAGGGAGGAGAGAGAGAGGGAGAGAGAGACGTCTTAAGATTAACCACATTCTAACACGTTTCGGTTTGTGTGAACACTAAGGCCACCGCCGGCGAGGGTGAGAAGAAGGATAAGCGGCAATATAAATATGATGCGCCGTTAAAATAAAGGAGATGAACCTATTATGGTCTTGAGTGATGGTTGTTCGGTTAAGAGTATATGTTGTGTTTTTTCTCCCGTTACAACGTACAGGCTCTTTTGCTAGTATGTATAAAATAATAATTATCTCATGATCTTGAGGGCTGAGGATGGTGGAATCAGCACCGTCCACGTGGACATGTGGATGCTCCCACCATAATCCGTAAACTAATCCCAGTCCCGATCGAAATCCAAATCACGAACACCACCACTTGGACAGAAATTAATTTGATTTACAGAGATCTCTCGAGTCCCGGTGAACCGCGGCGGCACTCCGTCCCCTGCCATCCGCCTTCTATAAATAGGCAGCAACTGGAGTCACGACCTCCTCAGTCCCGGCCACAACCACATCCTCCCCCCAATCTCGCTCCCTCCCTCCCTACCGCGCTGGTCCCTGCGAGGCGGCGCGGCGAGCGCGAGCAGTCGGGTCGGGTCCGGTCAAAGCGAGGCGGCGATGGCGTCGTCGGCGCCGGGCGGCGGCAGCGGGAAGATCGAGCGGCTGTCGTCGATCGACGCGCAGCTGCGCCTGCTCGTCCCCGCCAAGGTGTCCGAGGACGACAAGCTCATTGAGTACGACGCGCTCCTCCTCGACCGCTTCCTCGACGTCCTGCAGGGCCTCCACGGCGACGATCTCAGGGAGATGGTAACTCTTTTTTTCTTTTCTTTTATCTCTCTGGCACTGTTCGATCTCGCACCGGATCCGAGCTGTCCCGTCACCCATGTGCTACTGCTGCGCTGTTCCCATTGATTCCTCTGAACTTTACATGTGGCGCTTCGGGGTTCGAGTGGAGTTTTCAGCTCAGTGTTTACGGAGCGGGGTTGACTTTGGGTTAAGTCTCGATGTCGGTAGATTTGTGTGTAATCTGGTGTTGTTAAGTGGCAGTTTGGACGATTGCCCAGCTGCTCAGTTTTCCTGCCACAAACAACTTTTTTTCGCAGCTAATCTATATTCCATTGTGGTGTTGTTTTTGGGAGCACTGCTTTAATTAGTCGAACTGGGTTACTGATTGAATCTTAAATCGTGTCAGTCAAGCCTGACTTCGTCCGTGGAATTTGCCTTGCTATCATTAGTGCTGGATCTTGTGTTGGTCATATACGGGATAGTAAATAACTGGCTTAGTAGTTGTGTCAACTGAAGTAATATGTTAACTGACTTGGATCTACTGTAATTATGAAAAATAGCTGACAGTAAACTGTCGATACAACGGATAGATGCCTTCTTAGGCTAACCGGCACGGAAGTGCTGATAATATTTACATGTATGGAAGTCTCGAGACATTGTCCATTGCTTTTACCTTACCTAACAAAGCCTGAGTCCACACAACATATGGCGTTTCCAGAGAACCAAACTAGGGAAAAAAAGGTTCTTGAAATCGACTATGCCTTGACTTTTGTTGACTTGGTGGCTCACAACCTGTTTGTACCTTGCTTGTCAATTGATTAAGAAGACGTAGGCATATAAACAATTAGGTTGCTGGTCGGCTTGATTATTTTTTTGGTACCTTGCTTGTCAATTGATTAAGAAGACATTCTATCTCTTATGTTGATTGATGGACAGGCATAATTGAATTATTATTTTCACTAAACAGGTTCAAGAATGCTATGAGGTGGCTGCTGAATATGAAACTAAGCATGACCTGGAAAAGCTTGATGAACTCGGAGAGATGATAACAAGCTTGGATCCTGGTGACTCTATTGTGATTGCCAAAGCCTTTTCACACATGCTTAACTTGGCCAACTTGGCTGAGGAAGTGCAGATCGCATACAGGAGGAGAGTCAAGCTCAAGAAGGGAGACTTTGCTGATGAAAACTCAGCAATCACAGAATCTGACATCGAGGAAACTCTTAAGAGGCTTGTTTTTGACATGAAGAAGTCCCCTGCTGAGGTCTTTGATGCCCTCAAGAATCAGACTGTCGATCTGGTTTTGACTGCACATCCAACACAATCTGTAAGGAGGTCACTGCTTCAGAAGCATTCGAGGTTAGTTAGCCAAACATTGTGATGATAGTTGTCATGATATGATTTCTACATATTAATCCTGATTTCATTGACTTTATATCAGGATCCGGAACTGTTTGGTTCAGTTATACTCAAAGGATATCACTCCAGATGACAAGCAGGAGCTTGATGAGGCTCTCCAGAGAGAGGTGCTTACTGCTATCCTTATGTTGATTTTCATGCTGTTTCTACGGCACATTGTTAACCTGGCAATGCAGTCACAGTACCTTACAGCATCATTACCGTTGAGGTCCTTTCTTACACTTAACCTAAAATCCTCCTTTTTAGATTCAAGCTGCCTTTAGAACTGATGAGATCCGAAGGACTCAGCCCACTCCCCAAGATGAGATGCGTGCTGGTATGAGCTACTTCCATGAGACAATATGGAAGGGTGTTCCAAAGTTTTTGCGCCGTGTTGATACGGCATTGAAGAACATTGGGATCAATGAGCGTGTTCCTTATAATGCTCCTCTTATCCAGTTCTCTTCTTGGATGGGTGGAGATCGTGATGGTGAGTGGAATCTATGTGCCTCGTGATACTGTGCAGTGTACATCTATGAAATATTTACAGTCTGTTAGGTGCTACATTTTCTGTACCTGGTCATATCATGGTACTACGTAGAACTATGGATAATGGCAACTATTTTTTGTATCTAAACTTCTAGTACCTTTACAAATACAGGAAATCCAAGAGTGACACCAGAGGTTACAAGGGACGTCTGCTTGCTTGCCAGAATGATGGCAGCTAATTTGTATTGTGCACAGATTGAGGATCTCATGTTTGAGGTAGAAATTGCTTGATTACTTTTAACTAAGTTCACATATATTTGATCATTAAAGTTGATAAAACTTCAAACTATTTCAGTTGTCTATGTGGCGATGCAGCGATGAGCTACGCTCGCGAGCTGATGAGCTGCACCGCTCTTCTAAGAAGGACGCTAAGCATTACATAGGTACATATCAGTAACAGTTTTTTTATGTAAAATAGTAGGCCAGACCCCTTCAAGAGCTATAAAAAGGCAGTAACAGCTTCTAGGCAAGAAATTTCTTATAACATATGCCTTTTTTTTATTCTAATTAATTCGTGATGTTCATCTCTGATACAGAGTTCTGGAAGAAGGTTCCTCCAAATGAGCCATATCGGGTAATACTGAGTGATGTTAGGGATAATCTTTACAACACGCGTGAGAGATCACGTGAGTTGTTATCCAGTGGACATTCCGACATACCTGAGGAAGCTACTCTGACAAATCTTGAGCAGGTTGAGTAATATCTAGTGTCTACAAATATAATTGGAGCTATACATTTTTTCTTCAATGGTAATATGTTTGGTAGAGAAATGGTCGTTAATATATGCCAGTCTTCTCTTGCAGCTGTTGGAGCCCTTGGAGCTCTGTTACAGGTCGCTGTGTGCTTGTGGTGACCGTGTTATTGCTGATGGAACCCTTCTTGATTTCTTGCGCCAAGTCTCTACCTTTGGACTTTCCCTCGTGAAGCTTGACATCAGGCAAGAGTCTGACAGGCACACTGATGCTCTTGATGCTATCACCTCATACCTGGGAATAGGATCTTATCGTGAGTGGTCTGAGGAACGCCGTCAAGAATGGCTGTTGTCTGAACTCAATGGGAAGCGCCCATTATTTGGCGCAGACCTTCCCATGACAGAGGAAGTTGCTGATGTTATGGGCGCGTTCCAGGTTATTGCTGAGCTGCCCGGTGACAATTTTGGAGCATATGTCATTTCAATGGCAACATCTCCTTCAGATGTTCTTGCTGTGGAGCTCCTCCAACGCGAGTGCCATATCAAGACACCACTTAGAGTTGTCCCCCTGTTTGAGAAGTTGGCCGATCTCGAGGCTGCCCCAGCAGCACTGGCCAGACTCTTCTCAATAGATTGGTACAGAGAGAGGATCAATGGCAAGCAGGAGGTCATGATTGGGTATTCAGACTCAGGCAAGGATGCAGGCCGTCTCTCAGCAGCTTGGCAGATGTACAAGGCTCAGGAGGACCTCGTCAAGGTCGCTAAGCAATTTGGAGTGAAATTGACGATGTTCCATGGACGAGGTGGGACTGTTGGAAGGGGCGGTGGCCCCACTCATCTTGCCATCTTGTCTCAGCCACCGGACACGATCAATGGATCACTCCGGGTCACTGTTCAGGGTGAAGTTATCGAGCAGAGCTTTGGGGAGGAACACTTGTGCTTCAGGACGCTCCAGCGTTTCACAGCTGCTACTCTTGAGCATGGGATGCGTCCACCCATTTCACCAAAGCCAGAGTGGCGAGCTCTTCTCGATGAGATGGCTGTGGTGGCAACTGAAGAATATCGGTCAATTGTCTTCCAAGAACCACGCTTCGTCGAGTATTTCCGCCTTGTAAGTCCTTGCTCTCATTGACCACCAGGCTAGAAAACATATTAACTGCTTGAATAGACTTTTCAATATGTTGCAAACCTGAACCTTCCAGTGAGATGTAATTCATGCAATGATTTATGGTGGAAACCTGTATCATGAAAATAATTTCAAAATAATGAATTGTGGTAGCACTTAGGGTACCTTCTTTTGCAACTGTAATTTCTGTGACAGTACAAACCCTCGCCAATGTTATATTAGCAGCTCAGGTTATTGCAGTAAGATTTAAACAAAACAAAAACCAACCTTGGTGCCATTCAGGTTGAACCTTCAATCAAATAATTTCTTTCTGATGCTTGTGTTTGACAGGCAACACCTGAGACAGAGTATGGCAGGATGAACATAGGAAGCAGGCCATCCAAGAGAAAGCCAAGTGGTGGCATTGAGTCACTCCGTGCAATCCCATGGATCTTTGCATGGACGCAGACACGGTTCCACCTCCCGGTCTGGCTGGGCTTTGGTGGCGCCTTCAAGCATATCCTCAAGAAGGACATCAGGAACTTCCACATGCTCCAGGAGATGTACAACGAGTGGCCATTCTTCAGGGTCACCATCGATCTTGTTGAGATGGTGTTTGCCAAGGGTAATCCTGGCATTGCTGCCTTGTATGACAGGCTCCTAGTTTCAGAGGGGCTACAGCCACTGGGTGAGAAGCTGAGGGCCAACTATGAGGAGACCCAGAAGCTGCTTCTTCAGGTGTGTTTTACTTATACGCAGAACACTTGTACTACTTCGTTCAACATCAATGACAGTAGATACTGTCTTCTAAACCAGTTGTTAAAATATTGCTAACAATAAAACTGGATTTTCTTGATTTCAGGTTGCTGGGCACAAGGATCTTCTTGAAGGTGATCCCTACCTGAAGCAGCGGCTCCGCCTCCGTGACGCGTACATCACCACCATGAATGTCTGCCAAGCATACACATTGAAGAGGATCCGTGACCCAGACTACCACGTTGCATTGCGCCCCCATCTGTCCAAGGAGGTGATGGACACGAGCAAGCCGGCTGCTGAGCTCGTGACGCTGAACCCGGCGAGTGAGTACGCGCCGGGGCTGGAGGATACCCTCATCTTGACCATGAAGGGCATTGCTGCCGGTCTGCAGAACACCGGTTAGGGCAAGGGGAGATCGCCGGATTATCTTCTTTTTGTACCTTGATGAGCTTTTATCGAGGGCTGTGGGCCTTGCTTGTATCTCAGCGGATGTTGCTGCATCTGCCCCTCTACCCAGTGAGGAATAATGGCATTTCGCAAGTAGTATAATATTTATAAATAAAGTCAAACAATGATAATTTCTAATCTGTTTGTCGGTCGGTACTTGGAACACTTACCAATGTACTTTGTTTTTGCCACTCTAGCTTTTGGCCACTTTGCTTATGTCACTTTAGAATTTGACATTTCAGTTTTGCCACTCTTAGCTTTTGACAATATATTACTTTTGCAATTTGGTGGCAAAAGCAAATTTTTTAGAGTGGCAATTCTGATACCTGAATGGCATTTGTGATGTATTGTCAAAAGCTAAGAGTGGCAAGAGTGAGATGTCAAATTCTTGAGTGGCATAAGCAAAGTGGGCAAAAACTAGAGTGGCAAAAACAAAGTTTTCCCTAGAATTAATTCTTGCTTGTGGTGCCTTCGCTTGAATCATTGTATTGCACTGCTTGTCTGTTGCGGTTGAAATCGCAGCTTTTATGTTTTCTACATGGAAATCATAGCTTTTATGTCTTCTATTTAGAAGCCATACAATAAACTGTGCTTTCTAGGAAATTCCCGCATGAACCCACCTTGATTATATACATCTAATCTCCAATTGGTTGTCGAATGAGCTGGATTGCAGTGGGAAGAGGAGATGGAGGCTCTGGGCAAAGGGTCTTCGCGGGAAAAGCTTCTTATGAAAAAAAGAATGAGAAGACAGGGAAAGAAGCCCCGTCTTATTCTTATAGGAGAATGAGGAGACTTGAACCCGGGCCGTCAACAACAACCTTTGTGCTATCCACCGCTCCACCCAGAAGAGCTCCTCTGAAAAGCCTCTTAGCACTTTGTTGCGAAACCCACATAGTTACATCATTCGGTACACATGTAAACAAAAACGTAGGTGGATCACCATCCCACCAATAAATCGAAGATAACCATGATGTTGGTTGATCGCTAGAGCTATGTTGTTCTTTTGCCATATTTTTGGAAGTTGATTGATTAGATGTTGCATGCCTATGTCATGCCACTAATATCATACGTTTTGTTTTTGTTCTTGGTTTTGTTAATGAAATCAATATGCCCACATGTTGGGTGTAACATTCGTTGGAATGCCAATGAATCTTACCAAAAAATCCAGTAGAGTAAAAACCCAGTCCTGAATTGGCTGTACATGATTTTTCAGGCCGAGCAATGGAAAAGCACCTTTCAAACATGGGGAAGCCTGTTATCTTCAAATTCAATTTCTATTGTCCTAATATTTACCATCACATCATACATAATTTTATAAATTTGCTACATCAACTCTAAAGTAAACAACATAGTAAAAGAAGTCTAGTTATCCTCGCAAAAAAAAGAACTCTTTAACTTAGTACTATCAATGTATATAGAGATTAGTAAGGTTTGTTAATTAAAATAATATTATCAAATGAGAAACATTCATAATTTAAAATCATCATTTTATATTCATATAAAAACTAATATGAAACTATTTATATCTACAATACCAAATATATATAATATGAAACTACATCTTATGATGAAGCTGATGACATATGTTTGGCATTCTAGATGTAAATACTTTTCTCTACAAATTTGATCAAAGTTTATGAGGTTTGACTTTTCAAAAACCTATATGCACTACATTATGGAACGGAGGGAGTATCTTCAACTTTATGAATTGATTATTTTGATTTTATGAAGGAAAAATCAATCTATAGCTTCACTCCAAGCAAGATGAGTAAAAACCCAATCCCGAATGCGCTCTACATGATTTTTCTAGTTGAGCCATGAAAAAGCACCTTTCAAACATGGAGAAGCATGTTTTCTTCAAATTCAATCTTTATTGTATTAATATTTAGCATAACATCAAATATAGTTCTATAATTTGCTACATCAACTCTAAAGTAAACAACATATAAAAGAAGTGTAGTCAAACTCTTAATTTAGTATCCTAGCCAAAAAATATCTTAACTTAGTGCTTTTTTTAAACACATTACATACACAGACGCCATACATACGCACAAACACTCACCCCTATGAATGCACACACGCACACGCTAACCCTATGAGCACCCTTCGAGAGATTGAGTCGGCACATCATCTTGAGATTGACGAAGTCGCCATAGACGCCTTCGTAGTCGACGAGAGCGTCTCCTCCCACTGAATGCACATCGCTGGAAGGTCTGAAATAAATTCAAAAAAACCGTCTTCCTAACTTAGTACTATCAGTGTATAGAAAGATTAGTAAGCTTTGTTAATTAAAATAATATTATCAAATTTCCATGAGAAACATTCATAATTTTGAAAGTCATCGTTTTATATTCATATCAAGAACTAGAGTCAAAGTTGCGTCTTGAAGACTGTCTATATTTTGGATGAATCAGTTTGCTATATCTACGAAAGAAGATGTACCATATATTTCATCACTTTTTCTAGTGGTCTTGTTGGTTTGAGTGTTGGTTGCAAGTGTCAAGATTTGACATCGCTAAAAATCGTTTGTGAAAACGCCAGCATTACTAATTTAGGTTGCAAATCAGTTCGAAAAAAATTAGGTAACAAATGAAAAACAGCCTAAAACATTCTCAAAATAAAATAAAATAATACAGCCTTAATCCTATCTCTCCGCACTAGCCTCACAAAAACCGCAAACAACAGGGACTAAACTGCATACCCCGAAGGATCATTGTTAGCTGACGCCGCCTCCTTTGGTCCTTCCTCTCCTCCCCTCCCCTCCGCCGCGATCGATCCCAAGAGCACGAAACCCTAGCCCTAGCCCCATCCATCTTCTCCATGGCCAACAGCAACCTCCCCCGCCGCATCATCAAGGTAACTAACCCTTCCGTGTGCTCTCGTTCCGTCTCCCCCAGTTTTCCCGCTCCTTTCCGTGCAATTTTGGTGATTTTCGGTGGGTGTTGCTTCCTGCAGGAGACGCAGCGGCTGCTCAGCGAGCCAGGTGAGATCTGAGATGCCTCTACGCAGGAGTTTATGCTATTTTAGGAGTTTGTTTTTGCCTATTTTTGCATCTCCAGTTAGCTTCAATAGATCCTCTAATCTCTTGTTTGTTTATTTTGGTTAATTAATACTAGAGCTTCAGTTATTTCTCTAACTGTGAAGAGTCGGTCCTACTTTAGCTGTTCCTTCAGTTTTGTAAAAACAATCGTTGGATGGTCTGTTGAGGATCCCGGGCACTGCCCTTGTTATGTTCTTGCAGCTCCTGGTATCAGTGCTTCACCATCAGAGGAGAACATGCGCTACTTCAATGTCATGATCCTTGGCCCAACTCAGTCGCCATATGAAGGTGTTAAATTGTCTCCTTCTGTTCTTCTGTTCTGTACTTTAGTTGCCATTGGCATTAACTGCAGAGTTGGCAATGCAGTGCTCTAATTGGCTGTCAAAATGGTATATCAACTTTTGGACCCATCAACTGTACTAAGAAAATTTGTCGCAGTATGTGGATTCTTATAGTGATTTGTAGCTGTTGGACATGATCAAGGATAATTCGAGCATTAATTTTTTTAGAGCAAAGTGATGCCATAATTAAGAAACAAAGCAGCCATTTTTGTTGTGTGCCACAACTAAGTGAAATAACATATATATAGTATAACCTTGCTGTGCGCGCACACATGGTTTAGCACAATTCATCGGAATTTCGGTGCAATGCAAGCAGCATTTTTTTGTTTAGTTATTGAACACTCTTGTTTCTGCAAAATTCATGGAAGCATCATTTATTTCCTGAAATATAATTTTCTGGAAAATGGAGAGGGTTATATTTTCTGTTTGCATCACATAGACAGCATCATCTTCCCGAGATGTATAGCTTTCCAACTCCTGACTCCTAAATAGGCTTGCAATTAAGTCACTGTTTTTCCCCATATGTGGAAATGCTTGAATGTCCTGGATGCTCCCTGTTATCTTAGTAGCACTTCAGTTCTCAACACAAACTTCTGATATGGTTCATTTTGTCATGTGATGATTACTGCATCCTCTTTACCTCCACTAATGCATTCCTAGCTCCTAAGTTATTACGATTAACTCATCTTTAATGTTGGCTATTTCAAACATGTAAATGCAATATGCTCTCTTGTTAACTGTTAGTTTGGTTACTTGTCAGGAGGAGTATTCAAACTTGAGTTGTTTTTACCTGAAGAATATCCAATGGCTCCGCCAAAGGTGTTTCGTTGTTGCTTTATTTCAAGTATCTCAGTGCTACGACTTTGTCGGTTTGTAATTTTGCTGATGTTTTTTCCAAGCTTCATGTAGATGAAGTTCTTATGTGCACCCAATTCATATGGAGCCCATATGTGTAGCTAAGATTCCATCGCAGCTTAACAAATAAATGTTGGAATCATATGAATAAATGTTATCATCAGATGTATCTTCTAATGATCGTGAGAGTTTGAGAAAGATGTATTCATCATCATATTTAGTGTTGAGAGGACTTAGATTTGCCTTGCTATTTTGTTAAGATTTCAGCTTGAGTGGTTACATTGATTTAAGGTCTACATGAATCTATACATTTTTTGTGACTGAAGTTTTGATTTGATCACTGTAAACAGGTTCGCTTTCTCACAAAAATTTACCATCCAAACATTGACAAGGTAAGTTCGTTATATTCTGACCCCTTATATACGTTAATAAGTTACACTATTTTTCTTAATACGTACATTATACAGCTTGGGAGGATATGCCTTGATATCTTAAAGGACAAGTGGAGTCCTGCCCTTCAGATCCGAACAGTTCTTTTGAGGTGAATGTTCCTGCTTCAGTAGTATTTTTGTTGATATATGCGATGGCATTCTGTTGTACTCCGCATTTGGTGTGTTTTGTTCATAAAGAAGTCGGTACTTCTATAGAAACCATCTATCAGCTCCACTGGACTAAATAGCATTTTTAGGTTCCTGAAATAGTTTCATGAAATGGATATTAGAAATGGGACATTAGTTCTACATTAAATAGCTTTTGTAGCACTTTGCAAATGCTTCACACTAAAAAGCCAGGCATATCATATGGGATGCATACAGTCATTATGCGGAGACCCTAGAAGAAATGAAAGATTTCGATAGTTGATGACACTAAATGTACAGTACAATGGAGCTGCTGGCACTGCCACCACAACCACCAGTAAACTGGTGGCAGAACTGACATGTGTTGCTGTAACTAGAATATGCATAGGAGTGTGTGATGTGGGTCCTTCAGTACCTTACCACTGCTGGTGTTTACTTGGAAATATTTGCTGAAACATAACCAGAAAGTTCAAACGAGTTGAGCAGAACAAATAAATCTTAGCTGAACATCTCATTCCTTTCCACTTGATGTTTATTTTCAGCATTCAAGCACTCCTCAGCGCTCCAAATCCTGACGATCCGCTTGCTGACAATGTGGCAAAGCACTGGAAGGCCAACGAAACAGAAGCTGTGGAAACAGGTGATGATCTTGTCGCATTTCTAGCTGCAAAATATAGCAGATTTTTCTCAAGCGATGCCGGTTTCATATTGTGCAGCCAAAGAGTGGACCCGTGTCTACGCTAATGATGCATGAGTTCTGCATGCTATGACTGATTGCTCAGTAGTCTTGGAAAGGTGAGGTGAAATCGACTATCAAGTGGTTTAAAATGGAGGTCCAACTGATGAACTAGTGAAATGTGAAGTTTCCTCCTTGCATCGCGTGTACCGAGTATGATGTATATTATTACCCTAGTTGGGATGCGATGGACCATGTGCGTGTATATTTCGTCGTGTTGTACCGTAATAAACATCCTGAAGTTATGTGTGCCTTTTCTTGCTCTACATTAACTTCTTGGCCTTTCCTGGTTTGTTTTTATGAAGTGTTTGAGAATTTGTTGCACGTTCTGCATGTGTGTATCTTCATTTGTGAGCGAGAGAATAGTTGCGTGGTACTCCCTCCGTAAACTAATATAAGAGCGTTTACAGAGGGAGTAGTAGTTTCTAGATAGAGTTTTTTACGTTGCCATACCATGGAACGGATACATGAAAGAACAAAGCCTACATGTGGTGGTTAGTAGTCTACTTTTCCCCCGAGTAATATGTAGAGCTGGGTTGGTCTCAGTGATGTAGTGGTAGAGGGGTGGTCAGTTCCTTTGTTTTTCTGGAGGGTTGTTTTCCAGGAGCAATGCTAGAAGCCTAGAACTAACATCAGTTTCTATGTGATTCACTATACGGGTTAATGTGGAGCAAATCAGTACTGGTATTGGCGGTTGACGTGCTGCCAGCATCGTAACGGAGTGGTAGGATGTCGGAAAACAGGCGACAAATTTTCTCGAGTACTCTTGTAACCCTGGCTCCGCGGAACTACCTTGCTTCGCCATCCTAAGTTGCCATTCCTTGTTCCTTGCCCGGTCTTGTCCATTGAGTAGCTGTGCGCCATCGTGTTGAGTGCATTATGGTTATGGTCATTAGAGCATCTTCAGCCGTTCGGTGCCCTTAGGGACATAAATAGCGTCTCCTGAGAGCTAGCCGAGGTTTTTTTGGCCGTAGGGACGGTCGGGTTCCCAACCACAGCCCAAGTCCCCTAGACGCTTTTTTTGAATTGAACTTCGGCTTAAATTTAGACAAAAAGACAGGAATTCGGCTAATATTCGGCGGTTTTCATTCATATTTTGTGCATAATACAGAAGACAATAAAACCTAAAAAAAGTCGGTGTAGTCACCGAGGTCGTTGTTGCCCTGCATGCCGTCGTTTTTGCTGCACCCATGACCCCCGCCTCGTCGTCGCTGTCGAAGATGACGATGCCGTCCTCGTCGCGGCCGCGGCGCCGAGCGGCGATCTCCTCGAGGGTGCGGCGCCGACGCTCCATCTCTTGCCGGACGTAGTCTGATAGAGGCAAAGGTGTCCCGTCTTTCGATGAGATGTTGGTTTTCGCTTTGGAGGAAGTCGACTTTGACGATCCGACTACGAACGTGCGAGGACGTCGCGCCTTAGCAATCGCTAAACCAACTCCGAGAGGTTATTGACCACGCCGGAGCAGGATCAACCTGACCACGAGGGTCTGTTTCCTGCGAGCAAACGAAGAACAAGCAAGAAACTGAGATTGCAATCTGGATGTTGCGAATATAAGATGAAAGCTTTATTGATCAAGGTGGGGTTCTGTGACGCCTTTGTCTGGTCGTTGAACACAAACGAAGTACGTGAAGTTGCAGCTATGGCGAACTTTTAATCTAAACAAAACCCAAAGTCTAAACGACGCCCTAAGGGCAGTATATATGGAGGAAGATCACCACTTGTAACTCCGTTCTTGTTCCCCTTGCGCATGGCATCATCTCCATGCTTGTTCTTGCTCCAATGTCCATCCTTCTCCAAGCTAGGCCCTTCATTTGTAAGCAAAACAAATGTATCCAATTTAGGCAGCATCATATTCTCATGAACATTAGAATCATTACCAAGAAACGAAAGTACCTGATAATTTAATTGGCGTGCGCGAGCTCTAGTAATTGGTCCAGTATATGTAGCAGTAGGGGCTGCGGGTGTAACAATGGTATTGATGTCCTCATCATCCTCCCCTTCTTGAAATGAAGTCGTCCTCGACGGAAGCTCATCTTCCTCACCCAAATAAGGCTTCAAATCTGCAATGTTAAAAGTGGGACTAACCCCAAAATCTGCAGGCAACTCAAGTTTATATGCATTATCATTTATTTTCTCCAACACCTTAAAGGGACCATCAGCACGTGGCATTAGCTTTGATTTGCGCAAATCAGGAAATCTATCCTTACGCAAATGTAACCAAACAAGATCTCCAGGAGCAAACACAACATGCTTTCTACCCTTATCTCCAGCAAGTTTATATTTAGCATTCATACGCTCAATGTTTTCCTTAGTTAACTCATGCATTTTTAAAATCAATTCAGCACGTTGTTTAGCATCAAAATTAACCTTCTCCGAAGATGGAAGAGGCAACAAATCAATAGGTGCACGAGGTAGGAAACCATACACAACTTCAAAAGGGCACATCTTAGTAGTAGAATGCAATGAACGATTATAAGCAAATTCAATATGAGGCAAGCATTCCTCCCACATTTTCTTATTTTTCTTGAAAACAGCCCTAAGCATAGTAGACAATGTTCTATTGACTACTTCAGTTTGTCCATCAGTTTGGGGTGACAAGTAGTACTAAAAGCAGTTTAGTCCCCAACTTAGCCCATAAACATCTCCAAAAGTGGCTAAGAAATTTAGTATCACGATATGAAACAATAGTATTTGGCACACCATGCAAGCGAATAATTTCACGAAAGAACAAATCAGCAACATTAACAGCATCATCGCTTTTATGACATGGTATAAAGTGTGCCATTTTCGAGAATCTATCCACGACAACAAATATGCTATCCCTCCCCTTCTTTGTTCTAGGTAAACCTAAAACAAAGTCCATAGATATATCCTCCCAAGGAACACTAGGTACAGGCAAAGGCATATATAAACCATGAGGATTGAGTCGTGACTTAGCTTTTTGACATGTAGTGCAGCGAGCAATAAAACGCTCAACATCCCGTCTCATCTTTGGCCAAAATAAATGTGTAGCAAGTACATCCTCTGTCTTCTTCACGCCAAAGTGTCCCATTAGTCCTCCTCCATGCGCCTCCTGCAACAACAAAAGACGAACGGAGCTAGCTGGAATGCATAGCTTGTTAGTACGGACCACAAATCCATCATTAACGACGAACTTGTTCCACGTTCTTCCTTCTTTACAATTCTGCAATACATCTTTAAAATCAGCATCATGCACATATTGATCTTTGATGGTCTCCAAACCAAATATTTTGAAGTCAAGTTGTGAAAGCATAGTATAGCGACGAGACAATGCATCAACAATAACATTTTCTTTACCCTTCTTGTGTTTAATGACATAAGGGAAAGTCTCAATGAATTCAACCCATTTAGCATGTCTACGATTCAGTTTAGCTTGACTTTTAATATGTTTCAAAGATTCATGGTCAGAATGTATAACAAATTCTTTGGGCCATAAATAATGTTGCCATGTTTCTAAAGTCCGAACAAGAGCATATAATTCTTTATCATAAGTAGAATAATTCAGACTAGGCCCACTCAATTTTTCAGAAAAGTATGCAACAGGTTTGCCATCTTGTAATAACACACCTCCTAATCCAATTCCACTAGCATCACATTCAAGCTCAAAAGTCTTATTAAAATCAGGAAGTTGGAGTAAAGGAGCATGTGTCAACTTATCTTTCAATACCGTGAAGGCTTCTTCCTGTGTGGTACCCCAAACAAAAGGCACATCCTTCTTTGTAAGCTCATTGAGAGGTGCAGCAATGGTGCTAAAGTCTCTCACAAACGCCTATAGAAACCAGCGAGTCCAAGAAAACTCCTCACTTGTGTGACCGTTTTGGGCTGCGGCCAACTCTCAATAGCTTCAATCTTGGCTTTATCAACTTCAATTCCTGTGGAGTAACAACATAGCCAAGAAAAGATACTCGGTCGGTGCAAAAGGTGCACTTCCCAAGGTTACCAAACAAACGTGCATCACGTAGAGCATTAAAAACAACACGTAAATGTTCCAAATGTTCTTCCAAAGATTTGCTATAAATCAGTATATCATCAAAATAGACTACCACAAATCGTCCAATGAAAGCACGTAAAACTTTGTTCATTAGTCTCATGAAAGTACTAGGTGCATTAGTTAACCCAAAAGGCATGACTAACCACTCATATAAACCAAACTTAGTTTTAAATGCTGTTTTTCATTCATCTCCCAATTTCATACGAATTTGATGGTATCCACTACGCAAATCAACTTTGGAGAATATTGTAGAGCCACTCAATTCATCAAGCATATCATCTAGCCTAGGAATAGGATGACGATAACGAATAGTAATATTATTAATGCCTCTACAATCAACACACATAGGCGACGTACCATCCTTTTTAGGCACTAGTATAATAGGAACAGCACAAGGACTAAGTGATTCGCGTATATAACCTTTGTCGAGAAGCTCCTGTACTTGACGCATAATCTCCTTCATCTTCTCTGGATTGGTACGGTATGGTGCACGGTTGGGTAGCGATGCACCGGGAATTAAGTCAATTTGATGCTCAATCCCTCGAATAGGTGGTAATCCCGGTGGCACGTCTGGTGGGAAGGCGTCAGCGAACTCCTGCAAAATGTTAGTGACAGCAGGGGCAAAGAGGAAGGCACGTCCTCGAATGAAAATAATGCCTCTTTGCACACAAAAGCATAGCAAACAGATTTGCTAGAATCTAGCTCATCAATATCAGATTTGGTGGCAAGTAAACATGCACTTTTCAGTTTAATTTCAGAAGCAACATTAGATGGTTTATTATTAGGCTTCATTTGTTGCTCAAATTCTTTTGCCACAATCTGATTTTCACTCTTATTTTTCTCCTGTTTTGCTTTATTAGCTCTATTAATATCATCTTTCAAAATGGAATCAGGAGTCATAGGAAGCAAAGTAATATTTTTATCCTTGTGAACAAGAGTATACTGATTGTTTCTACCATGGTGTACAGAATTTTATCAAATTGCCATGGTCTACCAAGTAATAAGGAACATGCTTGCATAGGTACCACATCACAATCAACATAATCAGCATATGTAGAGATACTAAAATACACACGAACAGTACGTGTTACCTTAACCTTGACGCTGTTGTTGAACCATTGGATGTAGTAAGGATGTGGATGTGGTCTTGTGGTGAGAGAAAGCTTCTCCACCATATCCATGCTAGCCAAGTTGTTGCAGCTCCCTCCATCTATGATGACGCGAATAGAACGTTCCTTCACAACTCCCTTTGTATGGAACAAGTTATGCCTCTGATTTTGCTCAGCTTGTGTAACCTGCACACTTAAAACACGTTGAGCAACTAAACATTCATACCTGTCAGCATCTTCAGCAGCCATGTATTGCGTCTCATGATCAGAATCATCTCCACCGTGTTCTTCATGTGTAATAAGAGCCAAAGTCTCTTCATCATAGTCACTAGCGGACTCATACCCACCATCCTCGTGTAGCAATCATCACACGCTGAGATTCGCATTCTCTCAAGAAATGTCCTCTTCCCTTACAACGACGACAAATAATATCACTTGTGTGCCCTGTTGGCGCCATGGAAGAAGAAGAGCTCTGTGTAGGCCCAGCAGTGTGCTCTTGGCAGATAGTGGTGGTTGTGCCTGCTTTCTTGTATCACGGTTGGAGGTGGCAGCCGGCGGAGGTGCCGTGTAGTAGAACGTGTGGAAGTAGATGATGCACGTGGTGTCCATGATGAAGGTCGACCTGCAGAAAAGTTAGTCCGCGCCAACGCCTGTCGATCCTGCACTTCACGTTCAGCTTTACAAGCAAGATGGAATAATCGAGTGATATTATTATAATCCTTGTAGTTAGAATGGTCTGAATCTCTCTATTTAATCCACCCAGAAAACGTGCAAGCATAGCTTCATTCTCCTCAACAATACCACATCTAATCAAGCCAGTTTGTAATTCTTGATAATATTCTTCTACCGAATTTTTTCCTTGTCTTAAGCGCTACAATTTTTGAAGTAATTCACGTTGATAATATGATGGAACCCAACGAGTACGCATAGCAGTTTTCAAAGCAGCCCAAGTAGCTGGAACAGGATATAATTGACAATGTTCAGACCACCAAATACATGCAAAGCTAGTGAAAGCACAAACAGCAGCAGGAACACGTCTCTCCTCAGGATATTGTAAACATGTAAATCGTTGTTCAGTTTCTAACTCCCAAGTAAGATATATATCAGCAACATATCTACCCTTAAATGGTGGAATATTCAATTTCAGTTTAGGGAGATGGTCATGATCTCGTACCTGAAGGGGAGCCCGAACATTGCCATTATTTGCATGTGGACGACCTGGTGGTTGTAGTGCTGGTGGTTGCACGTAGTTCTGATGTTGATCAACCTCATCCTCGTAATCTCCCACATAATCATCCTCCTCCACATCAGCAGCAGGAGCCACAGAAGTATCAACAACAGCACCAGCAGCTTAGCCAGGCTGAAGAGGGACACGGCTCGCTCGGCGAAGGGCTGCTTCAGCGTGGAGGTAGTCGTTGTTGTTGTTGTAGAGGTGCGTCAGTGCAGCCGGTGGTGGTGGTGGTAGATCTTGAGAAATTCATTAAACTTGTTATCGAGCTTTGTTTGACGTCTTCTCAATGCCATCTATCTTCTCCATGGCCTCTTCAAATCTATTTAGCACATCTTCCACCTGCCCACTCATCATTTGTTGAAACTTATCATGTAGCGCTTTGTTTGTCATGTTCTCCCAGTCAGTCTAAATCGACTTGTGATCCTGCCATGGTTAGCAGCAATAGAAACACACAAGAATATGATTGACGGACTACTAGGAAGTGGTGGTGGTGGTGTGGTGGACAGTCACAAATCCGTCAAGCAAATCTCAAATTCTTACCAGTTCTTACCCAGCAGCAGGCGGTGATCGGCAACCGATGTAGTCAAAACTCTCAAAGCTTGGATAGGCGATTACGGGGAGAGTCAAGCGCACGATGTAGATGTATGTGGAGCTGGGAAGGCTTATAATATGGTAGCAAAAGGGTCAGCAATAATCAATTCAGAGATGCAAAGTTTAATAAGCGCTCAACGACGGTCTTGTCTGGTCCTAGGCTAGACCGTGCTAGAGACGCGAGCCTAGAACACTAACAAAATCACGGCGCTGCACGGAAACAACGAAAAAGCACACTCTGGAATTTTCTTTTTTCGCTCTTTTTTTGCGCTGCTTTTTTTTTGCGCTGCTCTTTTTTTTTTGCGAAAAATCACTATAATGGCGAGTGTCTCAAAACTCTTCCCAGGTCAAACTGACAGGATGGGCACGAAATTTTTTCGACCATATTTTTTTCGACTGCCCGGACCCAAAAACTGGAAACGGGTCAAAAAAAAAAACTTTCTATAACGGCGACTGTCTCAATACGCTTAGAAATAGGATAGCCAGAATTTTTTTCGACAAGTGCGTTTTCGGAAAATTTTGGGCCTAAACGGAGGGTGGTTTCCAGACTCTTTTTTTTCCGAAACCTACTCCGGCAAGGAAACACGAATCGGAAACTAGATGGATCGCGAAAACAAACCTACTATGCAAGGAACTCAGATTGGTTGTGGATATGTGGTATATGGCAGCGGTGGTGGTAGCGGTGGTAGTATATGGATATAGATCGGTGGTGGTATATGGACACGGATTGGTGGTGGTATATGGATACGGATTCGGAGCGGTGATGGTAGGTGGCAGGGGCGATGATGATGGTGCGGTGGCGGCGTGACAACTTATGACCAGAACTCGAAACTCTAAAAGACTAGACGCTAAGACCAAGAACTAGACACGGCGATGTAACATAAAATTCAACAAAGCAAAACCCTAAAAAAATTATGCAAAGGCTTAGATTGGTTCGGATATGATGAACTAACCCTAATTTTTTGTGGCTTTTTCGTGGACTATAGGTATGAAGAACAGACTCGATCTAAACTACGGAAAACTGTAAAATCTCACCGAGCAACACGGAAATCTGATACCACTTGATAGAGGCAAAGGTGTCCCGTCTTTCGATGAGATGTTGGTTTTCGCTTTGGAGGAAGTCGACTTTGATGATCCGACTCTGAACGTGCGAGGGCGTCGCGCCTTAGCAATCGCTAAACCAACTCCGAGAGGTTATTGACCACGCCGAACACGATCAACGACCACTAGGGTCTGCATTTCCTGCGAGCAAGCGAAGAACACGCAAGAAACTGAGATTGCAATCTGGATGTTGCGAATATAAGATGAAAGCTTTATTGATCAAGGTGGGGTTACTGTGGCGCCTTTGTGCAGTCGTTGAACACAAGCGAAATGCGAAGTTGCAGCTATGGCGAACTTTTAATCTAAAAAAAACCCGAAGTCTAAACGACGCCCTAAGGGCAGTATATATGGAGGAAGAGGAGGGAATTTCGTGGCCCTTGAGGGAGGGGTCCGTAACCAACCCTAACTCTGGTTTCCTCACACATACGGACTCTAAAAACAACCTATACTTAAGTATTTCGAAATTACATGGGCCTGGCCCAATAATAAGGTGACGCAGCACCTAGAATAGCCTATGGACGAATATTATGAAGTGGCATCTTGTATATTTCGTCCAAGGCCTCATGCACTCATTAGGGTGGCTTCAAAGTCCTGGAATCACCACTTGTAACTCCGTTCTTGTTCCCCTTGCGCATGGCATCATCTCCATGCTTGTTCTTGCTCCAATGTGTATCCTTCTCCAAGCTAGGCCCTTCATTTGTAAGCAAAACAAATGTATCCAATTTAGGCAGCATCATATTCTCATGAACATTAGAATCATTACCAAGAAACGAAAGTACCTGATAATTTAATTGGCGTGCGCGAGCTCTAGTAATTGGTCCAGTATATGTAGCAGTAGGGGCTGCGGGTGTAACAATGGTATTGATGTCCTCATCATAGTCGTCCCGCGCCCATTTGAGGCCGGTCTCCTCGTTGCTGGCGATCGCCTCGTGCTCCTTCTTCACGGCGAGGAGCCTTGACTCGGTCTTCGGCTTGACGAGGCGGGAGGAGGGAGGAGAGGCAAGACGGCCGCCCTCGTTGATGACGAGGGCGCGGCCGCGGATGCGCCACCCGAGCGGCGTCTCCCGCGGCTCCGGCTTGACGGGGAGGAGTACCGGTGACCTGGAGGAACGGGAGCCCGATGAGGACGAGGACGCCATCTCCATTCGCCTCGGCGTCCAGGAGGTGCCGTGCCGGCGAGAAAAGGACGGGGGCGGGGGGGCGTGTACTCCAAGTGCAGCGAGTTGCCGACCTCGATGTGCTCGAGGAAAGCTTCGAGCGTGCGCCCGGGGACGCCCCACCATTGGCGCCGGCCCTCGGAGTTGTTGCGTCCACCAGGTTCAATGCTGTTCGTGGCGGTGATCTGGTCGGCGTTGCGGCGGTCAAAGTACGCCGTCCACAGCATGTTGCTGTCGGGGGCGTACATCGGCTTGTTCCGCGCGCTCTCTGGCAGCGACGACCGGATTCTCGCGATCTCGCCACGTCGTTCAGCACCGGAGGGCGGCGGCGGCATCGGGACCCCGGCGGCGGCCGAAGCCGTTGGCCGCTGCTGCGTCGCCGGGGTAGCGCTCGGCCATGGCGTTGGCAGAGAAGAGAGGGGAGAGGGCGTCGGCGGGGAGAGAGGGGAGATGGCGTCGGTGCAGAGAGGGCAAGAGGGGCGTCGTCGGCGTGAGGAGAAGGGGCTGTGGCGAGGGAGTGTGTGGCCACCGGCGAGGGAGGGACGGCTTTTATAGTGGCTGGTTGGCGGCGAGCGGGTGGCAGCCATGTGTACACGTGGCGGGAGAGGGCGGGACGCGCGTCGGCGCGCCTTCACTGCGCCGCCCGTGAGGAATCAATGGAAGGCTGGCCGGCGGCAGCCTTCGCATTGATTCCTTGCGGGAAACCGAGGCGATGAAGATGATGAAGTTGCCCAGTCGCTGACTCGGCGGGTCCACCAGCCTTTCGCGCCAAAATCGTTTCCCCCAGCGCCCCCCGGCGCTCCCCAGCGTGGCGGGTTCGGCCTGAATCCGCCGGTGCAAATTTGGCCCTAACCGGTGAAAACTGGGCTTCTGAGGGCGCGATTTGGCCATATTTTTGAGCCGGGCGCTAAAAAAGGGTTTGGGGGGATACAACTACATGATGGGTGTAGAGATGTTGGCATGAGCAGCGTCTTCTTCAGCAGCATGTTGTGTTGGTGTTGGGTGTCCTTGCAAAGTGTATGTGCGCGGCTGTGTTTCTTGGAGTTTTGGAGCACCCATCTTGGTCCACGCTTGATAATTGCTGGCAGGGTGGCGGACGTAGCCTCTTCTGTACTAAGATGTTAAGACTTGCTAGCATGGCGACAAGTTTATGCAGTAGGTACTTCGGTATGGAGACTTGAGCTCTTCTTTCGAGTACGTGCTTTGGTATGGATTATTTTCGATTGTGGAGGTCTTCTTTCTAGTAGTAGGTGCTTTGGTATTGATATTTTTTTCCTGATCGTGAAGGTTAATATTTACATTTTTTTCCATTCTCCATCAACGTGCATGCAAAAAACTGTGGGCGCATTGTGCGAGGATTGAACACAAATCTCGTCTGATTCAATGCTGTTGGGTGAGGTTCATACACGCCAAGGAATATTTTTCATAAATATTGTTGAGGTGTTTTAAGTTAGGCAAGATCTCACGAGCACGTTGTTGTTGCTGCGTTATGGAAGCTTATTTTGCGAGAAAAAAAATTATTACTTAATGTGGATAAGGTAGATCCAGGTTTACAAAGGGATAATTGACGATAACCCCACTTGTTGGCAAATCCTTGATCATATATCCCCGCCGCTGTCTCTGACATATGGGGTTTAATTCGTCTGGGGGGTTATCATCAAATCTCCCGAAGCTGACTTGGCAATTTTTACCACGTGTGCGTATTGACCAAGTCTTCTTCCTTCTCCTTTTATCCTCTCAGACTAGTCACAGTGGGAGTAACTTCAGCAGTAACATCGACTCCAACTCAGTAAACTTGCTTATGTGGCAATAAGTTAATGAGGAGAGAGATAGTTTCAGTAACTTAGCTAGTTACTGTAACATCACATGTCCCAATACAATATGAGTCTATAACCTAATAAATGAAGCTTTGCATGACACTACACTTATGTTACTACCCACTATGAAGGTAGTAACATAGTGTAGGGATATGTGTATGTTACTAGTGTATGTTACTCTCTATTGTGTAGTCTCACACACATTATAACAAACACGCTGAGGGCAAGGCTTGACGCTGGCGCCGCTTCACCATCGGGAGAAGAGGAACGTGTCCGTTTGAGAGGCCATGGAGGAGAGTACCGCTGCTCGCCGCCGGCCGCTCCCTCGACACAGTCGCGGATGGCCTCGGGCCAGTGGCCGGAGCTCATCGGCGAGCAACGAGCCACGCCGTGCCACTGTTCGCCGGCGACGGCAGCAACCGGCCGCACCAGGACCACGTGCGTGCGCCTTCTAGGCCGCGGGGTGGCGGTGATGATCGCACTGAACTCACCCCGACCAGGGTCCCTGCTGCTGCGCCGCCAGCGAGCAACCCCCGCCGTGCTCCTGACACAAGCGGACTCGCAAACCTGAGCCTGAAGCGCAAAGCAGCGGCAGCGAGCGACTAGCGCACAGCAGCATGGCCGCCATGGGCACACAACACACACACCACACCGGCACACCAAACTCCAACTAGGCAAGCACACCATGCAGTCACCCAGCGAACTCTGCCGCTTCACGCACGCTGGCCAGACAGAGCCGCTGCCATTTTCAAGCACCGGCGGCTGCGCGCGCTCTCCCAAAGCAGCTGTTGTCGGGCCTGCAACTACCGGCGCGCACCACAACTGGTAGTGCAACTACATCGAGGCCATCTCTCACGGCGGTTCTCCCTTGGCGGCCACGACCTCGCAATGACGGTACCGGGCCACGTTGGTGCGCGCTTCCGGCCGCGCACCGTGGGATGCCGAGCTCCATTCTCCCCTTCCCGAACATCTCTCTCATCTCTAGGTCGTGGGCAAGCGGCCATGGCGCGGCTTTCGGCAATGGACCGAGCGGCGGCTGCTCGCCGGCCGACCGCTCCGCTCTCCCCGTCCCAGCCCCTCCCAGTTGACGCACGCAACGTGTTTGTTGTAATGTGTATGAGAGGGGAAGAGAGGAGAAGGAAGAAGACTTGGTCAAGACGCACACGTGGCGATCTTTTTGCCAAGTCAGCTCCTGAGGAGCGGGCAACCTGTCGGAAACACTATCAAACGCGGCAAAGCGAGCGATCAGTGCTTTCTGCAAAAAGTTTACTGTAAACGCGGTGGCTTTTGCAAATAATTAAGGACCAGGTGGTTTTCTGTAAACCTAGCCTCAAATGTGGTGGTTTTTTGCTTTTAACTCCATCACAGCCAAACTGGCGAGTTCATGACTAAGCCTTTCCTCTCTTGCTTTTCTTAAGAAAAAGTTTCGATCTATTCATCAATTGTCAAGGTAGTACAAAGAACACTAGAAGTAAAAAAATACATTCAGGTCCGTAGACCACCTAGCGATGACTACAAGAGTTGGAGCGAGCCGAAGGCGATTCACCGTTATCGCCCCTCCCTCATCGAAGCCGGGTAAACCTTGTTGTAGTAGACAATCAGAAGTCGTCGTGCTAAGACCCCATAGGACCAGCGCACCAGAACAATAATCGCCGTTGATGAAGAGACGTGTAGATCAGAAGAGATCAACCTGTAGAGACACGAACACAGACAAACGAAGACCGAATCCACGTGGATCCACCGAAGACAAATGCTGGTCAAATCCCCTGAGATCCGCCGAAGATAATTCTTCACACGCCCTCCGATGATGCTAGATGCACCACCAGGGCGGGGGCCAGGCGGGGAGAACCCCATTCCATCTTTAGAGAGCTGCCCTTGTCTCGCCTCTCTAAGCAGGACACAAACCCTACCAAACTAAAAAAACACACCTAAAAAAAGAGCCCTCCCACCGGAGGGCCGAGATCCACCACTCCTCCATGGCCCTAAGACCACAGGATACAAGGTAGATTGGTAGCGGCTCCGGCGGGAGGCACGAGAAGCCCTAAGCGGCTGGGTGCCCTTTGGTATGAGCGAAGGGGCGTAGTTTTACTTCTCTTGCTTGATGGCCTGAACCTATATTCTTTTATTGCCATTGACAAGGCCTTTAATCTCCTGAACTAGAGACCCATCAGACCTATCCACGACCGCTTGGGAGATCATCAATGCAACTTAAGAAGATATCTATCTCCAGTATGAGCGGCGCCGTGCTCCACTTCATCGCAAGGGCTATCCCCTCCCTGCAAGCTTCCAGTTCCCATAAGGGCATTATTGCATGTGAACAAATGCTGACATAATGTGAACACAATGGAGCCCTTGCTATCTCTAAGCAGTGTGGGCTCTCCCATTTGCTGCACTCTCCGAATAAGCTCCATCAACATCTAGCTTAAGCCATCTCTTGGGTGGCGCCTCCCAGTGCTCGCGGGTGTACCATCTCATGCCTTTTTCTTTCCTAGAAGTGATGGGAGCAGTAGCATGGCAAGCAGGATCTTGAATCACCATTTTTCTTTCGAGAAATCCTCCTTTTGATGTTGTTGGATACACAAAAGAGAAGTAACATAGCTGTGGAAAAAACGGTGAGAGGTTTCAGTTGAGGGAGGATCCTTATGATGCGTAATTTCATTGAGAACGTGCCATGATCTCCACAACGTCATCAAGAGCACCACATGGGAGGTATTTGAGAGTGGCTCTAACACATCGAACAAGCACTTAGGCCCAGTATTGCGAAACAAGCTATTCTTTGAGAGCACCCAGTCCATCGCCACCGCACGCCAGAGGTCCACCGCACGGGGGCACCTACACATAGCATGGAAGCCATCCTCGAGCATTCCAAACCACACAATGAACAAACGTCAGTGGCCTTCATGTGACGAGAAAAATATTTTACCAAGTTGCGAGAGAGACAGTCACAAGTCGCCATGGGAAGACGCGTACCTTTGGGGGAGCAAGGCACCCCATATGGTCTTCCAGATGTCGCAACGACCATCCGTTGCCCTGTTCGTGGCCATGCCGACGGACGCTCGCGCTCATCCATGGCGAAGAGATTACTGAACATACAGTGAGAGCCCATGCGAGGACGTCGTTGGGGGCTCAAGGTGATGTCCATATGCTGGTGATAATATCAATGTTTGCCAGGAGGAAGTGCTCGCGGAGGAGATCCATCCCCCATGCCTCTTGGCTATCTAGGAGATCCGACAACGCCGAAGTCTGCAAGTGCCCTATATCATGATGGGCTTACTGAAGGAAATATGCCCTAGAGGCAATAATAAAGTTGTTATTTATATTTCCTCATATCATGATAAATGTTTATTATTCATGCTAGAATTGTATTAACCAGAAACTTAGTACATGTGTGAATACATAGACAAACAGAGTGTCACTAGTATGCCTCTACTTGACTAGCTCGTTAATCAAAGATGGTTAAGTTTCCTAACCATAGACATGAGTTGTCATTTGATTAATGGGATCACATCATTATATAATGATGTGATTGACATGACACATCCGTTAGCTTAGCACGATGATCATTTATTTGTTGCTATTGCTTTCTTCATGACTTATACATGTTTCTATGACTAAGAGATTATGCAACTCCCGAATACCGGAGGAACACTTAGTGTGCTATGAAACGTCACAACGTAACTGGGTGATTATAAAGATGCTCTACAGGTGTCTCCAATGGTGTTTGTTGAGTTGGCATAGATCGAGATTAGGATTTGTCACTCCGATTGTTGGAGAGGTATCTCTGGGCCCTCTCGGTAATGCACATCACTATAAGCCTTGCAAGCAATGTGACTAATGAGTTAGTTGCGGGATGATGCATTACAGAACGAGTAAAGAGGCTTGCCGGTAACGAGATTGAACTAGGTATTGATATACCGACGATCTAATCTCGGGCAAGTAACATACCGATGACAAAGGGAACAACGTATGTTGTTATGCGGTTTGACCGATAAAGATCTTCGTAGAATATGTAGGAGCCAATATGAGCATCCAGGTTCCGCTATTGGTTATTGACCGGAGATGAGTCTCGGCCATGTCTGCATAGTTCTCGAACCCGTAGGGTCCGCACGCTTAACGTTCGATGACGATCGGTATTATGAGTTTATGTGTTTTGATGTACCGAAGGCTGTTCGGAGTCCTGGATGTGATCACGTACATGACGAGGAGTCTCAAAATGGTCGAGACATAAAGATCAATATATTGGAAGGCTATGTTTGGACACCGGAATGGTTCCAGATGAGTTTGGGCATTTTCCGGAGTACCGGAAGGTTACCGAAACCCCCCGGGAAGTCAATGGGCCTTATTGGGCCTTAGTGGAAGAGATGAGGAGGCGGCCAGGTGGAGGGCGTGCCCCCCGAGCCCAATCCGAATTGGGGTGGGGGGACGGCCCCCCTTTCCTTCTCTCCCTCTCCCTCTTCCTTCTTCTCCTACTCCAACTAGGGAAGGGGGGGGGGAAACCTACTCCTACTAGGAGTAGGATTCCCCCTTGGGGCGCGCCATAGAGAGGGCCGGCTCTCCCCTCCTCCACTCCTTTATATACGGGGGAGGGGGGCACCCCATAGACACACAAGTTGATAGTTGTCTTAGCCGTGTGCGGTGCCCCCTCCATAGATTTCCACCTCGGTCATATCATTGTAGTGCTTAGGAGAAGCCTTGCGTCGGTAAATTCATCATCACCGTCATCACGCCGTCGTGCTGACGAAACTCTCCCTCGGCCTCAACTGGATCAAGAGTACGAGGGACGTCACCGAGCTGAAAGTGTGCAGATCGCGGAGGTGCCGTGCGTTTGGTACTTGATCGAATGGATCGCGAAGACGTTCGACTACATCAACCACGTTACTTAACGCTTCCGCTTTCGGTCTACGAGGATACGTGGACTCACTCTCCCGCTCGTTTCTATGCATCACCTAGATGGATCTTGCGTATGCGTAGGATTTTTTTTTGAAATTACTGTGTTCCCCAATAGTGGCATCCGAGCCAAATCTATGCGTAGATGTTATATACACGAGTAGAACACAAAGTGTTGTGGGCGATAATAGTCATACTGCTTACCAGCATGTCATACTTTGATTCGGCGGTATTGTTGGATGAAGCAGCTCAGACCGGCATTACACGTACGCTTACGCGAGACTGGTTCTACCGACGTGCTTCGCACACAGGTGGCTAGTGGGTGTCTGTTTCTCCAACTTTAGTTGAATCGAGTGTGACTACGCCCGGTCCTTGATGAAGGTTAAAACAACACACTTGACGAAAAATCTTTGTGGTTTTTGATGTGTAGGTAAGAACGGTTCTTGCTAAACCCGTAGCAGCCACGTAAAATTTGCAACAACAAGAAGAGGACGTCTAACTTGTTTTTGCAGGGTATGTTGTGATGTGATATGGTCAAGATGTGATGATATATACATTCTTGTATGAGATGATCATGTTTTGTAAAAATTATCGGCAACTAGCAGGAGCCTTATGGTTGTCGCTTTATTGTATGAAATGCAATCGCCATGTAATTGCTTTGCTTTATCACTAAGCGGTAGCGATAGTCGTGATAGCAATAGTTGGCAAGACGACAACGATGCTTCGATGGAGATCAAGGTGTCAAGCCGGTGACGATGGTGATCATGATGTTGCTTTGGAGATGGAGATCAAAGGCACAAGATGATGATGGCCATTATCATATCACTTATATTGATTGCATGTGATGTTTATCATTTATGCATCTTATTTTGCTTAGTTCGAGGTAGCATTATAAGATGGTCTCTCACTAAATTTCAAGGTATAAGTGTTCTCCCTGAGTATGCACCGTTGCAACAGTTCGTTGTACCGAGACACCACGTGATGATCGGGTGTGATAAGCTCTACATTCACATACAACGGGTGCAAGCCAGTTTTGCACATGAAGAATACTCGGGTTAAACTTGACGAGCCTAGCATATGAAGATATGGCCTCGGAACACTGAGAACGAAAGGTCGAGCGTGAATCATATAGTAGATATGATCAACATAGTGATGTTCACCATTGAAAACTACTCCATCTCACGTGATGATCGGACATGATTTAGTTGATTTGGATCACGTGATCACTTAGATGATTAAAGGGATGCCTATCTAAGTGGGAGTTATTAAGTAATATGATTAATTGAACTTTAATTTATCATGAACTTAATACCTGATAGTATTTTGCATGTCTATGTTGTTGTAGATCAATGGCCCGTGCTACTGTTCCTTTGAATTTTAATGCGTTCCTAGAGAAAGCTAAGTTGAAAGATGATGGTAGCAACTACACGAACTGGGTCCGTAACTTGAGGAATATCCTCATTGCTGCACAGAAGAATACGTCCTGGAAGCACCGCTAGGTGCAAGACTCGTTGCAGGAGCAACGCCGGACGTTGTGAATGCCTGGCAAAGCAAGGCTGATGACTACTCGATAGTTCAGTCTGCCATGCTTCACGTCTTAGAACCGAGACTTCAACGACGTTTTGAACGTCATGGAGCATATGATATGTTCCAGGAGTTGAAGTTAATATTTCAAGAAAATGCCCAGATTGAGAGATATGAAGTCTCCAATAAGTTTTACAGCTGTAAAATGAAGGAGAATAGTTCTTTCAGTGAACATATACTCAAAATGTCTGGGTATCATAATAACTTGACTCAGCTGGGAGTTAATCTTCCAGTTGATAGTGTCATTGACAGAGTTCTTCAATCACTGCCACCAAGCTACAAGAGCTTCGTGATGAACTATAATATGCAAGGGATGGATAAAACAATTCCGGAGGTAGAAATCAAGAGCTCTTTGATGCGATGCTAAAGGCTGCGGAGGTAGAAATCAAGAAGGAGCATCAAGTGTTGATGGTCAACAAGACCACCGCAACTTTCAAGAAAAAGGTAAAGGGAAGAAGGGAACTTCAAGAAGAGCGACAAGCAAGTTGCTGCTCAAGTGAAAAAGCCCAAGTCGGACCTAAGCACCATGAGGCCCGAGTGCTTCTCAAGATAGCAAAGGGACTGGTCACTAGAAGCGGAACTGCCCCAAGTATTTGGCGGATAAGAAAGATGGCAAAGTGAGCAAAGGTATATGTGATATACATGTTATTGATGTGTACCTTACTAATACTCACGCATGATAGTACAGGTATTTGATACTAGTTACATTGCTAATATTTGCAACTCACCATTGTAACTAGTGCAGTGATCATGACTACTAGGATTAGGAGAGCCCCAACCTGGGTAACAAGCGGATAGCGAATCACATTTTCTTTTCCTATTTCCTCAATCTTCTGCTCTAGCAAATCAGCTATCAAATCTGCACTATGTGTGACTCTTGATGCATCAATGGATTCAATGAAGTAAGTCCCTTCCGGACTATTGACAAGGAAGTTTATCAAGTGACGCCCTCTCCTATCCGTCCATCCATCTGACATGAGTGTGCAACCATATTGCTTCCAAGCTTCCTCGTGCTTCTTCCTCAAAGCACGTGTGTCCACAGCAAGAGCATCAAGCAATGGCCCACCCAATTCATGTGCGGTAGGAGGCTTATAGCCAGACCCATATTGACAAGATGCCTCAATTGCAATCTCAAACTGCCTTGAGCTTGCAGCATTGAATGGTATTTTTGCCTCAGCGAACCACAAAGCCCACTCTTTACCCACATCATCTCTATCTGCTTTGGTCCTTGTGCTAGACTCCATGGTGTTCTGCGAACAACCAGAGCGCCTTTCATCTACAACATCAGCTGGCTTCTTTCGGAGCATGGAAACAATGGTCTTTTGGTTGTTGTCGGTCTCCTTTCCATTGCCTCGGGCTGCAACAGCAAGGTGGACAGCAGTTTTACTCCTTTTATTGGCTGTCCCAGAACTTGGTTTTTGGCAGGTTGTTGCTGTAGCTGAAGCAGCTACCTCCACCACCTCTTGCTCTCCACCATCATCATTGAACATTGGCCTCTTCGCCCTTCTCCCTTTTTGCAAAGCTTTCTCCAACTCAATCTTGATTGGGGTTGTTGTCTTGAGACATATCAAAGTATCACCATAAGCGCCCGCAAGATGCTCTTTCAACCTTGTTATACCTCCAGTCAACTTCCTTTTACAAAGATTACATGTGACAGCGTCTCGGCCAGGAGGGTAAGTCCAATATCCATACTTCCAACCTGGATCATTTGACCTGAGTGGCTTCCGTGTAGGATCGATCAAGCATCGGATCCATCTCAGCCTCACCGGCATCACCATCAGGTGCATCAGCCATTATGTCGGCCTGCACTTGAAAACAAGCAACAAGTCACCAAAAGCAAGGTTTACTTTATAACAAGGACATGGATGGAGCATTAGAAGATACTAAAGTAATTAGCATGTACCAATTCAACATAGAGCAGTGTGCTTAGCATATTATAATCATTGCACATGGGCACGGCGATTACAAATTCAGCATTGAGCAAAGAGCAGCATGGAATCAGTGAATAAATTAATCAAAGCATCAGCCACTAGCAATTTATAATAGCATCAGCAGTTTAGCATCAGTAGCAGTTTACTCTTTACAGTCTACACTCAAAACTGAACACTACATATAGCAGCAGCGCAACAGGCAGTACATGTACATCACATATTCAGAAATTAGCACAGAGAGGACAGATACAGAAGAAACAGAGCACTAGCATGGGGAGGAAGATCAAGGAGAAGGAGAAGGGAAGGGGGGAGCCGGGGATATACCTTGATGGTCACCTGATGCACGTAGGAGATGAGCAGCTGTGCTGGATTGGAGCAAAGGTGCTTCCCTGCAGCTGGATCTGTAGGGGAAAGGGGCTGGCGGAAGGAGGGGGGCAGGGGGTGGCGGGAGGAGGGAAGAGGGGGCTGGCGGGAGGTGGGGAAAGGGGCCACAGGGGTGGAGGGGAGGTGGTGCGGAGGCCGGAGGCGGAGCTGGCTGCCGTTGGCCGTTCGCCGGAGAGGAAGAGGTCGAGGACTCCAGGTACGATCTCAGTCTGCCATGGCCTCTCTCTCCCTCCCTCTCTCTTTCTTTCCCTCTCCCTCTCTCTGCCTCTGGAGCCTGGCAGAGCTCTCTCCTTCCCGCCGCTGCCTAATGCTTCTCGTGCGCGTGCCAATTTCTCCCGCCGCTGGCTGCTATTCATGCGTGCACGAGCTCACCGAGTCGAAGGCATCCGATTTCGTCGGCGACGAAAACGCGTCATGTGGACGACCTACGGACGCCATGGGCCTATGGCGGACGCCACAGGCCAAACGTATCGCGGGCCTGGATGACCCAGGCTACGACTGCGCCATACCGCTATATCATCGATATAGCGACGATATATGGACGCCATGAAAACATTGCTTCCTGGCGAGCGCAGCCAGCCCGGCACGCCGATCTTGTCGGCGAGGTTCGCCTCTCTGACGAGCCCGCGTATGATGCAAGCACCGACGGCCCCGAGAGCCGCCTCGCGAGCCTCCTCGATCAACTCCATGTCGCCAGCGAGCCTGCTGTGGACTTGGAGTCGGTTGGCTCCACCGACCCGATGCTTGTCGACTCTGACACGGCGTCGCTTGACGCGTTCCCCACCAACATGGTGGTTCTGACGAGCCGCTCATCGGCGGCATCGTCACGGAGGTGCTCGTCATCAGCCACGGTGAGCACTCTGGCGGCGGTGGCCAGGATCCGTTGCAGGCGGCGATGCAATATCTGACTGCGCCCATCCCGGAAGACGCCGACGCCGAGACGCTGGAGGCATGCCGCGTCTAGCTCATCGAGAGCGCCAATCGGCTGGCCAGCATGAGACGCCTTTCGGAGGCCTACCAGCGTGAGATGGACCGTGCCGTCGGTGGCACGCCGGCTCCTGGTGGGCCTAGCCGCATGGGCCAGATCCGGCAGCGTGGCGCGACCATGGCCAGCATGTTCGGGATAGATCGTCCCATCTACGCCACGCCTGCGGAGAACATACGAGCTGCCCAGGTGGCAGCAGACGAGCTAGACAAGCTCGAGGGCGACGAGCGTCGCCACATGACGGAGCGAGTCCAGCGGCTCCTCGATGCGACTGCTGAGCAGCAGGAGGCCGGGTGCCGCACTGAAGCGCCCAACCGGCGAAAAGACGACCCGCCTCCTCGCCGAGACCAAGGCGCAACATCTCGGACGCTGATTGGTGGAGCCCGCGATAGAAGAGACAAGGAGCCGGCTGCTAGCCGCAGCCGGACTCGCATCACCATGAGCGCGACCAAGACGGCCGCCCAAGAGCAGTGCAGTGATGAGACGACTGTCCGCCTCCTCCCCGGGAGAGGCGCATTTCCCCGCCGCCTGTTGATCACCCATCGCTCGGCGACTGCCTTGGCCGTCGAGAAGGAATCAGAGAAAACGGTGCCCGCCACCGGATCGATCGCCTCAATCGATCCTTGGCACTAGAAGAAGAAGATGAGCTAGGTCCTCCTTGCTTTGGCCCCTGCATTCGAGATGAGCCTTTCCCCAAGGGGTTCACGCTCCCGAGAGATACGCCCAAATACACCGGCTCCGTGAAGCCGGAGGACTGGCTGGTCGACTACTCCACAGCCGTCAGCATCGCGAACGTCAACAAGCGCGTTGCCGTGAAGTACGTCCCGCTCATGCTCCAGGGCACGGCCCGGACGTGGCTGAATAGCCTGAAGCCCCATAGCATCAATAGCTGGGTTGATTTCACTGAAGCATTTGTCCGCAACTTCACCAGCACGTACAAGCGGCCGCCCAAGCCCCGCCAGCTCTCCTTGTGCGTCCAAGGCCCCAACGAGTCGACTCGCGACTACCTCACGCGCTGGGCCGAGCTGTGCAACTCTTGCGAGAGCGTGCACGAGTTGCAGGCCATCGAGTACTTCACTGCCGGGTGCCGAGAGGGCACCCTCCTCAAGCACAAGCTCCTCTGCGACGAGCCGGCAACCCTCGGCGAACTGCTGATCATAGCAGACAAGTACGCCACGGCCGACTCCTCCATGAAGGCAGAGATCCAAGTTAACGCGTCAGGCAAGGTGGCCCCTCAAGCTCCTCGGACCCCGGCTGGTGACACCAGTCGGCGACAGCAACCAAACGACAACAAGCGCAAGGCTATGCAGCCGGCTTCCACGAGCCGGCAGGTGGCAACAGTCGAGGATCAGCAGCCGGAAGGGCAGCCTCCCCCCAAGTGCCAGAAGGGCGGCAAGCCCAACTGGTTGCCCGCCTTCTCATACGAGCAGACCCTTGATGCACCCTGCAAGTTCCACAGCGGCGCGAAGCCGTCCAACCACACCACTCGGAAGTGTCACTGGCTCACCAGGATCGCCAAGGGTGACGGACTCCAGCCTCCTCCGCCTGCCGACCCACCGCCTCCTCCTCCTCAGCAGCCGGCGGTCTGGCCGGTCGACGCGATACAAGATGAATACCCTGAGGAGCACGGAGCTTATGTCGTGTTCACCAGCGTGGCCGACGACAGGCGCAACAGACGACACCAGCAACAAGAAGTAAACGCAATGGCATCAGAAGCCCCTGAATTCATGCATTGGTCAGAGAAGCCCATCAGCTGGAGCAGAGCCAACCACCCGGAGGTGATGTCCAATCCTGGCTCCTATGCTCTGGTGTTGGATGCCACCTTTGCCACGGAGAGACGAGCTGCTCGCTTCTCCCGAGTTCTGATAGATGGCGACAGCAGCATCAACATCCTGTACAAAGATACCATGGAGAAGTTGGGAATCAAGCAGAGACATCTTCAACCCAGCTGGACTGTTTTCCATGGCATTGTTCCAGGCCTTTCCTGCTCACCAATCGGCAAGATTCAGATAGATGTCCTCTTCGGGGACAAAAATCATTTCCGCCGAGAGCCAGTCTGGTTTGAGGTGATGGACCTTGAAAGTCCTTATCACGCGCTGCTTGGCCGGCCTGCCCTGGCCAAGTTTATGGCGGTCCCCCACTATGCTTACCTGAAGATGAAGATGCCGAGCTCCAAGGGAATCCTGACCATAGCACGAGACTAAAAGTCGTCCGCCCGCGCAGCAGAGAGCAGCCGGTTAGCCGAGTCCCTCGTGATCGCGGCTGAGAAGCGACTCCTTGACCGGGTGGTGGCCATGGCCGGCAAGCAGCTGGAAATGTCATCCAACCCCAAGGAGTTGGAAGCCGAGGGCTCGTTCAAGCTGGCAAAGGAAACCAAGAAGATACCCTTGGACCCGGAGCACCCGGAGAGGCACACTTTCATAGGTGCAAACCTTGACAACAAATAGGAAGGCGAGCTCGTCGATTTCCTCCCTGAGAATCGGGACATCTTTGCATGGTCTCCCAAGGACATGTCGGGTGTTCCGACGGAATTCGCCGAGTACAAGTTACACGTCCGGTCTAATGTCAGGCTAGTCAGGCAGCCCTTACGCCGCCTCTCAGAGGAAAAGAGAAGAGTTGTTGGAGAAGAAATACCCCGGCTTCTAGCAGCCGGCTTCATCATGGAGGTGTTCTTTCCAGAGTGGTTAGCTAACCCGGTCCTAGTGCTGAAAAAGAATAAGCAGTGGCGCCTGTGTATTGATTATACCAGCCACAACAAAGCATGCCCCAAAGATCCCTTTGCCTTACCAATGATTGATCAGGTGATAGACTCCACAGCCGGATGCGAGCTGTTGAGCTTTTTGGACGCGTACTCAGGGTACCACCAGATCAAGCTGAACCCGGCCGACAGGCTGAAGACCGCCTTCATCACGCTATTCGGAGCCTTCTGCTACCTGACTATGACGTTCGGCTTGAGGAACGACGACGCCACTTTTCAGCGATGCATGCAGAAGTGTCTCCTTAAGCAACTCGGCAGAAACGCCCACGTCTATGTGGACGATGTTGTGGTGAAGACGGAGAAGCGTGGAATGCTACTAGAAGACCTCAAGGAGACCTTTGAGAACTTGCACCGATTTCAGATCAAGCTCAACCCGGAGAAGTGCGTCTTTGGAGTGCCAGCCGGCCAGCTTCTTGGCTTTCTGGTCTCAGAGCGCGGCATAGAGTGCAACCCTGTAAAGATCAAGGCCATCAAGAGGATGGAAGTGCCCACCCGACTGCTGGACGTGCAAAAATTCACCGGCTGCTTGGCATCCATCAATCGTTTCATCAGTCGGCTGGGCGAGAAGGCTCTTCCCCTGTACCAGCTCATGAAGAAGACCACTTTTTTTGAGTGGAACGACAAGGCAGATGAAGCTTTTCTCCAGCTCAAGAAGATGTTGACCACTCCGCCTGTTCTGGCGGATCCGACTCCTAAGGAGCCCATGCTCCTCTACATCGCCGCTACCAGTCGGGTGGTCAGCACAGTCATAGTGGTGGAACGCAAGGAAGAAAGCAAAGCACTACCAGTCCAGAGACCGGTGTATTACCTGAGTGAAGTGTTGTCGGCCTCCAAGCAAAACTACCCCCACCACCAGAAGATGTGCTACGTCGTGCACTTTGCCGCCAAGAAACTGAAGCCATACTTCCAAGAACACCCAATCACTGTGGTTTGCACTGCCCCCTTGCTGAGATCATTGGAAGCCAAGATGCCTCAAGCCGAGTGGCCAAATGGGCCATAGATTTGGCCCCCTACACCATCTACTACCAGCCTCGCACCGCCATCAAGTCGCAAGCGCTGGCCGACTTCCTCGTCGACTGGGCCGAGACCCAGTACCTGCCGCCAGCGCCTGACTCCACCCATTGGCGAATGCACTTTGATGGTTCCAAGATGCGCACCGTTTTGGGAGCCGGCATCGTCCTCACCTCTCCCAAAGGCGACAAGCTCATATATGCGCTGCAAATTCACTTTGCCGCCTCCAACAACGTTGCTGAGTATGAAACACTCATTCACGAGCTCCGGCTTGCCAAGGAACTCGGCATTCGCCGGATCCTGTGTTGTGGAGATTCCGACTTGGTGGTCCAGCAGTCGTCAGGCGATTGGGACGCCAAGGATGCAAACATGGTGAGCTACCGCTTCCTCGTACAGCAACTGAGTGGATACTTTGAAGGGTGTGAGTTTCTCCATGTGTCACGAAATGACAATGAGCAAGCCGATGCCTTGGCACGGATTGGCTCCACCCGGCAAGCAATACCAGCGGGCGTCGCCCTACAACGCCTCCTTAAGCCGTCCGTCAAGCCATCGCTAGAGTCGGATTCCATCTTTGTGCCGGCTCCTCCTGAAGCAGTCGGATCCGACCCGCGGACCCCAGCAGCCGGCATGGGGGATTCAGCAGGTGACCCGGGGACTGCAGCAGCCGCACCCGGCCCGGGGGCTTTAGAGCCCGACCTGGGGACTGCAGCAGTCGGCCCGGGGACTTCATCAACTCAGCAAGCGGCAACCGACTCCAACCCGCCGCCTCCCGGCCCAACCGCCCTCGTGCAACTAGCAGTCCTAGCAGTCGAAGAAATTGCAGCACCTTCATGGGCCCAGCCCATCCTCAACTTTCTCGTAAACAAAGAGCTGCCGACTGATGAGATCTTGGCCCGACAAGTGCAACGCCGGGCAGCAGCATACACCGTAGTCAACAGAGAACTTGTGAGGCGTAGTGTTACTGGTGTTTACCAGCGCTGCGTAGAGCCGGAGCAAGGCCAAGCAATCCTCAAAGATATCCATCAAGGCGAGTGTGGCCACCACGCGGCTTCAAGAGCACTCGTGGCCAAAGCTTTCCGCCACGGTTTTTTATGGCCGACTGCTCTAGAAGGCGCCAAAGATTTGGTCCAGAAATGCAAAGGGTGCCAGAAGTTCCGCTCCAAGCCACATCAGCCGGCTTCTGCACTCGAGACTATCTCCATTGCCTGGCCCTTTACCGTCTGGGGCCTAGACATGGTGGGACCATTCAAGACGGCGCGTGGCGGCATGACTCATCTGCTCGTTGCGGTGGACAAGTTCACCAAGTGGATAGAAGCAAAACCAATCAAGAAATTGAATGGTCCGACTGCTGTGACTTTCATCTCTGACATCACCATCCGGTATGGCATACCGCACATCATCATCACCGACAATGGCACAAACTTTGCCAAAGGAGCCTTGGCCCGTTTCTGCGTGGCGCAGGGCATCCGGCTGGACTTAGCGTCCGTTGCCCATCCGCAGTCAAACGGCCAAGTGGAGCGTGCAAACGACCTCATTTTGTCCGGCATCAAGCCTCGACTGGTCGAGCCTCTGGAGCATTCGGCCGGCTGTTGGCTCGATGAGCTGCCGGCCGTCCCCTGGAGCCTGCGCACAACTCCGAACAAGTCAACCGGCTTCACGCCTTTCTTCCTCGTCTACGGTGCTGAAGCCGTCATCCCGACGAATATAGAATTCGACTCCCCTCGAGTCACCATGTACACCGAAGAGGAGGCAAAAGAAGCACGAGAAGACGGCGTTGATCTGCTGGAAGAGGGCCGGTTGTTGGCACTCAGTCGGTACGCCATCTACCAGCAGAGCCTGCGTCGATACTACAACCGGAAGGTCAAGCCAATATCCTTCCAAGAGGGAGACCTTGTGCTCCGGCTGATCCAGCGAACAGCCGGCCAACACAAGCTCTCGACACCTTGGGAAGGCCCCTACATCATCAGCAAGGTGTTGGGCAACGACTCCTACTACCTGATCAATGCTCAGAAGCCTCGAGCATGCAAAAGAGACGACTCGAACAAGGAGATGGAGCGACCATGGAACGCAAACCTCCTTCGAAGGTTTTACAGTTGATGCAGTATGTACCATGCTAACTTTTGTATTAAGTACGAAGACTCCGGGTCCCCCGAGAAGAGCTCGGGGACTGCCCTCTTTTATCTATATAATAAGTATTATGCCTATCAATGTGTTGTTTCGTTAGTCCGTCTGGCACCGGGTTCGACCAGTCAACCCGGGGACTCGCCGCCTTGTACTATGTAATGCTTCCTGCAGCCGGACAAGTAATGTATTGGCACTTAAGATTTCTCCTGCCAGAAGCCACAGTTCGCAGAGCGACTGTTCGGTCGGCAGGAGTTAAGGCAGAAAGGGTGCCTGCATGAAAAATGGCTAAGGATCCAAAGTATCTACATAGCCCAAGCCGGCTTCCCACCTCGCCGACCGGCTATTGAGCAGCCGGCCGGCCGGCTTCTATTTTAACTTGCTAAAGAACTCTAAAAACAGCTAAGTACTTGCCTCCTCGGAAGTAGCTAAGTACTTGACCCAGCCATAGTCCGCAGAGCGGCTGTTCGGCTGGCAAGACGACAACCAAGGGAAGGCGGCAAAGGAAAAAAGCCAAAGAGCAGCAAGCAAGGAAAGATAGAACTCGGAAAAATATTTACATAGCAAAAGGCCCTTGGCCGACATTCAACAGAAGTTTGAGATACACCCCGCGGGTGGAATTGTGCAAAGCTAACAAGTTCGTCGATACTGGTAAGCAGGTAAAACAAAAGGTAAACTAGTGGCCTAGGGAGCAGCAGATGGGTTCGATGGAGCGGTGGAGCCGGTGGTGTCGATTGGTGGAGCGGCCGGCTGGTCAGTCTCCGCTTGGCCGCCTTCAGTAGCAGCCGGCTCGCTCGGGCGTGGCTCGTTGCTGGAGGGGCGGTCGAGCTGAGGCTCGCCGTCCGCTCCGACCTCTGGCGCCTCCTCTTCACCTTCCTCCTCCTCCTCGTCTTCTTCCTCGCCGCTAGAGTCGATCACCTCGGCCGAGTCCTCGCCGTCTTCTGGGTTCAGCCCGAACCACCCTGGTGGCGCCTCGGCACTGTTCTCGGCCCGTTCCGGGATGAAGATGCTGGTGTTGGTGTACTCGGCGATTGCCACCGCCCACTTGACAAGATCATCCTCCACCGCCGCTAGCTCCTCCTGGGCCTCCAGTCGAAACGTGGTCAACTAGGCTAGATTTAGCCCAGGGTACCACGCCTTGACGAACTCCAAGGCTCGACATGCTCCAGCCCGGGCCGAGGAGCCCTTCCAGGCCTCAAGACGGCCGGCCGCCACCTCCAGCCAGTCGGCAGTTCGACTGGGAGTGCGCGGTGCCGGCATGTCCGGCCACAGGGCGGCGATCGCCTGGGCACCGACACGTTGAAGATGGCGCGACATCCGATGAGCCGGCTAGAGACTAGCCTGGATGCTGAGAAGCTGCTCGCTGAGGGTTCGGGGGGCGTCGGCAGCAATCTCCGCACCTTCCACCCTCCGCCCTTCACGATCGGCCTCGATGGACCGATTGGCAGCAACGGAGTGACCGGGGAAGAAGTCTGCTCAAACAGAAAGCCAAAAAGCCAAAGTTAGAAGCAAGAAATCGGCCTGATCAGAAGACGGCGGCTCGAAGAAAGAGTAAAGAGGGAAGCTCATTGTCAACCATGTCTTCAATCTCGCCGAAGCCGGCAGTCAGCATTGCCTCCTTGTCGGTCCAGGCGGAGCGTTCGGTCTTGAACTCAGCTAGGAGACTGGCCTCCTTGTCCTCCACCTCCTTCTGGGCCTTCTTGAGAAGCTCCGCCTGTTCCGCCAGTTGCGTGACCAGCCGGTCACGCTCCTCGGTCAGCTTGTTGCAGTCCGCCTCCTTGGCACGCATCACGGTGTTGGCTTCACCCAGCTGCTGCTGCAGGGCGGCGTTGGCCTCTGGAGGAGAGAAAAAAAAAGGAAAGGACATCAACAAACCAAGAAAGAGAGATATAGTTGCCAGGAAGATCCGGCCTGACTGCTTAGCAGTCGGCCCGAATCTCGGGGACTACAACCCGAGGGTGCGCCAGCGCACCCCCACAGAGAAAGAAGCCATCAATATCAACGAAAAGAAGAACAGTCGTCAGGGAAATCCGGTGCGACTGCCCAGCAGTTGGCCCGAATCTCGGGGACTACAGCCCGCGGGTGCGCCAGCGCGCCCCCGTAGAGAAAGAAACAAAGACTTACTCCGGCTTTCCGACAAGTCGGCGGTCCGTTGAGTTAGCTCCTGGACCTTCAAGTTGAAGATGGTCGCACGGAGGTTGTGATAATCCTGCAATGAAGATATCAGATAATGTTAGTACTCAGAGCTTGCCAATTAAAGTTCCGAGCCGCCGCCACTCGGTATCCGGCCCAAACTCGGGATTACACCTGGGTGCGCCGCACGCCTCACGGAGAAGCATACAAATCTAAGAAGCAAGAAATATACCCGGACGGCGGCTCGCGACTCCAAGAACACATTGTTGCAATGCTTAAGAGCGTCGGCCTCGGCCTGAAGCTTGGCTTGGACGTATAGGATCGCCGTGTTCAAAGGGCCCGTCCGCCTCCCCGCACCCACCTAGTGGGCGCGACGCTGGTCGCCTCGGCGTCCGGGATTGATGAGCTCGCAGCGGCGGTCTCTGCGGGCATGGTGCCGAAGCCGCCTTTGCGAGCCGGCGGCACATCGGGGTGCGGACCTCAGGAGTTGGGTTCGTCGCCATCTCGTCTCCGGCTGGCGGCGCCGGTGGATCATCCGGCTGCTTGTCTCGCGCCTCCTCAGAAGGTGGCGGCTGGGGCACGATTACGTCCGGCATAACGACATCGCCGCCGTCCCTCTCCATGACCAGGTGCTCTTCGCCGGCTCCCCCAGCCGGCGCCACAAATTCTGGTGGCGGTGGCGCGGAGTTCAGTGGGGTAACGAATATCGTTGAATGATGGCGCATGGCCTCCTCGACCTACTTCTTCGCCGCGGCAGCAGCCTCGGCCTCCGCCAGCTTCTTCAAAGTGGCAGCCTCTGCCTTGTACGCCTCCGCCTTCTCCAGGAGGGCGGCCTCCTGCTCCTCGCGCGCCTCCCGCGCGTTTTGCTCTGTCGCCTTCCGGAGGTCGGCGGCCGGATCGATCCGCCGGGTGCTGGAAGAGGTCTCTGCTGACCCAATGATGGAAGCGGCGGCCGACTTCTCGAGAGAGAGCGGAGCCCTAAAATCAAGAAAAGGAAGAAAAGGAAGTTCAGAAGGAATCAACGATAAAGAAGACCACAAGGGAAAGATACTTACACCGACACCATAAGAGGCACCTTTGGGGCTTCTGGTACTTGGCCGCCTTCGCTGCGGCTTCCTTCCGCCTGGTCGCGGCGGTCGGATTCTTGGCCTTCTTCGGTGCGCTGCCGAACAAGACGTCGCCTTGATTACGCTTGCGCGTGCCGCCTCGAGCAGTCGGCTCGACGGAGGGCCCTGCTCGCTTTGCCGGCGCCTGTCTTTGGGCCGCTTTCTTCTTCTTCCTCGTCGCCGCCGCCGTGCCAGGTCTCGATGCCGCCTTCCTTAGATCCACCTGCTTCATAGACGCCGCCCATTGCGGTGTCCTCCAAGGCGGCCACCCCCAAGACGGGGTCGTCCACATCGCTTACCGCCCGGTCTGGCAGGTAGTCGCCACCTGCCCCTACGATGGCGGTCGTGGCATCCGACATGTAGATGTGTCTCAAGCAGCGAGAGGCCGGCTAATCAAGACCAAGATCGAGACCAGGAAGACTGTCCAGGAAGAAAGAATCGGAAACTTACCGCAGGCGGCGGGTCAGCTCGGGAATACGGCCATTTGCCGAAACTCCAAAACCCCTCCAGCTTGAGGCCGGAGATCTCGTTCACCCAGTTGGCGACCTCAGCAGCCGGCATCTCCTTGGTGCTCAGCCGGCACGGGTCGTGATGCCCGCTCATCCGGCTGATCAGGTGCGGCCGGCCTTGGAGCGAGAGAACCCGGCGCTCGACAAAGGCGACCAGCAAGTCGGACGCCTTGAGGCCTTCGGTTGCGGTCAGGTCCCGGAGCCGCTGGATGGCGGCGACACCGTCTGCTGACACCGGCTTCGGCTTGTAGGCCCAGCTGGCCCGAGGCTCGGCAGGCGGGCCAGCTACATTAGTCGACAGGTTGAGGAAGTCGTCTTGACCGACCGTGGCAGCTTGATGGTGGGGAAGGCGTTCTTCGGCGACGGCCGGCGAACCGCGATGAAGGCACCGCACTGGGCAGCCACCTCTCGGACGGAGGTGCCCAGATTGGTGTAGAAGAAGGCTCCCCACAGCTCGATGGTGGGGAGGATGCCAAGATAACCTTCGCACAACGTAACGAAGGCGGCTAGGAGCATCACGGTGTTGGGCATGAGATGATGAGGCTGGAGGTGGTAGAATTCGAGAAACGAGCGGAGGAAGCCGCTCGCCGGCAGGCCGAAGCTACGGATGAAGTGCGAGCGGAAGACGACCCGCTCGCCCTCCCCCAGCGTCGGCGAGATCTCCCCCTCCGGTGGCACGCGTGCCTTCACGTAGCCCGCGCCGGGAAGACGCCGCGTCTCGCGGAGGAAGGTGAAATGGTCCTCATTGACGTTGGACCCGTCCCAGTCACCTCCTCGCTCGCACGCCATGGAGAGCTCAACAGAGAAGGGGCGCGGCGAGGGAGCTGAGAGTGGAGCGGAGCAAAGAGGGATTGGGCGGACGAGCTCGGCGGAGACGAACTGCGGTAGCGCTTCGTCGAGGCTCGGGGGCGCTGCGGCGAGAGGAAGAAGAAGGAGGTAGGATGGGGTGGAGGGGCACGCGTGCTTCGCCGCCCCCTTTCCTTTCCCTACTTATAGCCTACGGGCTACGAAGCCGAGGGGGCGGGCGTGGGATCGTGGGATTAACTATGCCCACGACCCCACGCTCCCGCCTTTACCGCGTGAGTTACTGTGCGTAGTAACTCTGCGGGGAAACCCAACCGCCCGCCTCGGCCGCAGCGGATCCGCTTGCATGCCGAGGCCCGGTGGTAGCGGGCCTAGCCTGCGGTCGCGTCCCATCACGCGCGTGGGCTGGCAGGCCAACCCGGCTGGCTGGCACCTCGTGGCACGCCCACGACGGGCGGCGGGCCGAGAAGCTTAGCAAGCACGCCACCTGGTTCCCGCCGATGCATTCGAAATTCCAGAAAGATCCGACTGGACGTACCCGACTCCAGCCGACCGGCTTCCCAGAAGTCGGATGAAGCTTCCTTCAGAGCACCCGGAGGAGGAAACTGTTGAGACTCCCCGGCTCCACAGCCGCGGCTCCTCACCAGCTTCGCGGACTACTGTCGGAGTAATGGGCCATGGGTAGCCTGGCCCGAGCCCCCGAACCTTTCAAGACATCAGGGCCGGCTGCGCCCCTCAGGACGTCAAGATAGATCTCCGCCTTCTGGCGGCCGGTTGGCCGAACGACCGACTACCAGAAGACGGCCATGCTCAGGAAGGCGGCCCCGATACGGGCCGACTCCTAGCAGGCGGCCTCCAGAGAGGCCGACTCCTAGCAGTCAGCCCACGGCACACTCAGAGTCTCGCCTCCATAAAGAAGACAAGGCATGATGAGGCTACAGTGCAGCCCATCACCCCCGAATCTAGGGCCGAGCATGGCGCAGTGCTCCGTACAGGCGGAGATCTCCGCCCGGCGCGGCACTGTTGCCACCCCGCCCCTGACATCACTCCTGTCAGGCGATGCCCTGCTCCCACGACCGTCTGTCGGTACGGCCCGAAGACGGCGGGCCCTACCGGTCAGCGAGAGCCCGGAAGACGGCGGGAGCCTCACCAGTTGGACCCGAGGGAGGCCGGCTCCCAGCAGGCGGCCCGTTCCTTCCTCGGGGCCCATTTGCCATTAACCAGATAAGACCGGGAGTGGCTAAAGTGATCCCCCACTAGGTGGCGGGACTGTAGCCACGCTCCCCTGACCAAGGCTGCGTCATTAGCATCACGGCTATAGTGACCAGCAGCTGCAAGACCGCTGAAGGCGGAGCGGCTGTCGGCTCCGACGACTGGACCAGCCAAGGGACCCACCTGCGGCGGGCCCCAAAGAACAAGGCGGCGAAGCCGGGCGGCCGAGAGATCGACGGCTGGGTCCTGCACCCGACCAGATTACCATTGTACCCCTGGGTGTAGGCCTATATAAACCCCCCAGGGCACCCTATGCCTCAGTCATAGGTTCTATGAAGTATGCCATGCTATGTACTGCACCTATTGTATACCTTGCTCAATTTGGCAAGGAGTACAATAGTGATCTAGGAGTAGATCATCGGACATTGGTCAAGAACATCCTTAGTGAGGACTAAGGAAATATTTCTCGATTATGGAGGTGATAAAAGAGCCCGTCGTAAAGAGTTACATCGATGCAAGCTTTTTACACTGATCCAGATGACTCTAAGTCTCAATCTGGATACATATTGAAAGTGGGAGCAATTAGCTAGAGTAGCTCCGCAGCGAGCATTGTAGACATAGAATATTTGCAAAATACATACGGCTCTGAATGTGATGTAATCTGCTGACTAAGCTTCTCTCACGAGCAAAACATGATCATACCTTAGTACTCTTTGGGTGTTAATCACATAGCGATGTGAACTAGATTATTGACTCTAGTAAACCCTTTGGGTGTTAGTCACATGACGATGTGAACTATGGGTGTTAATCACATACGATGTGAATATTAGTGTTGAATCACATGATGATGTGAACTAGATTATTGACTCTAGTGCAAGTGGGAGACTGAAGGAAATATGCCCTAGAGGCAATAATAAAGTTATTATTTATTTCCTTATTTCATGATAAATGTTTATTATTCATGCTAGAATTGTATTAACCGGAAACATGATACATGTGTGAATACATAGACAAACATACAGTCACTAGTATGCCTCTACTTGACTAGCTCATTAATCAAAGATGGTTATGTTTCCTAACCATAGACATGTGTTGTCATTTGATTAATGGGATCACATCATTAGGAGAATGATGTGATTGACATGACCCATTCCGTTAGCCTAGCACTTGATCGCTTAGTATATTGCTATTGCTTTCTTCATGACTTATACATGTTCCTGTAACTATGAGATTATGCAACTCCGCTTACGGAGGAACACTTTGGGTGCTACCAAACGTCACAACATAACTGGGTGATTATAAAGGAGTACTACAGGTGTCTCCAAAGGTACATGTTGGATTGGCGTATTTCGAGATTAGTTTTTGTCACTCCGATTGTCGGAGAGGCATCTCTGGGCCCTCTCGATAATGCACATCACTATAAGTCTTGCAAGCAATGTAGCTAATGAGTTAGTTACGGAATGATGCATTACGTAATGAGTAAAGAGACTTGCCAGTAACGAGATTGAACTAGGTATTGGATACCGACGATCAAATCTCGGGCAAGTAACATACCGATGACAAAGGGAACAACGTATGTTGTTATGCGGTTTGACCGATAAAGATCTTCGTAGAATATGTAGGAGCCAATATGGGCATCCAGGTTCCGCTATTGGTTATTGACCAAGAATAGTTCTAGGTCATGTCTACATAGTTCTCGAACCCGTAGGGTCCGCACGCTTAAGGTTGGCGATGACAGTTTATTATGAGTTTATGAGTTTTGATGTACCAAGGAGTTCTGAGTCCCGGATGAGATCGGGGACATGACAAGGAGTCTCGAAATGGTCGAGACGTAAAGATCGATATATTATACGACTATATTCGAGTTCGGAAAGGTTCGAATGATTCGGTATTTTTGGAGTACCGGAGAGTTACGGAATTCGCCGGGAGAAGTATTGGGCCTTATTGGGCCTGCGGAAAGAGAGAGGGGCTGCCTAGGGCAGGCCGCGCTTCAAAGGCCTAGTCCGAATTGGACTAGGGGAGGGGCCGCACCCCTCCTCCCTTCCCTTCCTTCTCTCCTACTCCTACTAGGAAAGGAGGAGTCCTACTCCCGGTGGGAGTAGGACTCCCCCTGGCGCGCCTCCTCCTCCTTGGCCGCCCTCCCTTGCTCCTCTATATACGGGGCAGGGGCACCCCATGACACACAAGTTGATCTACGGATCGTTCCTTAGCAGTGCGGTGCCCCCTCCACCATATTCCACTTCGTCATATCGTCGCGGAGCTTAGGCGAAGCCCTGCGCCGGTGAAGTCATATCGTCGCGAGCTTAGGCGAAGCCCTCGTCGGTGGAGCATCATCATCGCCACCACGCCGTCGTCTGACGGAACTCATCCCCGACGCTTTGCTGGATCGGAGCCCGGGATCGCCATCGAGCTGAACGTGTGCGTAACTCGGAGGTGCCGTGCGCTCGGTACTTGGATCGGTCGGATCGTGAAGACGCACGACTACATCAACCGCGTTGTTATAGCGCTTCCGCTTCGGTCTCACGAGGTGCGTGGACGACACTCTCCCTCTCGTTGCTATGCCTTCACCATGGTCTTGCGTGTGCGTAGGAATTTTTTGAAATTACTACGCTCCCCAACAATGGCATCCGAGCCTGGTTTTATGCGTTGATGTCATATGCACGAGTAGAACACAAGTGAGTTGTGGGCGATATAAGTCATACTGCTTACCAGCATGTCATACTTTGGTTCGGCGGTATTGTGAGATGAAGCGGCCCGGACCGACATTACGCAGACGCTTACGCGAGACTGGTTTCACCGCTTGAGCACTCGTTGCTTAAAGGTGACCGGCGGTGTCTGCTTCTCTCACTTTAGTTGAACCGAGTGTGGCTACGCCGGTCCTTGCGAAGGTTAAAACAGCACCAACTTGACAAACTATCGCTGTGGTTTTGATGCATAGGTAAGAACGGTTCTTGCTCAGTCCGTAGCAGCCACGTAAAACTTGCAACAACAAAGTAGAGGACGTCTAACTTGTTTTTGCAGGGCATGTTGTGATGTGATGTGGTCAAGACGTGATGCTATATTTTATTGTATGAGATGATCATGTTTTGTAACCGATTTATCGGCAATCGGCAGAGCCATATGGTTGTCGCTTATTGTATGAAATGCAACGCCATGTAATTGCTTTACTTTATCACTAAGCAGTAGCGATAGTCGAGAAGCAATAGTTGGCGAGACGACAACGATGCTACGATGGAGATCAAGGTGTCGCGCGGTGACGATGGTGATCATGACGGTGCTTGAGATGGAGATCACAAGCACAAGATGATGATGACCATATCATATCACTTATATTGATTGCATGTGATGTTTATCCTTTATGCATCTTATCTTGCTTTGATTGACGGTAGCATTATAAGATGATCTCTCACTAAAATTATCAAGAAGTGTTCTCCCGAGTATGCACCATTGCGAAAGTTCTTCGTCTTTGAGACACCACGTGATGATCGGGTGTGATAGGCTCTACGCTCAAATACAACGGTGCAAAACAGTTGCGCACGCGAATACTCAAGTTAAACTTGACGAGCCTAGCATATAACAGATATGGCCTCGAACACGGAGACCGAAGGTCGAGCGTGAATCATATAGTAGATATGATCAACATAGTGATGTTCACCATTGAAACTACTCCATCTCACGTGATGATCGGACATGGTGTAGTTAATATGGATCACGTAATCACTTAGAAGATTAGAGGGATGTCTATCTAAGTGGGAGTTCTAAAGTAATATGATTAATTGAACTTTAATTTATCATGAACTTAGTCCTGGTAGTATTTTGCAAATTATGTTGTAGATCAATAGCTCGCGTTGTTGCTTCCCTATGCTTTTATATGTTTGTTTTGATATGTTCCTAGAGAAAAATTATGTTGAAAAATGTTAGTAGCAATGATGCGGATTGGATCCGTGATCTGAGGTTTATCCTCATTGCTGCACAGAAAAATTATGTCCTTAATGCACCGCTAGGTGACAAACCTATTGCAGGAGCAGATGCAGACGTTATGAACGTTTGGCTAGCTCAATATGATGACTACTTGATAGTTTAGTGCACCATGCTTAAAGGCTTAGAATCGGGACTTCAAAGACGTTTTGAACGTCATGGACCATATGAGATGTTCCAGGAATTGAAGTTAATATTTCAAGCAAATACCCGAGTTGAGAGATATGAAGTCTCCAACAAGTTCTATAGCTAAAAGATGGAGGAGAATCGCTCAACTAGTGAGCATGTGCTCAGATTGTCTGGGTACTTCAATCGCTTGAATCAAGTGGGAGTTAATCTTCCAGATAAGATAGTGATTGATAGAATTCTCTAGTCACCATCACCAAGTTAGTAGAACTTCGTGATGAACTATAATATGCAAGGGATGACAAAAGTAATTCCCAAGCTCTTCGTGATGCTGAAATCGACGAAGGTAGAAATCAAGAAAAGAGCATCAAGTGTTGATGATTGACAAGACCACTAGTTTCAAGGAAAAGGGCAAAGGAAGAAGGGAACTTCAAGAAGAACGGCAAGCAAGTTGTTGTTCGAGTGAAGAAGCCCAAGTCTGGACCTAAGCCCGAGACTAAGTGCTTTTGCTGCAATGGAACTGGTCATCGAAGCGGAACTACCCCAAGTATTTGGCGGATAAGAAGGATGGCAAATTGAACAAGAGTATATTTGATATACAGGTTATTGATGTGTGCCTTACTAGTGTTTATAGTAGCCCCTGAGTATTTGATACTTGTTCGGTTGCTGAGATTAGTAACTCGAAACAGGAGTTACAGAATAAACAGAGACTAGTTGAAGGGGAAGTGACGATGAGTGTTGGAAGTAGTTTCAAGATTGATATGATCATCATCGCACACTCCCTATACTTTCGAGATTAGTGTTAAACCTAAATAAATGTTATTTGGTGTTTGCGTTGAGCATGAATATGATTTGATCATGTTTATTTCAAAACGGTTATTCATTTAAAGTCAAAGAATAATTGTTGTTCTGTTTAAATGAATAAAACCTTCAATGGTCATACACCCAATAAAAATAGTTTGTTGGATCTCGATCGTAGTGATACACATATTCATAATATTGATGCCAAAAGATGCAAAGTTAATAATGATAGTGCAACTTATTTGTGGCACTGCCGTTTAGGTCATATTGGTGTAAAGCGCATGAAGAAACTCCATGCTGATGGGATTTTGGAATCACTTGATTATGAATCACTTGATGCTTGCGAACCATGCCTTATGGGCAAGATGACTAAAGACTCGCTTCTCGGAACAATGGAGCGAGCAAATGACTTATTGGAAATAATACATACTTGATGTATGCGGTCCGATGAGTGTTAAAGCTCACGGCAAGTATCGTTATTTTCTGACCTTCACAAGATGATTTGAGCAGATATGAGTATATCTACTTAATGAAGCACAAGTCTGAAACATTTGAAAAGTTCAAAGAATTTCAGAGTGAAGTGGAGAATCATCGTAATAAGAAAATAAAGTTTCTACGATCTGATCATGGAGGAGAATATTTGAGTTATGAGTTTGGCCTTCATATAAAACAATGTGGAATAGTTTCACAGCTCACGCCACATGGAACACCATAACGTAAATGGTGTGTCCGAACGTCATAACCACACTTTATTTGATATGGTGCGATCAATGATGTCTCTTACCAATTTACCAATATCGTTTTGGGGTTATGCATTAGAGACAGCTGCATTCACATTAAATAGGGCGCCATTAAATCCGTTGAGACGACACCGTATGAACTATGGTTTAGCAGTAAACCTAAGCCGTCGTTTCTTAAAAGTTTGGAGTTGTGATGCTTATGTGAAAAAGTTTTCACCTGATAAGCTCGAACCCAAATCGAAAAAGTGCGTCTTCATAGAATACCCAAAGGAAACTGTTGGGTACTCCTTCTATCACAGATCCAAAGGCAAAACATTCATTGCTAAGAATGGATCCTTTCTAGAGAAGGAGTTTCTCTCGAAAGAAGTGAGTGGGAGGAAAGTAGAACTTGATGAGGTAATTGTACCTTCTCCCTTATTGGAAAGTAGTTCATCACAGAAATCAGTTCCGGTGATTCCTACACCAATTAGTGAGGAAGTTAATGATGATGATCATGAAACTTCAGATCAAGTTGCTACCAAACCTCGTAGGTCTTCTAGAGTAAGATCCGCACCAGAGTGGTACAGTAATCATGTTCTGGAAGTCATGTTACTAGACCATGATGAACCTACGAACTATGAGGAAGCGATGATGAGCCCAGATTCCGCGAAATGGCTTGAGGCCATGAAATCTGAGATAGGATCCATGTATGAGAACAAAGTATGGACTTTGATTGACTTGCTCGATGATCAGCAAGCCATGTTAAATAAATGGATCTTCAAGAGGAAGACGGACACTGATAGTAATGTTACTATCTACAAAGCTCGACTTGTCACAAAAAGGTTTTCGACAAGTTCAAGGTGTTGACTACAATGAGATTTTCTCAATCAGTAGCGATGCTTAAGTCTGTCCGAATCATGTTAGAAATTGCCACATTTTATGAAATCTGGCAAATGGATGTCAAAACTACATTCTTTAATGGATTTATTAAAGAAGAGTTGTATATGATGCAACCAGAAGGTTTTGTCAATCCTAAAGGAGCTAACAAAATGTGCAAGCTTCAGCGATCCATCTATGGACTGGTGCAAGCATCTCGGAGTTGGAATAAACGCTTTGATAGTGTGATCAAAGCATATGGTTTTATACAGACTTTTGGAGAAGCCTGTATTTACAAGAAAGTGAGTGGGAGCACTACAACATTTCTGATAAGTATATGTGAATGACATATTGTTGATCGGAAATAATGTAAAATTATTCTGCAAAGCATGAAGGAGTATTTGAAAAGAGTTTTTCAAAGAAAGACCTCAGTAAAACTACTTACATATTGAGCATCAAGATCTATTGAGATCAAGACGCTTGATAAGTTTTTTCAATAAAGTACATACCTTGTCAAAATTTTGAAGTAGTTCAAAATGGAACAGTCAAAGAAAAGTTCTTGTCTGTGTTACAAAGGTGTGAAATTGAGTAAAGACTCAAATCCCGACCACGGCAGAAAATAGAAAAGAGAATGAAAGTCATTCCCTATGCCTCAGTCATAAGTTCTATGAAATTCGCCATGCTATGTACCAGACCTATTGTATACCTTGCTCTGAATTTGGCAAGGAGTACAATAGTGATCTAGGAGTAGATCATCGGACATTGGTCAAGAACATCCTTAGTGAGGACTAAGGAAATATTTCTCGATTATGGAGGTGATAAAAGAGCCCGTCGTAAAGAGTTACATCGATGCAAGCTTTTACACTGATCCAGATGACTCTAAGTCTCAATCTGGATACATATTGAAAGTGGGAGCAATTAGCTAGAGTAGCTCCGCAAGCGAGCATTGTAGACATAGAATATTTGCAAAATACATACGGCTCTGAATGTGACAGGCCCGTTGACTAAGCTTCTCTCACGAGCAAAACATGATCATACCTTAGTACTCTTTGGGTGTTAATCACATAGCGATGTGAACTAGATTATTGACTCTAGTAAACCCTTTGGGTGTTAGTCACATGACGATGTGAACTATGGGTGTTAATCACATACATATGTGAATATTAGTGTTGAATCACATGATGATGTGAACTAGATTATTGACTCTAGTGCAAGTGGGAGACTGAAGGAAATATGCCCTAGAGGCAATAATAAAGTTATTATTTATTTCCTTATTTCATGATAAATGTTTATTATTCATGCTAGAATTGTATTAACCGGAAACATGATACATGTGTGAATACATAGACAAACATACAGTCACTAGTATGCCTCTACTTGACTAGCTCATTAATCAAAGATGGTTATGTTTCCTAACCATAGACATGTGTTGTCACTTGATTAATGGGATCACATCATTAGGAGAATGATGTGATTGACATGACCCATTCCGTTAGCCTAGCACTTGATCGTTTAGTATATTGCTATTGCTTTCTTCATGACTTATACATGTTCCTGTAACTATTAGATTATGCAACTCCGTTTACGGAGGAACACTTTGGGTGCTACCAAACGTCACAACATAACTGGGTGATTATAAAGGAGTACTACAGGTGTCTCCAAAGGTACATGTTGGGTTGGCGATTTGAGATTAGGTTTTGTCACTCCGATTGTCGGAGAGGTATCTCTGGCCCTCTCGGTAATGCACATCACTATAAGCCTTGCAAGCAATGTAGCTAATGAGTTAGTTACGGAATGATGCATTACGTAACGAGTAAAGAGACTTGCCAGTAACGAGATTGAACTAGGTATTGGATACCGACGATCAAATCTCGGGCAAGTAACATACCGATGACAAAGGGAACAACGTATGTTGTTATGCGGTTTGACCGATAAAGATCTTCGTAGAATATGTAGGAGCCAATATGGGCATCCAGGTTCCGCTATTGGTTATTGACCAAGAATAGTTCTAGGTCATGTTTACATAGTTCTCGAACCCGTAGGGTCCGCACGCTTAAGGTTGCGATGACAGTTTTATTATGAGTTTATGAGTTTTGATGTACCGAAGGAGTTCTGAGTCCCGGATGAGATCTGTGACATGACGAGGAGTCTCGAAATGGTCGAGACGTAAAGATCGATATATTGGACGACTATATTCGGAGTTCGGAAGGTTCCAATGATTCGGTATTTTTCGAGTACCGAGAGTTACGGAATTCGCCGGGAGAAGTATTGGGCCTTATTGGGCCCTGCAGGAAAGAGAGAGGGCTGCCTAGGGTAGGCCGCGCCCCCCAAGGCCTAGTCCGAATTGACTAGGGGAGGGCCGCACCCTTCCTCCCTTCCCTTCCTTCTCTCCTACTCCTACTAGGAAAGGAGGAGTCCTACTCCCGTGGGAGTAGGACTCCCCCCTTGGGCGCCTCCTCCTCCTTGGCCGCCCTCCCTTGCTCCTTTATATACGGGGCAGGGAGGCACCCCATGACACACAAGTTGATCTACGGATCGTTCCTTAGCCGTGTCGGTGCCCTCTCCACCATATTCCACTTCGTCATATCGTCATGAGCTTAGGCGAAGCCCCGCGCCGGTGAAGTCATATCGTCATGAGCTTAGGCGAAGCCCTGCGTCGGTGAAGCATCATCATCGTCACCACGCCGTCGTCTTGACGGAACTCATCCCCGACGCTTTGCTGGATCGGAGCCCGGGGATCGTCATCGAGCTGAACGTGTGCAGAACTCGGAGGTGCCGTACGTTCGGTACTTGGATCGGTCGGATCGTGAAGACGTACGACTACATCAACCGCGTTGTTATAACGCTTCCGCTTTCGGTCTACGAGGGTACGTGGACATACACTCTCCCCTCTCGTTGCTATGCCATCACCATGGTCTTGCGTGTGCGTAGGAATTTTTTTTTGAAATTACTACGTTTCCCAACAAAGCCATCCCTTGGCATATGTCGCACCCAACCCCCGACAAAAGCGCATGAAGAAACTCCATATTGAGGGACTTTTGGAATCACTTGATTATAAATCACTAGGTACTCGCGACCATGCCTCATGGGCAAGATGACTAAAACTCTGTTCTTCGGAACTATGGAGCGAGCAACAGATTTGTTGGAAATAATACATACTGATGTATGCGGTCCGATGAATATTGAGGCTTGCGGCGGATATAGTTATTTTCTGACCTTCAGAGATGATTTAAGCAGATATGGGTATATCTACTTGATGAAACATAAGTCTGAAACATTTGAAAAGTTCAAAGAATTTCAGAGTGAAGTGGAAAATCATCGTAACAAGAAAATAAAGTTTCTGTGATCTGATCATGGAGGAGAATATTTGAGTTACGAGTTTGGTCTTCATTTGAAACAATGCGGAATATTTCCGCAACTCACGCCACCCGGAACACCACAGCGTAATGGCATGTCTGAACGTCGTAACCGCACTTTATTAGATATGGTGCGATGTATGATGTCTCTTACTGATTTACCGCTATCGTTTTGGGGTTATGCTTTAGAGACAGCTGCATTCACGTTAAATAGGGCACCATCTAAATCCGTTGAGACGACACCTTATGAACTGTGGTTTGGCAAGAAACCCAAGTTGTCGTTTCTTAAAGTTTGGGGCTGTGATGTTTATGTGAAAAAGCTTCAACCTGATAAGCTCGAACCCAAATCGGAGAAATGTGTCTTCATAGGATACCCAAAAGAGACTGTTGGGTACACCTTCTATCACAGATCCGAAGGCAAGATATTCGTTGCTAAGAATAGATCCTTTCTAGAGAAGGAGTTTCTCTTGAAAGAAGTGAGTGGGAGGAAAGTAGGACTTGATGAGGTAACTATACCTGCTCCCTTATTGGAAAGTGGTTCATCACAGAAATCAGTTTCTGTGACTCCTACACCAATTAGTGAGGAAGCTAATGATGATGATCATGTAACTTAAGATCAAGTTACTACCGAACCTCGTAGGTCAACCAGAGTAAGATCCGCACCAGAGTGGTACGATAATCCTATTCTGGAGGTCATGTTACTTGACCATGACGAACCTATGAACTATGAGGAAGCGATGATGAGCCCAGATTCCGCAAAATGGCTCGAGGCCATGAAATCTGAAATGGGATCCATGTATGAGAACAAACTGTGGACTTTGGTTGACTTGCCCGATGATCGACAAGCAATAGAGAATAAATGGATCTTCAAGAAGAAGACTAACGCTGACGGTAATGTTACTGTCTACAAAGCTCGACTTGTTGCGAAAGGTTTTTGACATGTTCAAGGAGTTGACTACGATGAGACCTCCTCACCCGTAGCGATGCTTAAGTCCGTCCAAATCATGTTAGCAATTGCCGCATTTTATGATTATGAAATTTGGCAAATGGATGTAAAAACTGCATTCCTAAATGGATTTCTGGAAGAAGAGTTGTATATGATGCAACCAGAAGGTTTTATCGATCCAAAGGATGCTAACTAAGTGTGCAAGCTCCAATGATCCATTTATGGACTGGTGCAAGCGGAGTTGGAATAAACATTTTGATAGTGTGATCAAAGCATATGGTTTTATACAGACTTTTGGAGAAGCCTGTATTTACAAGAAAGTGAGTGGGAGCTCTGTAGCATTTCAAATATTATATGTGGATGACATATTGTTGATTGGAAATGATATAGAATTCTGGATAGCATAAAAGGATACTTGAACAAGAGTTTTTTAATGAAAGACCTCGGTGAAGGTGCTTATATATTGGGCATCAAGATCTATAGAGATAGATCAAGACGCTTAATTGGACTTTCACTAAGCACATACCTTGATAAAGTTTTGAAGAAGTTCAAAATGGATCAAGCAAAGAAAGGATTCTTGCCTGTGTTACAAGGTGTGAAGTTGAGTCAGACTCAATGCCCGACCACTGCAGAAGATAGAGAGAAAATGAAATTCATTCCCTATGCTTCAGCCATAGGTTCTATCATGTATGCAATGTTGTGTGCTAGACCTGATGTGTGCCTTGCTATTAGTTTAGCAGGGAGGTACGAAAGTAATCCAGGAGTGGATCACTAGACAACGGTCAAGAACATCCTGAAATACCTGAAAAGGACTAAGGATATGTTTCTCGTTTATGGAGGTGACAAAGAGCTCGTCGTAAATGTTTACGTCGATGCAAGCTTTGACACTGATCCGGATGACTCTAAGTCACAAACCGAATACATATTTATATTGAACGATGGAGCTGTCAGTTGGTGCAGTTTTAAGCAAAGCGTCGTGGCGAGATCTACGTGTGAAGCGGAGTACATAGCTGCTTCAGAAGCATCAAAGGAAGGAGTCTGGATGAAGGAGTTCGTATCTGATCTAGGTGTCATACCTAGTGCATCAGGTCCAATGGAAATGTTTTGTGATAATACTGGTGCAATTGCCTTGGCAAAGGAATCCAGATTTCACAAGAGAACCAAACACATCAAGAGACGCTTCAATTCCACCCGCGATCAAGTCAAGGAGGGAGACATAGAGATTTGCAAGATACATACGGATCTGAATGTTGCAGACCCGTTGACTAAGCCTCTCTCACGAGCAAAACATGATCAGCACCAAGACTCTATGGGTGTTACAATCATTACTATGTAATCTAGATTATTGACTCTAGTGCAAGTGGGAGACTGAAGGAAATATGCCCTAGAGGCAATAATAAAGTTGTTATTTATATTTCCTTATATCATGATAAATGTTTATTATTCATGCTAGAATTGTATTAACCGGAAACTTAGTACATGTGTGAATACATAGACAAACAAAGTGTCACTATTATGCCTCTACTTGACTAGCTCGTTAATCAAAGATGGTTAAGTTTCCTAACCATAGACATGAGTTGTCATTCGATTAACGGGATCACATCATTAGTTTGTTGCTATTGCTTTCTTCATGACTTATACATGTTCCTATGACTATGAGATTATGCAACTCCGAATACCGGAGGAACACTTAGTGTGCTATCAAACGTTACAACGTAACTTGATGATTATAAAGATGCTCTACAGGTGTCTCCAATGGTGTTTGTTGAGTTGGCATAGATCGAGATTAGGATTTGTCACTCCGATTGTCGGAGAGGTATCTCTAGGACCTCTCGGTAATGCACATCACTATAAGCCTTGCAGGCAATGTTACTAATGAGTTAGTTGTGGGATGATGCATTACAGAACGAGTAAAGAGACTTGCCAATAACGAGATTGAACTAGGTATTGAGATACCGACGATCGAATCTCGGGCAAGTAACATACTGATGACAAAGGGAACAACATATGTTGTTATGCGGTTTGACCGATAAAGATCTTCGTAGAATATGTAGGATCCAATATGAGCATCCAGGTTCCGCTATTGGTTATTGACCGGAGATGAGTCTCGGTCATGTCTACATAGTTCTCAAACCCATAGGGTCCGCACGCTTAACGTTCGATGACGATCGGTATTATGAGTTCATGTGTTTTGATGTACCGAATGTTGTTTGGAGTCCCGGATGTGATTACGGACATGACGTGGAGTCTTAAAATGGTCGAAACATAAAGATCGATATATTGGAAGGCCATGTTTGGACACCGGAATGGTTCCGGATGAGTTCGGGCATTTTCCGGAGTACCGGGAGGTTACTGGAACCCCCCGGGGAGTCAATGGGCCTTATTGGGCCTTAGTGGAAGAGAGGAGGAGGCGTCCAGGTGGAGGGCGCGCCCCCCAAGCCCAATCCGAATTGGGGTGTGCGGCCGGCCCCCCTTTCCTTATTTTCCCTCTCCCTCTTACTTCTTCTCCTACTCCAACTAGGGAAGGGGGGAAACCTACTCCTACTAGGAGTAGGATTCCCCCTTGGGGCGCGCCATAGAGAGGGCCGGCCCTCCCCTCCTCCACTCCTTTATATACGGGGGAGGGGGCACCCCATAGACACACAAGTTGACAGTTGTCTTAGCCGTGTGAGGTGCCTCCCTCCACCGATTTCCACCTCGGTCATATCAGTGTAGTGCTTAGGCGAGGCCCTGCATCGGTAACTTCATCATCAGCGTCATCACACCGTCGTGCTGACTAAAATCTCCCTCGACCTCAGCTGGATCAAGAGTACAAGGGACGTCACCGAGCTGAACGTGTGCAGATCGCGGATGTGCTGTGCATTCGGTACTTGATCAGTTGGATCGCGAAGACGTTCAACTACATCAACCGCGTTACTTAACGCTTCCTCTTTCGGTCTACGAGGGTACGTGGGCTCACTCTCCCGCTTGTTGCTATGCATCACCTAGATGGATCTTGCGTGTGCATAGGAAAGTTTTTGAAATTACTACGTTCCCCAACATACTGATTATGTTTCCAACTTCATTTACCTAGGTCGTGTCCACCCTAAAGAACAACAATCATCTGTGAACAACAAGTGTGACATCCCATGAGCTCTTCCCCACACCTTGGGGAGGGGGGAGAGTTGAAGTGCCATTTTTATTCTAAGGCACAACAACTAACAGAGATGCAACATTTAGTTATCAAGGCGTAGATTATCGTTGAAGGTTGTCCTGATTGGTGTCTCTCAAGGGATCACCTATTAAATATACAAGTAAACATTTATTTGGTCTTGTCAACATGCAAAAAATTGTGAATCAGGAGTGAGTTATCAAATCTGATAGCAAGGTCTCTCATGTATATGCCGCTAGAGCTCAAAGCTATAATAGCGCCACTAACCTATAATGCACATACATGAAAGTGTATTTTAGACATTTAGTCTTCGTATATCATCAGAAAAAACAGGCATGACAAATAAACATTCCGGTGGTCAACATAACATGGAAGAATCTCTTCATAAACACATTATAGTTATTGGATATCTTGCAAAGAATGAACATAATAGCTAAAGAGTTTAGATTACAACTTTCTTTTAGTTTATTTCTGTGATTATCAACATTAGAAAAATAATACAAGAGTATGAACATTAGTTAGCTCTTAGGTTTATCAACATAAGATATATGTACAGGAAAACTGAGTGGGTCACACACATAGAAGTGCGATGTCCACATGATAAGTACGAGGATGCATACACATACACTTATTGCAAAGTAAAATATATAACACAATAGAAGATATAATGGATTGAGATTATCACCTCCACAAACTCTTTTTTGAAACTATGATGAATTTTATAACAAATTCAAAAACTATATGTCCTAATACATAAAAATCAAAACTATAATCCCGTCGGCCTTCTGTTGGCCGAAAAGAGTCTTTTCGGCCTACCGTTGGCCGAAGTAAGCTCTTCGGCCTCCCATTGACCGAAGAGTGGCCAGCTGGGCCGAAGACAGTAGCTTCGGCTTACTCTTGGCCGAAGAATGGTCTTTGGCTTCCTGAAGGCCAAAGAGTGCCGGACCCATCCAGGCGCTTTGCCTCGCTGCAGCTGCACGTACGTACGCTGACTCATATGCATGCAGCAGTATGGACTCGATCTTACATGCATGCAGGTGCATGTACCTGTCATTCCATCCATCGATCTCACATGGCATTTATCTAATCAGGCACGGGCTGGCCGTTGGCGCTACTGTATTATCTAATCACCTGCAGCATGTACTAATGCATATGCGCCAGTACGCGGCTATAAGAGCAACTCCAACCGGCCGACTCAAATCGTCCGCGCGTATCTGTTTAGGTTGAAACGGATCAAAGCGCTGGCCAAACGCGCGGACCCAAACTCAAACGGCGATCTCAACGCAAGTACGACTACACTAACCATGATCTCTAAATCGTTAACACTTTCGGTCTACAAAGGTATGTAGACACCACTCTCCTCTCGTAGATGTGCATCTTCTAGATTGATCTTGGTGATCGAGGTGGCGCGAGCTGCTCACGGCAAAGCAGCGGCGGATGGCGGCATACGCGGCCGACTCTTTCAACTGGGAGGTCTGGTCCGTGTTCGAGCACGAGGAAGACTGCCGTCGTGGCGTGCAGGCCAACTCCGTGTACCCCACGCCACCCCCAAAGATGAAGCCGGAGGAGGAGGAGGATGGCCAACGTTGGGTGCATGCGTCGACCCAAACGTCCTGCTAGCGTTGGATGCATGCGTCGACCCAAACAAAAAACTAGACACATGCGTTCATTTGGCCGACCCAAACGTCCGCTTTTTGTTCTTTTGGATCGTCGGTTGGAGTTGCTCTAACACACACTACTACTACCGACCATGCACTTGCACGTGATTGGCAAAATAATCCTGCAATGGTACTAGTATACGTAGATAGTACATCCACATGCAAAGCACTATTACTAGTCTACCTAGATAGTACTACAAGCACATTTTGTATGATGAATTTCATAGCAGACTGCTATTAGCAGTATACAAAATGTAGCTCCTAGCCTCAAGGCTCCTACATGCACATGCGGTACCGTCTCCGTCGCCAGATAGTACGGGAAGGAGTTTGCGGATGACGCAAGGAGCGTATGGTTTGGTCTAAGCGCAGATGGCATTAATCCTTTTGGGGAGCAGAGCAGCAACCATAGCACCTGGCCTGTGCCTCTATGTTTGTATAACCTTCCTCCTTGGTTGTGCATGAAGCGGAAGTTCATTATGATGCCAGTGCTCATCCAAGGCCCTAAGCAACCCGGCAATGACATTGATGTGTACCTAAGGCCATTAGTTGAAGAACTCTTACAACTGTGGAATGGAACAGGTGTACGTGCGTGGGATGAGCACATGGGGAAGAATTTGACCTAAAGGCGTTGCTGTTCGTGACCATCAATGATTGGCCTGCTCTCAAGAACTTTTCGTGACGGACAAACAAGGGATACCGCGGATGCACGACTGTTTGGATGATACCGACATATATATTTGAATAGTTGTAAGAAGAATGTGTACCTGGGACATCGTCGATTTCTTTCGAGCAGGCATCCCGTAAGAAAGAAAGGCAAGCATTTCAAAAGTGAGGCGGATCACCGGACGAAGCCTCGCCATCGTACTGGTGCTGATATACATGATATGGTCAAGGATTTGAAGGTGATATTTGGAAAGGGTCCTGGCGGACAACCTGTTCCAAAGGACGCTGACGGACGAGCACCCATGTGGAAGAAGAAATCTATATTTTGGGACCTGCCATATTGGAAAGACCTAGAGGTCCGCTCCGCAATCGACGTGATGCACGTGACGAAGAATCTTTGCGTGACCCTGTTTGGCTTCTTGGGCGTGTATGGGAAGACAAAAGATACACCTGAGGCACGGGAGGACCAGCAACGTATGCACGGAGAAGACGGCATACATCAGGGTCATGCAAGCTACGCTCTTACCAAAGAAGAGAATAAAATCTTCTTTGAATGCCTGCTCAGTATTAAGGTACCGTCTGGCTTCTCGTCGAATATAAAGGGAATAATAAACATGGCAGAGAAAAAGTTTCAGAACCTAAAGTCTCATGACTGTCACATGATTATGACGCAACTGCTTCCGGTTGCATTGAGCACTACTAGAAAAAGGGCTATAGATGGGATTGACACTAATGGCGCACCACCTGCTGATACGCCATTAGAGTTGAAACTACTAATGGCGCACCAGGCAAAGGGTGCGCCATTAGTATCAATTTTTTTTGAACTAGTGCGCCTGTCCAAACATACTAATGGCGCATCCAGATAAAATGCGCTATTAGTAGTTGTAACTACTAATGGCGCACCAGTCCGAAAGTGCGCCACTAATGTTGTTTTTTTATTATATTTTTTATTCCTTTTTTTGCAATACTACTAATGGCGCACTGATCAACCGTGCGCCATTACTAGTTTAAACTAGTAATGGCGCCGCGGATCGATCGCCATTAGTATTTTTTTTGCAAAACTACTAATGGCGCACCGTCAGAAGGTGCGCCATTAGTTACGGAATGATGCATTACGTAACGAGTAAAGAGACTTGCCAGTAACGAGATTGAACTAGGTATTGGATACCGACGATCAAATCTCGGGCAAGTAACATATCGATGACAAAGGGAACAACGTATGTTGTTATGCGGTTTGACCGATAAAGATCTTCGTAGAATATGTAGGAGCCAATATGGGCATCCAGGTTCCGCTATTGGTTATTGACCAAGAATAGTTCTAGGTCATGTTTACATAGTTCTCGAACCCGTAGGGTCCGCACGCTTAAGGTTGCGATGACAGTTTTATTATGAGTTTATGAGTTTTGATGTACCGAAGGAGTTCTGAGTCCCGGATGAGATCTGGGACATGACGAGGAATCTCGAAATGGTCGAGACGTAAAGATCGATATATTGGACGGCTATATTCGGAGTTCGGAAAGGTTCCGAATGATTCGGGTATTTTTCGGAGTACCGGAGAGTTACGGGAATTCGCCGGGGAGAAGTATTGGGCCTTATTGGGCCCTGCGGGAAAGAGAGAGGGGCTGCCTAGGGTAGGCCGCGCCCCAAGGCCTAGTCCGAATTGGACTAGGGAGGGGCCGCACCCTTCCTCCTTCCCTTCCTTCTCTCCTACTCCTACTAGGAAAGGAGGAGTCCTACTCCTGTGGGAGTAGGACTCCCCCCATGCGCGCCTCCTCCTCCTTGGCCGCCCTCCCTTGCTCCTTTATATACGGGGCAGGAGGCACCCCATGACACACAAGTTGATCTACGGATCGCCCTTAGCCGTGTGCGGTGCCCCTCCACCATATTCCACTTCGGTCATATCGTCATGAGCTTAGGCGAAGCCCTGCGCCGGTGAAGTCATATCGTCACGGAGCTTAGGCGAAGCCCCGCGCCGGTGAAGCATCATCATCGCCTGCCACGCCGTCGTCTCGACAGAACTCATCCCCGACGCTTTGCTGGATCGGAGCCCGGGATCGCCATCGAGCTGAACGTGTGCGAACTCGGAGGTGCCGTGACGCTCGGTACTTGGATCGGTCGGATCGTGAAGACGTACGACTACATCAACCGCGTTGTTATAACGCTTCCGCTTTCGGTCTACGAGGGTACGTGGACAGACACTCTCCCCTCTCGTTGCTATGCCATCACCATGGTCTTGCGTGTGCGTAGGAATTTTTTTTGAAATTACTACGTTCCCCAACAAAGCCATCCCTTGGCATATGTCGCACCCAACCCCCGACAAAAGCGCATGAAGAAACTCCATATTGATGGACTTTTGGAATCACTTGATTATGAATCACTAGGTACTCGCGACCATGCCTCATGGGCAAGATGACTAAAACTCTGTTCTTCGGAACTATGGAGCGAGCAACAGATTTGTTAGAAATAATACATACTGATGTATGCGGTCCGATGAATATTGAGGCTTGCGGCGGATATAGTTATTTTCTGACCTTCAGAGATGATTTAAGCAGATATGGGTATATCTACTTGATGAAACATAAGTCTGAAACATTTGAAAAGTTCAAAGAATTTCAGAGTGAAGTGGAAAATCATCGTAACAAGAGAATAAAGTTTCTGTGATCTGATCATGGAGGAGAATATTTGAGTTACGAGTTTGATCTTCATTTGAAACAATGCGGAATATTTCTGCAACTCACGCCACCCGGAACACCACAGCGTAATGGCGTGTCTGAACGTCGTAACCGCACTTTATTAGATATGGTGCGATGTATGATGTCTCTTACTGATTTACCGCTATCGTTTTGGGGTTATGCTTTAGAGACAGCTGCATTCACGTTAAATAGGGCACCATCTAAATCCGTTGAGACGACACCTTATGAACTGTGGTTTGGCAAGAAACCCAAGTTGTCGTTTCTTAAAGTTTGGGGCTGTGATGTTTATGTGAAAAAGCTTCAACCTGATAAGCTCGAACCCAAATCGGAGAAATGTGTCTTCATAGGATACCCAAAAGAGACTGTTGGGTACACCTTCTATCACAGATCCGAAGGCAAGATATTCGTTGCTAAGAATGGATCCTTTCTAGAGAAGGAGTTTCTCTTGAAAGAAGTGAGTGGGAGGAAAGTAGGACTTGATGAGGTAACTATACCTACTCCCTTATTGGAAAGTGGTTCATCACAGAAATCAGTTTCTGTGACTCCTACACCAATTAGTGAGGAAGCTAATGATGATGATCATGTAACTTAAGATCAAGTTACTACCGAACCTCGTAGGTCAACCAGAGTAAGATCCGCACCAGAGTGGTACGATAATCCTATTCTGGAGGTCATGTTACTTGACCATGACGAACCTATGAACTATGAGGAAGCGATGATGAGCCCAGATTCCGCAAAATGGCTCGAGGCCATGAAATCTGAAATGGGATCCATGTATGAGAACAAACTGTGGACTTTGGTTGACTTGCCCGATGATCGACAAGCAATAGAGAATAAATGGATCTTCAAGAAGAAGACTAACGCCGACGGTAATGTTACCGCTCTACAAAGCTCGACTTGTTGCGAAAGGTTTTGACATGTTCAAGGAGTTGACTACGATGAGACCTCCTCACCCGTAGCGATGCTTAAGTCCGTCCAAATCATGTTAGCAATTGCCGCATTTTATGATTATGAAATTTGGCAAATGGATGTAAAAACTGCATTCCTGAATGGATTTCTGGAAGAAGAGTTGTATATGATGCAACCAGAAGGTTTTATCGATCCAAAGGATGCTAACTAAGTGTGCAAGCTCCAATGATCCATTTATGGACTGGTGCAAGCGGAGTTGGAATAAACGTTTTGATAGTGTGATCAAAGCATATGGTTTTATACAGACTTTTGGAGAAGCCTGTATTTACAAGAAAGTGAGTGGGAGCTCTGTAGCATTTCAAATATTATATGTGGATGACATATTGTTGATTGGAAATGATATAGAATTCTGGATAGCATAAAAGGATACTTGAACAAGAGTTTTTTAATGAAAGACCTCGGTGAAGGTGCTTATATATTGGGCATCAAGATCTATAGAGATAGATCAAGACGCTTAATTGGACTTTCACTAAGCACATACCTTGATAAAGTTTTGAAGAAGTTCAAAATGGATCAAGCAAAGAAAGGATTCTTGCCTGTGTTACAAGGTGTGAAGTTGAGTCAGACTCAATGCCCGACCACTGCAGAAGATAGAGAGAAAATGAAATTCATTCCTATGCTTCAGCCATAGGTTCTATCATGTATGCAATGTTGTGTGCTAGACCTGATGTGTGCCTTGCTATTAGTTTAGCAGGAGGTACGGAAGTAATCCAGAGTGGATCACTAGACAACGGTCAAGAACATCCCGAAATACCGAAAAGGACTAAGGATATGTTTCGCTTATGGAGGTGACAAAGAGCTCGTCATAAATGTTTACGTCGATGCAAGCTTTGACACTGATCCGGATGACTCTAAGTCACAAACCGAATACATATTTATATTGAACGATGGAGCTGTCAGTTGGTGCAGTTTTAAGCAAAGCGTCGTGGCGAGATCTACGTGTGAAGCGGAGTACATAGCTGCTTCAGAAGCATCAAAGGAAGGAGTCTGGATGAAGGAGTTCATATCTGATCTAGGTGTCATACCTAGTGCATCAAGTCCAATGGAAATGTTTTGTGATAATACTGGTGCAATTGCCTTGGCAAAGGAATCCAGATTTCACAAGAGAACCAAACACATCAAGAGACGCTTCAATTCCACCCGCGATCAAGTCAAGGAGGGAGACATAGAGATTTGCAAGATACATACGGATCTGAATGTTGCAGACGCGTTGACTAAGCCTCTCTCACGAGCAAAACATGATCAGCACCAAGACTCTATGGGTGTTACAATCATTACTGTGTAATCTAGATTATTGACTCTAGTGCAAGTGGGAGACTGAAGGAAATATGCCCTAGAGGCAATAATAAAGTTGTTATTTATATTTCCTTATATCATGATAAATGTTTATTATTCATGCTAGAATTGTATTAACCGGAAACTTAGTACATGTGTGAATACATAGACAAACAAAGTGTCACTAGTATGCCTCTACTTGACTAGCTCGTTAATCAAAGATGGTTAAGTTTCCTAACCATAGACATGAGTTGTCATTCGATTAACGGGATCACATCATTAGTTTGTTGCTATTGCTTTCTTCATGACTTATACATGTTCCTATGACTATGAGATTATGCAACTCCCGAATACCGGAGGAACACTTAGTGTGCTATCAAACGTTACAACGTAACTTGATGATTATAAAGATGCTCTACAGGTGTCTCCAATGGTGTTTGTTGAGTTGGCATAGATCGAGATTAGGATTTGTCACTCCGATTGTCGGAGAGGTATCTCTGGGACCTCTCGGTAATGCACATCACTATAAGCCTTGCAGGCAATGTTACTAATGAGTTAGTTGTGGGATGATGCATTACAGAACGAGTAAAGAGACTTGCCAATAACGAGATTGAACTAGGTATTGAGATACCGACGATCGAATCTCGGGCAAGTAACATACTGATGACAAAAGGAACAACATATGTTGTTATGCGGTTTGACCGATAAAGATCTTCGTAGAATATGTAGGATCCAATATGAGCATCCAGGTTCCGCTATTGGTTATTGACCGGAGATGAGTCTCGGTCATGTCTACATAGTTCTCAAACCCATAGGGTCCGCACGCTTAACGTTCGATGACGATCGGTATTATGAGTTCATGTGTTTTGATGTACCGAAGGTTGTTTGGAGTCCCGGATGTGATTACGGACATGACGTGGAGTCTTAAAATGGTCGAAACATAAAGATCGATATATTGGAAGGCCATGTTTGGACACCGGAATGGTTCCGGATGAGTTCGGGCATTTTCCGGAGTACCGGGAGGTTACTGGTGAAGGAAATATGCCCTAGAGGCAATAATAAAGTTATAATTTATTTCCTTATACCATGATAAATGTTTATTATTCATGCTAGAATTGTATTAACCGGAAACATAATACATGTGTGAATATATAGACAAACAGTATGTCACTAGTATGCCTCTACTTGACTAGCTTGTTAATCAAAGATGGTTATGTTTCCTAACCATGAACAAGGAGTTGTTATTTGATTAACAATGTCACATCATTATTTGAATGATCTGATTGACATGACCCATTCCGTTAGCTTAACACTTGATCGTTTAGTATGTTAATGCTTTCTTCATGACCCATACATGTTCCTATAACTATGAGATTATGCAACTCCGCCATCGGAGGAACACTTTGGTACTACCAAACGTCACAACGAATCGGGTGATTATAAAGGAGTACTACAGGTGTCTCCAAAGGTACTTGTTGGGTTGGCGATTTCGAGATTAGGTTTTGTCACTCCGATTGTCGGAGAGGTATCTCTAGGCCTTCTCGGTAATACACATCACTTAAGCCTTGCAAGCATTACAACTAATGAGTTAGTTGTGAGATGATGTATTACGGACGAGTAAAGAGACTTACCGTAACGAGATTGAACTAGGTATTGGATACCGACGATCGAATCTCGGGTAAGTAACATACCGATGACAAAGGGAACAACGATGTCGTTATGCGGTTTGACCGATAAAGATCTTCGTAGAATATGTAGGAACCAATATGGGCATCCAGGTTCCGCTATTGGTTATTGACCGAGAATGGTTCTAGGTCATGTCTACATAGTTCTCGAACCCGTAGGGTCCGCACGCTTAACGCTTCGATGACAGCTCATTATGAGTTTATAAGTATTGATGCACGAAGGTTGTTCGAGTCCCGGATGTGATCACGGACATGACGAGGAGTCTCAAATGGTCGAGACATAAAGATTGATATATTGAAGCCTACATTTGGACATCGGAAGTGTTCCGAGTGAAATCGAATTTACGGAGTACCGGAGGTTACCGAACCCCGGGAACTTCATGGGCCCATAGTGGGCCTTGGAGGAAAGGAGAAAGGGCAGCCCTAGGTGGCGCGCCCCTCTTCCCTAGTCCTATTAGGACTAGGAAAGGTGGGCCGCCCCTCTCTCTCTTTCCCCTCCCAATCCTAATCCAACTAGGATTGGAGGGAATCCTACTCCCGAGGGAGTAGGACTCCTTGTCGCGCCCCTTGGGCCGCCACCTCCCCTTGGCTCCTTTATATACGGGGCAGGGGCACCCCATAACACACAAGTTGATCTCACGGATCTTTCCTTAGCCGTGTGCGGTGCCCCTTCCACCATATTCCACTTGGTCATATCGTCATGAGCTTAGGCGAAGCCCTGCGCCGGAGAAGTCATATCGTCATGAGCTTAGGCGAAGCCCTGCGTCGGTGGAGCATCAACATCGCCACCACGCCGTCGTCTTGACGGAACTCATCCCGACACTTTGCTGGATCGGAGTCCGGGATCGCCATCGAGCTGAACGTGTGCGTAACTCGGAGGTGCCGTGACGCTCGGTGCTTGGATCGGTCGGATCGTGAAGACGCACGACTACATCAACAGCGTTGTTATAACGCTTCCGCTTCGGTCTCACGAGGGTACGTGGACGGACACTCTCCTCTCGCTGCTATGCCATCACCATGGTCTTGCGTGATCGTAGGAAATTTTTGAAATTACTCGCTCCCCAACAAAGGCATCCGAGCCTGGTTTTATGCGTTGATGTCATGCACGATTAGAACACAAGTGAGTTGTGGACGATACAAGTCATACTGCCTACCAGCATGTCATACTTTGGTTCAGCGGTATTGTGAGATGAAGCGGCCCGACCGACATTACGCCAGACGCTTACGCGAGACTGGTTTCACCGCTCCGAGCACTCGTTGCTTAAAGGTGACCGGCGGTGTCTGTCTCTCTCACTTTAGTTGAATCGAGTGTGGCTACGCCCGTCCTTGAGAAGGTTAAACGGAGTCTATTTGACGAAGTATCGCTGTGGTTTTGATGCGTAGGTAAGAACGGTTCTTGCTCAGCCCGTAGCAGCCACGTAAAACTTGCAACAACAAAGTAGAGGACGCCTAACTTGTTTTTGCAGGGCATGTTGTGATGTGATATGGTCAAGACGTGATGCTATATTTTATTGTATGAGATGATCATGTTTTGTAACCGAGTTATCGGCAATCGGCAGGAGCCATATGGTTGTCGCTTATTGTATGAAATGCAACGCCATGTAATTGCTTTACTTTATCACTAAGGAGTAGCGATAGTCGAGAAGCAATAGTTGGCGAGACGACAACGATGCTACGATGGAGATCAAGGTGTCGCTACCGGTGACGATGGTGATCATGACGTTGCTTCGCGATGGAGATCACAAGCACAAGATGATGATGACCATATCATATCACTTATATTGATTGCATGTGATGTTTATCCTTTATGCATCTTATCTTGCTTTGATTGACGGTAGCATTATAAGATGATCTCTCACCAAAATTATCAAGAAGTGTTCTCCCGAGTATGCACCGCTATGAAAGTTCTTCGTCTTGAGACACCACGTGATGATCGGGTGTGATAGGCTCTACGCTCAAATACAACGGGTGCAAAACAGTTGCGCACGCGAATACTCAGGTTAAACTTGACGAGCCTAGCATATAACAGATATGGCCTCGAACACGAGAGACCGAAGGTCGAGCGTGAATCATATAGTAGATATGATCAACATAGTGATGTTCACCATTGAAACTACTCCATCTCACGTGATGATCGGACATGGTTTAGTTGATTTGGATCACGTAATCACTTAGATGACTAGAGAGATGTCTGTCTAAGTGGGAGGTTTTTAATATGATTAATTAAACTTAAATTTATCATGAACTTAGTACCGATAGTATTTTGCTTGTCTATGTTTATTGTAGATAGATGGCTCGTCTGTTGTTCCGTTGAATTTTAATGCGTTCCTTGAGAAAGCAAAGTTGAAAGATGATGGTAGCAATTACACGGACTGGGTCCGTAACTTGAGGATTATCCTCATTGCTGCACGTAAAAATTACGCCCCGGAAGCACCGCTGGTGACAGAACTGCGGATGCTGAGCCGAAGTTATGAACGTCGGCAAAGCAAAGCTGATGACTACTCAATAGTTCAGTGTGCCATGCTTTACGGCTTAGAACCGGGTCTTCAACGACGTTTTGAACGTCATGGAGCATATGAGATGTTCCAGAGTTGAAGTTAATATTTCAAGCAAATGCCCGGATTGAGAGATATGAAGTCTCCAATAAGTTCTATAGCTGCAAGATGGAGGAGAATAGTTCGTCAAGTGAGCACATACTCAAAATGTCCGGGTATAACAATCACTTAATTCAGCTGGGAGTTATTCTTCCGGATGATAGTGTCATTGATGAATTCTCCAATCACGCCACCAAGCTACAAGAGCTTCGTGATGAACTATAATATGCAAGGGATGACTAAGACAATTCTCGAGCTCTTCGCAATGCTAAAAGCATGGAGGTAGAAATCAAGAAAGAGCATCAAGTGTTGATGGTCAACAAGACCACTAGTTTCAAGAAAAGGGCAAAGGGAAGAAGAAGGAAACTTCAAAAGAACAGCAAGCAAGTTGCTGCTCAGAGAAGAAACCCAAGTCTGGACCTAAGCCTGAAATCGAGTGTTTTACTGCAAGCAAACCGGACATTTGGAAGCGGAACTGCCCCAAGTATTTGGCGGATAAGAAGGATGGCAAGGTGATCAAAGGTATATGTGATATACATGTTATTGATGTGTACCTTACTAATACTCGCAGTAGTACACGGTATTTGATACTGGTTCTGTTGCTAATATTTGCAACTCAAACAGGAACTACGGATTGCGAAGATTGGCTAAGGACGAGGTGACGATGCGCGTTGGAAATGGTTCCAAAGTCGATGTGATCGCGGTCGGCACGCTACCTCTACATCTACCTTCGGATTAGTTTTAGACCTAAATAATTGTTATTTGGTGCCAGCGTTGAGCATGAACATTATATCTGGATCTTGTTTAATGCGAGACGGTTATTCATTTAAATCGAGAATAATGGTTGTTCTATTTATATGAGTAATATCTTTTATGGTCATGCACCCTTGAAGAATGGTCTATTCTTGTTGAATCTCGACAGAGTGATACACATATTCATAATGTTGAAGCCAAAAGATGCAGAGTTGATAATGATAGTGCAACTTATTTGTGGCACTGCCGCTTAGGTCATATCGGTGTAAAACGCATGAAGAAACTCCATACCGATGGGCTTCGAATCACTTGATTATGAATCACTTGGTACGTGCGAACCGTGCCTCATGGGCAAGATGACCAAAACGCCGTTCTCCGAACTATGGAGCGAGCAACTGATTTGTTGGAAATCATACATACCGATGTTTGTGGTCCAATGAATGTTGAGGCACGCGGCGGTATCGTTATTTTCTCACCTTCACAGATGATTTGAGCAGATATGGGTATATCTACTTAATGAAACACAAATCTGAAACATTTGAAAAGTTCAAAGAATTTCAGAGTGAAGTGGAAAATCATCGTAACAAGAAAATAAAGTTTCTACGATCTGATCGTGGAGGAGAATATTTGAGTTACGAGTTTGGTTTACATTTGAAACAATGTGGAATAGTTTCAGCAACTCACGCCACCCGAACACCACAGAGAAATGGTGTGTCCGAACGTCGAATCGTACTTTACTAGATATGGTGCGATCTATGATGTCTATTTCGATTTACCGCTATCGCTTTGGGGTTATGCTTTAGAGACGGCCGCATTCACGTTAAATAGGACACCGTCAAAATCCGCTGAGACGACGCCTTATGAACTGTGGTTTGGCAAGAAACCAAAGTTGTCGTTTCTTAAAGTTTGGGGCTGCGATGCTTATGTAAAGAAACTTCAACCAGATAAGCTCGAACCCAAATCGGAAAATGTGTCTTCATAGGATACCCAAAGGAGATGTTGGGTACACCTTCTATCACAGATCTGAAGGCAAGATTTTCGTTTCTAAATTCGATCCTTTCTAGAGAAGGAGTTTCTCTCGAAAGAAGTGAGTGGGAGGAAAGTAGAACTTGATGAGATAATCAGATCTGCTCCCTTATTGGAAAGTAGTTCATCACAAGAAATGGTTCCTGTGACAACTACACCAATTAGTGAAGAAACTAATGATGATGATCATGAAGCTTGAGATCAAGTTACTCTCGAACCTCGTGGGTCAACCAGAGTAAAATACGCACCGAGTGGTACGGTAATCCTATTCGGAAGTCATGTTACTTGACCATGGCGAACCTACAAACTATGAAGAAGCGATGGTGAGCCCAGATTCGCAAAATGGCTGGAAGCCATGAAATCTGAGATGGGATCCATGTATGAGAACAAAGTATGGACTTTGGTTGACTTGCCCGATGATCGGCAAGCCATTGAAAATAAATGGATCTTTAAGAAGAAGACTGACGCGATGGTAATATAACTGTCTACAAAGCTCGACTTGTTGCGAAAGGTTTTCGACAAGTTCAAGGGGTTGACTACGATGAGACTTTCTCACCCGTGGCGATGCTTAAGTCTGTCCGAATCATGTTAGCAATTGCCGCATTTTATGATTATGAAATTTGGCAAATGGATGTAAAACTGCATTCTTGAATGGATTTCTAGAAGAAGAGTTGTATATGATGCAACCAGAAGGTTTTGTCGATCCAAAGGGTACTAACAAAGTGTGCAAGCTCCAACGATCAATTTATGGTCCAGTGCAAGCCTCTCGGAGTTGGAATAAACGCTTTGATAGTGTGATCAAAGCATATGGGTTTATATGCACTTTTGGAGAAGCCTGTATTTACAAGAAAGTGAGTGGGAGCTCAGAGCATTTCTAATATTATATGTGGACGACATATTATTGATTGGAAATGATATAGAATTTCTGGATAGCATAAAAGGATACTTGAATAAAAGTTTTCAATGAAAGACCTCGTGAAGCTGCTTACATATTGGGCATCAAGATCTATAGAGATAGATCAAGACGCTTAATTGGACTTTCACAAAGCACATACCTTGATAAAGTTTTGAAAAAGTTCAAAATGGATCAGCAAAGAAAGGTTTTTACCTGTATTACAAGGTGTAAGATTGAGTCGACTCAATGCCCGACCACAGCAGAAGATAGAGAGAAATGAAAGATGTTCCTATGCTTCAGCCATAGGCTCTATCATGTATGCAATGCTGTGTACCGACCGACGTATGCTTAGCTGTAAGCTTGGCAGGAAGGTACCAAAGTAATCCAGAGTGGATCATCGGACAGCGGTCAAGAACATCCCAAATACCGAAAAGGACTAAGGATATGTTTCTCGATATGGAGGTGACAAAGAGCTAGTCGTAAATGGTTACGCCGATGTAAGCTTTGACACTGATCCGGACGATTCTAAATCGCAAACCGGATACGTGTTTTTATTAAACGGTGGAGCTGTCGGTTGGTGCAGCTCTAAACAAAGCGCCGTGGCGGGATCTACATGTGAAGCGGAGTACATAGCTGCTTGAAGCAGCAAATGAAGGAGTCTGGATGAAAGAGTTCATTTCCGATCTAGGTGTCATACCTAGTGCATCGGGACCGATGAAGATCTTCTGTGACAATATCGGTGCAATTGCCTTGGCAAAGGAATCCAGATTTCACAATAGGACCAAGCATATCAAGAGACGCTTCAATTCCATTCGGGACCAAGTCCAAGTGGGAGACATAGAGATTTGCAAAATACATACGGATCTGAATGTTGCGGACCCGTTGACTAAGCCTCTTCCACGAGCAAAACATGATCAGCACCAAGACTCCATGGGTGTCGGGATCATTACTTTGTAATCTAGATTATTGACTCTAGTGCAAGTGGGAGATCAAGGAAATATGCCCTAGAGGCAATAATAAAGTTATAATTTATTTCCTTATACCATGATAAATGTTTATTATTAATGCTAGAATTGTATTAACCGGAAACATAATACATGTGTGAATATATAGACAAACAAGATGTCACTAGTATGCCTCTACTTGACTAGCTTGTTAATCAAAGATGGTTATGTTTCCTAACCATGAACAAGGAGTTGTTATTTGATTAACAAGGTCACATCATTAGTTGAATGATCTGATTGACATGACCCATTCCGTTAGCTTAACACTTGATCGCTTAGTATGTTAATGCTTTCTTCATGACCCATACATGTTCCTATAACTATGAGATTATGCAACTCCGTTTACCGGAGGAACACTTTGGGTACTACCAAACGTCACAACATAATCGGGTGATTATAAAGGAGTACTACAGTGTGTCTCCAAAGGTACTTGTTGGGTTGGCGATTTCGAGATTAGGTTTTGTCACTCCGATTGTCGGAGAGGTATCTCTAGGCCTTCTCGGTAATACACATCACTTAAGCCTTGCAAGCATTACAACTAATGAGTTAGTTGTGAGATGATGTATTACGGAACGAGTAAAGAGATTTACCGTAACGAGATTGAACTAGGTATTGGATACCGACGATCGAATCTCGGGTAAGTAACATACCGATGACAAAGGGAACAACGTATGTCGTTATGCGGTTTGACCGATAAAGATCTTCAGTAGAATATGTAGGAACCAATATGGGCATCCAGGTTCCGCTATTGGTTATTGACCGAGAATGGTTCTAGGTCATGTCTACATAGTTCTCGAACCCGTAGGGTCCGCACGCTTAACGCTTCGATGACAGTTCATTATGAGTTTATAAGTATTGATGCACCAAGGTTGTTCGAGTCCCGGATGTGATCACGGACATGACGAGGAGTCTCGAAATGGTCGAGACATAAAGATTGATATATTGAAGCCTATATTTGGACATCGGAAGTGTTCCGAGTGAAATCGAAATTTATCTGAGTACCGGAGGTTACCGAACCCCCGGGAACTTCATGGGCCCATAGTGGGCCTTGGAGGAAAGGAGAAAGGGCAGCCCTAGGTGGCCGCGCCCCCTTCCCTAGTCCTATTAGGACTAGGAAAGGTGGGTCGGCCCCTCTCTCTCTCCCCTCCTAATCCTAATCCAACTAGGATTGGGGGAATCCTACTCCCGAGGAGTAGGACTCCTTGTCGCCTCCCCTTGGGCCGGCCACCTCCCCCTTGGCTCCTTTATATACGGGGGCAGGGGGCACCCCATAACACACAAGTTGATCTACGGATCTTTCCTTAGCCGTGTGCGGTGCCCCCTTCCACCATATTCCACTTCGGTCATATCGTCATGAGCTTAGGCGAAGCCCGCGCGGAGAAGTCATATCGTCATGGAGCTTAGGCGAAGCCCTGCGCCGGTGGAGCATCAACATCGCCACCACGCCGTCGTCTTGACGGAACTCATCCCGACACTTTGCTGGATCGGAGTCCGGGATCGCCATCGAGCTGAACGTGTGCGTAACTCGGAGGTGCCGTGACGCTCGGTGCTTGGATCGGTCGGATCGTGAAGACGCACGACTACATCAACCGCGTTGTTATAACGCTTCGCTTTCGGTCTCACGAGGGTACGTGGACGGACACTCTCCCTCTCGTTGCTATGCCATCACCATGGTCTTGCGTGATCGTAGGAAAATTTTTGAAATTACTACGTTCCCCAACAACTGGAACCCCCCGGGGAGTCAATGGGCCTTATTGGGCCTTAGTGGAAGAGAGGAGGAGGCGTCCGGTGGAGGGCGCGCCCCAAGCCCAATCCGATTCCCCCCTTCCTTATTTTCCTCTCCCTCTTACTTCTTCTCCTACTCCAACTAGGGAAGGGGGGAAACCTACTCCTACTAGGAGTAGGATTCCCCCTTGGGGCGCGCCATAGAGAGGGCCGGCCCTCCCCTCCTCCACTCCTTTATATACGGGGAAGGGGGCACCCCATAGACACACAAGTTGACAGTTGTCTTAGCCGTGTGAGGTGCCTCCCTCCACCGATTTCCACCTCGGTCATATCAGTGTAGTGCTTAGGCGAGGCCCTGCATCGGTAACTTCATCATCAGCGTCCCAGATGACTCCTGTGGCAGCCACATATCCCTCTAGATATGAATATTTTCGCTGTTTCCAACACGCCAAACAGGGCCCTTTTTTAGTAGCTCGGGTCGTGCTGAATGTCCTGCCAGGTGGCCGAAGCATTGCCTGTAAAATGGTGCCCTCAAGGCTTCCTATCAGGTTTTCAACACCTCCACACAAAGGTATTAGGCTTGATGAAAAGTCTCCATGCCTGCCGAGCAACCAACGACTGAAAAACACTATGAAAATGTCTGAACCCCAACCCGCATTTCATCTCGTGTGTCATGATGCTAGACCACGACTTCCAATGAGTTTTCCTATTTCCTTTCGATGCACCCTGCCAAAATTCTGAACCGTTCTATTTAGATTACCACATACTTGCATGGAAAGTTTGAAGACCCCCATAATATAGGTCGGAATTGTTGTTGCCGCGGCCTGCCTTAGCTCTCGCTCTCTCTCTGCTCCTTGCGCTGGCTACGAACTGAAGAAGAAAGGAGGAAGGAGACAACACTAGTGCACACGGTGGTAGTCTTTCCCGGCGCACGTACGCCCGCGGGCCGCACAAACGGCCAATGGATTTGCTTACCTGAGCACAAACTCAGCCACAACGCACCCGAATCAGTTTACAGCGGGAGGGATTTACACGCGCATGCATACGCAGCACCACGCCCTCCACTCTGGCCGGCACGCCCGATCCGCATGCCCTCGCCTGCGCCCACGACGCGCTCGTACGCGCGCTGCGCGGCCGGCTCCAACGGATCACAACTGCCTCTACTGCATGCAGCTCGTCCACGCTACGTACGCAGCAAGCTGGAGATGGACTCCGATGCACGCACGCCCTACAACTCGGATCGCTACATGATCAACACACACAACGCCCGCCACCCTCCCGATCCGTCCCGCGCGCACACCCGCACGCCCGACGCGATCGCGGTGGCTTATGCCCAATACTCACCCCCCTAAGCCACGAACTACAGCAGGTGAGTCCATCGTCGTCGATGTCGCCATGACCGTCGCACCGCGCCGCTGTGGCCTCCACCGTGTAGCACCCCACGTCCCACGCTCCCAGGCTCGTGTATACGACGCGCACGCACGCAGTCGCCACAGCCCGACTCCAGCGCCCCGACGCGGTCAGTTCTCCGCTGCCTTCGTCATGCCACCGTACCGCCGTGCCCTTCGCGCGCACTCCCCACGTCCCCGCGCTCCCGCCGCGCACGTACGCGATCTGCGCAACCAGGTCCAGCGCCTCGACGCGGTCCACTCCCGCGGTCCCGATGCGCCCGACGCGTCCAGTGCGCATCCATAACATGCACCGGTCGCGCCAGGTTCGCCGCCGCGCTTATTGCCCTTGCACCGCTGCGCCGTCAACCGCAGCGCAGCGCCTCCAAGGTCGTCGCGCCGAGCCGCCGCAGCCTCTGCGCCACCACGCAGGTCCTCCGCGGCCTCCTCGTCTCCGCGATCGCCGCTACTCGTTGCGCGCATGGCATCACCGTGCATGTCCGCGCATCGCAGCCGACGCGTCCATGTCCGCTGCGCTCGCCGTGGACGCCGTGGCCGCAGCCTCCATCTCCGCCGCGCTCACCGTGCGCGCCGCGGACGCGGCCGCACGCCACGGCCGCCCCCCGAACCTGTGGCTCTGTATATCAATTGTTGTTGCCGCGGCCTGCCTTAGCTCTCGCTCTCTCTCTGCTCCTTGCGCTCACTAGTAGAAAAAGGGTCAAATGTGAGACACATTAGTCCCGGTTTGTAACAGAACCGGCACTAATGTGGCCATTAGTGCCGGTTCCAACGGCTAGCCGGGAGGAGCTCTTTAGTACCGGTTCGTGGCAAACCTTTAGCACCGGTTCGTGCCACGAACCGGTACTAATGAGAGTGGTGGCAGGATGTTGTCAGAATGGGCCCTTCCAGCACCTTTAGTACCGGTTCGTGGCACGAACCGGTACTAAATGTCGTCCTATATAAATCCTTCGTCCACCCGCACTCTGTTCTTCCCCCTTTCTCCTCTCCCTCTCCTCTGTTCTTCCCTTCTTCCTCTCGAGTTCATCACAAAATTTGCCCCAAATTTGTCAAGATTTGAGCCCTCATCCATTCAAATGATCACCAAGGTTAGCAACTTTGTCCTTTCATCTCTCATTGCTAGATTAGCTCTTGCATTGGTTTATATAGTGATTAATTGTGGGTTTTAGTAATTTGGGAGGAATTATATGTGGTAGTATTTGATTTATATGCAATTTGAGGTCAAAATAACACTTAGTTTGCATATGTAGGTGTGGTTTACTTAGTGCCTTCTAAATCTCTATCGTAACCACCGTCGATCGCCCTTTTGTCCCGTCGCACTGCACCACCTTGTGGTGAGCCTCTTGTTCATGAAATTTTATATAAAAAATTGATGTTTGTGTGATTTGGATATATAGCTACTCGTATAATAATTATCTTACCCGTACATTGTTTGTTATACATAGTGCCATGGTTTTGATATCCGTCCCCGTTGGCCCTCGTCCTTGTTATGATTCGGATGTGGTATATTCTCTTTTAAAACTATTTGTTGCATTTCGTGTTTATGACAAATTATGCCCATCAAGTTGACATAGATATTTTTATCTAGGAGGTATGTGAACCGGAAATTCCAACCGACCCTGTTTGCGAGAGGTTAAATTTAGTTGAAAGAGAAAACGTGTACTTGAAAGAAAAATTGAAAAGAATTGAGGGGGAGAAGATGGAATTGGAGTTGCATGTTGCCGATGTCGTCGATGATCACAAGATCAAGATGGAGAAAATGCGCTTGAAGATTAGAAAGATTAGAAAATATGCCATTGATAGTGAGGCTTGGTATCATTATGCTGTTGGATCAATTGTTACCTTAGTTGCGATCTTGATCGCATTTGTTGTTGCATTTAAATGCTTTAGCTAGAGAGTTATTTGTTTGTTGCATTTAAGTGTTGTATGAACTTGTATTAATTTGGTCTATTCGGTGTTGTGTAATGAAGATGAGCGGCAATGGATGTCGATGACCGATGCTCTCCCAGTTCGTTGAGGCGTGCATACTTTTACGCTTGCGGCTGAGGCAAACAAGCGGGCGGATGGTTTTATGCCTTGTCCATGTGCTGGCTGTAAGAATGGTCGCAATTACTCTCGTCAAGAACCATTCCGTCCACTGTTTGAGTCGGTTTCATGCCCCACTATAATGTTTGGACCAAGCACGGAGAAAGAGGGGTTATGATGGAAGACAATGAAGAAGAAGAGGACGACGACAGCTATCCTGGCCATGGGTTCCCTGAATACGATGATACAACAATGGGGGGAGAAGCTGAGCCGGTAATGCGGGAAGAAGCTGGGCCGATAATGCGGGAAGAAGCTGAAGAAGAGGCATCAGATGAGCCCGTTGATGATCTAGGTCGGGCCTTTGCCGATGCAAAGAGAAACTGCGCAAGTGATTTGGAGAAGAAGAAGTTGCAGCGCATGTTAGAGGATCACAAAAATTGTTGTACCCAATTGCGTAGGTGACAAGAAAAAGCTGGGCACCACACTGGAATTGCTGCAATGGAAGGCAGAGAATGGTGTATCGACAAGGGATTTGGAAAGTTCTTGGTAATGATAAATGATATGCTTCCAAGGACAACGAATTGCCCGAGAGTGCGTCTGAAGCAAAGAAGGCTGTCGCCCTCTAGGGTTAGAGGTGCGAAGATACATGCATGCCCTAATGATTGCATCCTCTACGCGGTGAGTCACGAGGATTTGAGCGCTTGCCGGTATGTGGTGCATTGCGCTATAAGATCAGCGCGATGAGCATGGTGATGTCGAGGGCGCCCGGAAGAAGATTCCTGCCAAGGTGATGTGGTATTCTCCTATAATACCACGGTTGAAACGTTGTTCCAAAACAAAGAGCATGCTAAAGCGATGCGATGGCACAGATAAGACCGTAAGAAAGACGAAAGTTGAGAGTACCGGTGGCGGGTCGCGATGGAGAAAAATCGAAAGAAAGTACGGGAAGGAGTTTGCGGATGGCGCAAGGAGCGTATGGTTTGGTCTAAGCGCGGATGGCATTAATCCTTTTGGGGAGCGAGCAGCAACCATAGCACCTGGCACATGCCTCTATGTTTGTATAACCTTCCTCCTTGGTTGTGCATGAAGCGGAAGTTCATTATGATGCCGTGCTCATCCAAGGCCCTAAGCAACCCGCAACGACATTGATGTGTACCTAAGGCCATTAGTTGAAGAACTCTTACAACTGTGGAATGGAACAGGTGTGCGTCGTGGGATGAGCACATGGGGAAGAATTTGACCTAAAGGCGTTGTTGTTCGTGACCATCAATGATTGGCCTGCTCTCGGTAACTTTTCGGACAGACAAACAAGGGATACCGCGGATGCACGCACTTGTTTGGATGATACCGACAGTATATATTTGAATAGTTGTAAGAAGAATGTGTACACAGGACATCATCGATTTCTTTCGACAGGCATCCCATAAGAAAGAAAGGCAAGCATTTCAAAAGTGAGGCGGATCACGGACGAAGCCTCGCCACCGTCTTGGTGCTGATGTACATGATATGGTCAAGGATTTGAAGGTGATATTTGGAAAGGGTCTGGCGGACAACCTGTTCCAAAGGACGCCGACGGACGCACACCCATGTGGAAGAAGAAATCTATATTTTGGGACCTGCCATATTGGAAAGACCTAGAGGTCCGCTCCATAATCGGCGTGATGCACGTGACGAAGAATCTTTGCGTGACCCTGCTTGGCTTCTTGGGCGTGTATGGGAAGACAAAAGATACACACGAGGCACGGAGGACCAGCAACGTATGCACGGAGAAGGCGGCATACATCAGGGTCATGCAAGCTACGCTCTTACCAAAGAAGAGAATAAAATCTTCTTTGAATGCCTGCTCGATATTAAGGTACCGTCGGCTATCGTCGAATATAAAGGGAATAATAAACATGGCGAGAAAAAGTTTCAGAACCTAAAGTCTCATGACTGCCACATGATTATGACGCAACTGCTTCCGGTTGCATTGAGCACTACTAGAAAAAGGGCTATAGATGGGATTGACACTAATGGCGCACCAGACAGTTGGTGCGCCATTAGTATATACTAATGGCGCACCACCTGCTGATCGCCATTAGAGTTGAAACTACTAATGGCGCACCGGGCAAAGGTGCGCCATTAGTATCAATTTTTTTTGAACTAGTGCGCCTGTCCAAACATACTAATGGCGCATCCAGATAAAATGCGCTATTAGTAGTTGTAACTACTAATGGCGCACCAGTCAAAAGTGCGCCACTAATGTTGTTTTTTATTATATTTTTATTCCTTTTTTGCAATACTACTAATGGCGCCTGATCAACGTGCGCCATTACTAGTTTAAACTAGTAATGGCGCCTTTCTGATCGATCGCCATTAGTATTTTTTTGTAAAACTACTAATGGCGCACCGCCGAAGGTGCGCCATTAGTAACCTGGATTACTAATGGCGCATTTGGTGCTGGTGCGCCATTAGTAAGTGGGCAACAACAAGATATTTTGGACAGCCTCTCCTACCCACACTCACTTTCTCCCCACTTCATTCTCTCCACCTCCTCCTTGTCTCGGGTGCCTCCTCTTTTCACCTCATTTCCACCATAGATTCATTCAAATTAAGTGGTTAAATTACCTTGTTTTAATAGGTAAGTAAGGGGAAGCTATATTTATGTTGTTCTCCTACAACAATGTGCACATGCACTTTTTATGACCTAGCTAGATCTATGTATGTTTGTGGTGTTGCATATGTTTGTGGTGTTGCATATGTGTTTGTGTTTGGAGGTGTACGGTATTTGAAATCGATAGTTGCCAATATTTTGCGGAATGTTGATTCATTTCCGTTTGGCGAAATTTTGGCATTAAGCATTCTTTTGGTCCTATTTTTAGGAAAGTCATGCCAAATTTTTGTTTGGTTCTAAAATATCGTTTTGCTCTACCCATGACGACCATAGTCCATACGATGACCGAAGGCATCGTGAATAGGTTTTTGAGGTCCGCGAAGGCGAGATGCTTCAAAAGAGCGAGGCGGAGATAAGATGTCCGTGTCGAAGATGCAAGTGAAGAGCCTTATTGCGGACCGGATTCGGGCAGGTGCGGGACCACCTGCTCTTGCGTGGTTTCATGGATGGCTATCGGTGGCAAGGTGATGAAGATGACTACTGAAGTCGTCCATGTGGGCGGGCAAGAAATGAGGAAGGGCAGCAAGACAACCACCGCGGCTCGGTAGGCGAGAAGGCGAAGTATCCCGGGAGATGATCACGGCGGTGATGCTGTACACAGACATCATGTAGAAGATGCAGGACATGATGATGAGGAAGATGCGGAGCGGGCGGCGGGCATGATCATGAAGATGATGATGCGGCGGAGCGACGACGCTGGACCATCGATGGGCTGGGTGCAGGACCCTCATATTCAAGAGCTGCTTCTCAAGCGGGCGGATAACGCCAGAGCTGCCGCCGAGAGAAAGCCAAGATGGATCAACTTGAGTTAGGCGTGGTTACTCCATTGTATGAAGGATGCAGGCCGAGGATACCCTTTGAAAGTAGCGCTCATGGCTCGGAGATGAAGGTAAAACACAAAATGACCGGCGCGTGCTTGGCGAGAACATGTCATTCTAACGAACGTCTTCCCAAGGGGAACAAGTGCCCGACCAGTTTGGAGGGCGAAGAAAATCGTGTGTCCTCTCGATTTACCGCCCGTGAAATACCATGTGTGCATGAACAATTGCATCATTTATCGGGACGAGCACGTGGAGTCTACCATATGTCCGGTGTGCGGCGTCACTCGATACAAGAAGAGGAAAAGCTCCTCGAAAAGTGGTGTGGTACTTTCCGATCACTCCTCGTCTGCAGCGGTATTTCGCGGACCCTAAGGTAGCAAAGCTCATGCGTTGGCAGCGGATAGGGAGGAGAAGAAGCGAGAAGATGGCGCAAATGATCCGAAGATAGATAAAAAGACAAGATGCTGAGTCACCCTAAGGATGCGAGCGGTGTAGCGTTGAACCGAAGACTCAGAATTTGGGAGCGATCAAGGAACATCGTCTTTGGTAGCGAGCACCGATGGAGTCAATCCGTTTGGCAGCGGAGAAGCACACATAGCACTTGGCATGTGTTTGTGTGGATGTACAACCTTCCCCTGGTTGTGCATGAAGAGGAAGTACATTCACATGAGTATGCTAATTGAAGGGCGAAACAACCAGGGAGCGACATCAATCATGTCTGGGGCTGCTGAAGAGGAGCTTGACACGCTGTGGAAAACGCCATGTCGTGGGGCGCCGCAGAGAAAAGAATGTTTCCCTATGAGAGCCGCACTGCTCACGGCGGTGCCACGACTATCTCGATTCACGGATATCTCGCGGGGCAGGTAGTCCACGGATTTTCGGATCGTAAGGTGCATGGATGACACAACGTATCGCCAGCTAGATAGAGATCCGGGTCTTGAAAACCGTGTTCATGGGACATCGAAGGTGGCTTCGCGACAATGACCCGTGGAGAAACGCAAGGATCTGTTCGATGGTGAAACCGAACCCAGCGCCGTGTCGAGGAGCGGCGAGAAATAGACAAGCTGTTGAAAAATTGGAAAGACTGCCTTGCCGGAAAAAAGCAAAAGGCGCGAGCCGGAAAAAGCGAAAGCGCGCCAGAGCAGCTGCTGAAGGTATGGAAAGCGAGGTCTGTTTTACGGGACTTGCCGTCTTGGAAGATCCACCGTGTGCCTCACAGCCTTGATGTCATGCATATCACGAAGAACGTGTGCGAGAGTCTGCTTGGTACCCTGCTCAACATGCGAGAGAGGACCAAAGATGGGCGAAAGCAAGGGCAGACTTGAAATCAATGGGCATCGGGCGGGAGCTTCACGCTAATGATGATGATGATGATGATGCGAAGCGATGACCTGAAGCAGTCGTCGCAAAGGCAAAAGGCCAAGAAGACCGGAAATGACTACCCTCCGCGTGCTTCACTCTAAGTCGGGAGGAGATCGAGCAGTTTTCACCTGCCTCCTAGGAGTAAAACTTCCTTCTGATTCTGTGGGAAGATAAGCGGATACCTAGACCCAGCGAAGCGAAGTTCAGCGGGATGAAGTCTCACGACATCACGTCTTGATGATCTGAATACTTCCGTTGCAATCCGTGGGATCATGGACACGCACGTCCGTGAAAGCGCTATTTGGCCTATGCAACTTCTTGACGTCATCTCTCGGAAGTCGATTGGCGTGAGGCAACTCGAAAGGCTTCAGCTCGGGTGCATTCTCGTGGTGATACCGTCTCGATCAACACCGAGAACTTCCGGCATCTTGACCGAGGAATTTGCAACCTCCTCTTCACAAAGCTGCAGGATATCGATACAAGTTCCCGCTGCTTTTGAAAACACAAGCCTCAAAGGGAATAAAGTGAACAATGCTGCCCTCACGAAGATGAGCAAGGCCCATGTCTACTTGGAAAAGCAATGTGAAGAGATGATCGAGAAAGGTGAGAGTTATGAGAAGATCAAGGAGAAAAATCCTTCGATCACGAAGATGACTACAACGACTTCAAGATCAATTGCTCGAGCACCAGCGACTCCCAATCAAGTCGATTGGGGAAAGAAATGGGGCTGAACTTGGGAACACACACTCGGTCCCGGCGAAATGAGTGGCGGAGCCTATATGGGACAAGGAGGACTTTGCGTGCCGAGCAAACCTACCGCCCCTCTTGATAAATCGGTGACAAGCACATAGGAACTTTGTCGATCCTTACAAGAAGGACCGAAACAAAGGAGCTTACCACGGATCCGAAGACCAGGGCGCTTGAGGTTGTTACAGTAAGAATACCACCCCGGGTAATTAGCTCCATATGGTTGCATTCTAATTAATGAAGCCAAATTTCTAAATGGTTCACATTCCTTCCATGATATTGAAAGCGATGGCGCGGGGTCGACTAAACAACCCTTGGGACACCACTCTAAATAGGGCGTTGAATGTAATGAAGAACAAGGATAAGCTCGATGGCCGGCGTCATCTGGTCGTGTGGCGGCAAAGGCTTGTCCACAAAATGGGGTCATACTGTACGCTGGTGTGCGGAAGGATAAAAGACCAGCTCGGAAAGCGGTAGCGAGGTTCAAGAACTCAAAGGCACAGGTGGCGCGGATTCGGAGATTGTCCAAGAGCAAGTGCAACAACAACTCGGGCGGCGATCACCGCCATTGTGCCTACCTTGATCCGGGGTTGAGTCGTGGATTGCGGGCGACCAACGAGGCCGCCCGATTCCTAGCTTCACGGCCAGCAACTTGCAGAATCGATGGCGGGGCCATTGGTGTCTCCGGCGGGCGGCATTGGTGTCTCCGGCGCCGGCACGGGAGCTTAATGCACCGGGTGTCGCCGGCGGCACCTCTGCAGCAAGCGGCCCCTCCGTCAACTGCCGCCCGCCGTTGGCGGTGCCTCGACATTAGCCGAGCTCGGCGCCATCATCACGGTAACTAATTAAGCCTCTCGGTCGAGGACTTCATCTCCTTGCCTTTGATGGCATCCCCGCGCCCTACATGTTTTGCGCGGCGCCGCCGACATTCCGTGCACTCTCCGCGCCGTGAACAATGAGTTGGTCGATGTCGCCAAGGGAAAAATCGTTCAACGGGCAACCTCTTGTTCCACGGTACCGGATGCCACCCAACTTGTTTAGGGTTGAACTGGTTGGTGCTGCCGAGGCTGCGACGAGTTGTTACCTCCGATTCAACCCGTCGGGGCGGCGATGATGGCGTGATGACCCTCGGCGCTGCTGAGCTGGCCCTGCTTTGGCGAAGAGCCAGATTCGTTTGAGGCGGGGACACCACCCAAAGACAACACCGCCCGATCGTGCTGTCGCCAAAATCGGCCCCATGGCAAGACCGCCGCATAGCGGTGCGGACATCCCTATGCCACTTGATCCAAACATGCATATGGCACAGGATCGAAACGGCGGCGACGACGATACATTTGCCAGCGTCGATCAGTACTTTGCCGATCATGGATGCGGTGGCGACTTCATGGGGCCTCCTTCTCAAGAACCCAACCCAACAAAAGGCGTGCGCGATCTAGCTGGTACCGCGGAGAAGCCAAGTTACAACAGGCGTCGTCGCCGTTCAGCTCTCGAGAGCGCCTCCACTGCCGACTTCACCGAGCCTCGAGATAGGCGAGTGCGAAATATTATCAACCCCAACACACTCAAGAAGGCGGTCTGTGAGCAGAACTCGGTCCCATTACGGGAGAAGAAGAAGGCGCAAAAGAAAGACTAACAAGGGTGCGGGCCAGCCAGCACCGAAATGCGATCCGTGCTCGGGGCGGGCCACCTTCACTGAGGATATCTCGAGGAGGGTACATGTGGCGGGTAGGCGATGCTACCGACAAATATGCTCAATGCTGCAACGGTGCTATCACGGAGTCTGCATGATGTTGTTCTTTCTTTGGAGAAGCGGCGTCTCGAGAGAAGGATGTGGCATACCGGTTTTCGTGGCCAAGGTGCGGAGGGCAAGGGCTTTGTGGATAACTCCATTGGGCGTCGATCGTCCTGCGGTTTGATGACATCCACGCTATGTTGAACCTTCATCCGCTGCACTACACCTTCGTTCGGCTATTTTAGCTGAGTATGGAATGCGGATCATTCGCGACAAGACCCGGACATCGTGATAGTCGACCCCTTCTACATGCGTGCCAAGATCTTGGGCAGCGCTGGGGACCGGCAAGTCGCGAGTTCTTACCTCGAAGGCGTCATTACGGCAAACCAAGATAAGGATAACTTCCTCATGCCTTACTTTCCGAGTAAGTCCTCCCTCAACGACCCGTAACATATGAATTCTTAGATTTTGTTCGTTTTCTTTTAACATTCCGTGTTTTCTGCGGTGACACATTGCGCTCATCCTCCTAAGCCCCAAATATTCCATGGCCACGTATTTCGACCCGACCGTCGATCGAATGTAGACTACACAAATGTCAAGAAGGTTCTTGATGATGTTCTCCCGGCTAAGCCCAATCTGGAGCACCTTCACGAGGCCTATTTGTAAAATCGGCAAGCACGTGTTCTCCCACAATCGACGTTCTGCTGCGTCAAGCAGCCGCTGGCGGTCGAAGGGTGCCTACTCGCCATCCATCACATGCGGGCGATCGTGCGGGACCATCATCAACCACGCTACGAGTAAACTCAAAGATTGGGCGCGGCGTGTCGGCAATCCAGGGCGCGGACATCGGACAAAAATTCTTTCGCATCGATCGGAGTTTGCGGAAATCATCCATCAAGATGTCGCCGTACCTCGGGGCAGTTCTACCTCGAAATCAACCGTCCAACAGTGGCATCGACACAATGCTACAAATGCAGGCTGACAACGCCCGTTCTTTCATGACTCCCACGATAGACGGCGGCTTCATCCACGCTCCGGTCCCTTGAGTCGAGTCGAAAGCGGTGATCTGTGTCTGGTTCGAAACATCGATTCGCTCATGTTGTAATTAAACTTTAATGAACTTGTAGTATGTCTCTTTGGTTTGAGAGTCGTTCAACTTAGATGTAATCGATGCTATTAATGTCTTGCTTTTCTCTTCGATCGTTCATTGCATACTTATATATTGCTTATGTATTGTGTGTGAAGTGGTACTAACGTTTACGTTTGGCTAGTGCATAGCGATGCCGTCATATATAGTGTACAAGGGTAAGGTTCCCGGAGTCTCTGACGGTGGGAGGAGTGTCGGAGACAGGTTCACCGATTCAGCGGTAACAGTTACAAAGGTACACCACTAGGGCGCTATCTAGATCGCCCACTATCTAGCGGGAGGGAGGGGCGTTGGAGGAACCGGATGAAGGCGAGTTTCATCGTGATGATGCTCATCGTGTTGACCACAGCTCTCTTCTATGTGATGGTAGTTTAGATGATCGATATCGACTTGTAATGTGAAGACAAACTCGCTACTCGCGGTCTCGAGACTTGTAATATAATGTTCTATCTTTGTTCGGTCTTTTCAATTAGGAGACTAATATGATGAATTGTATTCAGAGAGTAATATGATGAATTATATTCAGAGACTAATCTTCTATTGTATTCGATGAATCTGTTGTTGTTGTGTGCTGTCTATATTTTGTCCAATTATACATTTTGTAACCTGTGCAAAAACAGAAAATAAAAAAATAAAAAACCTAATATTCATACTAATGGCGCATCACATCACGATCGCCATTAGTATCTAAAAGAATACTAATGGCGCATCATTAAGCAGTGCGCCATTAGTATCCGAATTACTAATGGCGCATCTTGCCGTTGTGCGCCATTAGTATGCTAGCACTGGTATACATGGCCCCACAGGTAGCATACTAATGGCGCCTTTGTTACTATATACTAATGGCGCATCAAGTGGTGCGCCATTAGTATTAGTAGATACTAATGGCGCACGGTGGTGCGCCATTAGTAAAATATACTAATGGCGTGGCACTAATGGCGCACCACTAATGCGCCATTAATGGCCAAATTAGGTGCGCCATTAGTAGGCCTTTTCCTAGTAGTGGAGGGGGCTTCTACCGGAAAACGTTCGATTAGCCATTGTGAAGCTATGTGCATTTCTCAATGCAATCTCTCAGAAGGTAATCGATCCAGAAATCATACTAAGGTTATAGAATGATTTGGTGCAATGTCTTGTCAGTTTCGAGTTGGTGTTCCCACCATCCTTCTTCAACATCATGGCGCACGTCCTAGTTCACCTATCTTGAAGAGATTAACATTTTGGGTCTGTATTTCTACACAATATGTTCCCCTTTGAGAGGTTCATGGGAGTCTTAAAGAAATATGTTCATAACCATGCTAGGCCGAAGGAAGCATCTCCAAGGGCCATCAAAATGAGGAGGTCATTGAGTTTTGTATTGACTTTATTCCTGACCTTAAGCCGATTGGTGTTCCTAAATCGCGACATAAGGGCAGACTGGATGGAAAAACACGCTAGGAGGAACAAATAATATGTATGGACGGACATTCTCTCACCAAGCACACTACAGTTCGACAGAATTCCGCCTTGGTGGCTCCGTATATGGATGAACACAAGAATTTGCTATGCTCCAAACACCGGAGCGGTCGATGACTGGATTACACGTGAACAAACCAGGAGTTTAGCCCACTGGTTGCGAACCGCATACCATGCATGACACCTCTATTGAAGATGACCTGTACTTGCTGTCCCAGCTTACCATCTTGAATATAATGAATTTCAAAGTGCAGAGATAAATGGTAATACATTTTACACGATCGCCCAAGATAAGAAGAGCACCAACCAAAAGCAGTGGTGTCCGCTTTGATGCGAGAAACCAAGGCGGAAAGGAAACATATTATGGTTATATACAGGACATATGGGAACTTGACTATCGGCGTGGTTTAAAGGTCCCTTTGTTTGGTGCAAATGGGTCAATATGACACGAGGCGGGTAACGGAAGACCCGCGATGCGGAATGACAACAAGGATCTCAACAATCTTGCGTATGCAGACAGAACCATTCGTCCTAGCCAATGATGTGGCACAGGTTTTCTATGTGAAGGACATGTCTACCAAGCCAAGAAAAAGAAAAGATAAGGAAGCGAATGCATCGTCACGATGAGCCAAAGCGGCACATAGTTCTTTACGGGAAGAGAAACATCGTGGGAGTGGATGACAAGACAGACAAGTCGGAAGATTATGAAAAGTTTGATGAAATTGCTCCATTCACGGTGAATATTGACCCGAGCATCCCTTTAAATGATGAAGATTTTCCATGGTTACGGCGCAAAAGGACACACGCGAAGAAAAAGTTTCACACCCAAAGATCAGGATGTGATCGGCTTCACTAGCTATCATCACTTTCTTACGTGTTTACACCGAGAGGGGAATCTCTGTAATAGTTAGGGTAGTTATGTGTTTTGGCATTTGAAGCGAAGAAATTTTATGTGCAAACAAATTCACACTAATTTCAAATAATTCAAAATTTAAACTATTCAAATTTGAAAACTACGGGCACTAACAGAAAGTTTGTAATTTTTGTACCTAAAGAGGCTGTGTCAGCCTCCGGTCAGAACTATGGCCCCACCATCACCATTCAGTGCGGTTCGTACCACGAACCGGTACTAATGAGGTTGTGTCGTAAGGTGGGGCCCCACGAGCACCTTTAGTACCGGTTCATGGATGAACCAGGCGTAAGCTGTTTTTAGTCCCACCTCGCGAAGTGAGAGGGACTAGGAGCGATCTATAAGCCCCGAGTGGAGAGGCGATGAAGAAGAGGATCAATGCTCACGTTGCTTAGCTTCAAGCCTTGAGAATACGGTGACGCACGGAGCTATGCGCAAAGGCAGTTTACTATTCGAAAGGCTTGAAGCAAATTAACGAGCATTGCACCTCTTTTTATTTTTAATAACTTATTACAACTCCGGACTTCTTACATTATGGCAAAAACTAATTGCACGTCGACATTTCTTTTTTTAAGTTATAACTCCATACTTTGACCATCAAGTTTTGCGAGAAAAGAAAAATAGCAGAAAAGAAAGAAAAACTATAGCTGAAAAGAAAAAAACTATATAAAAAACTACTCAAAAATAAATAGAAGAAAATAAATATAGCAGAAAAGAAAAAACTACTCAGAAATAAATAGAAGAAAAAATAAATCAGAAAAGAAAAATTATATTTGCTATTTTTCAATCATTTACAAAATGACCGTGAAATTGAAATCACTACAAAATGAACTCTGAAAATGTTGAATTTTGGCAAACTAGATGAAAACTACTCACAAATAAATAGAAGAAAATAAATATAACAGAAAAGAAAAAACTATACAAAAACTACATAAAAATAAATAGAAGAAAATAAAGCGAAAAGAAAAAACTATAAAAAAAAATTGAGTAGCTGCCTTGTGGGCTGATAGGCCACAGTGTGTGTAATTACAGCCTTAAAGGCCCAATGAGACTCACAGGGCAGCAGCAGAGTTTAGGCCCACAAGCCTGCTATCTGAGGAGTTCAAGTGGTAGCCGTGGCTGGGTTTATAAACCAGTCTGGCTGCCCTTCGCCCGGCGAGTGGGACTAAACTTTGGGGTGGCAGCGCAAGGCCTTTAGTACGGTTGGAGCCACCAATCGGTACTAAAGAGGGCCTTTAGTACGGTTTGTGCCACCACCGGTACTAAAGGGGTTGCTTCCGCCGCTTGGGCTGGCCAAAACTGGCCTTTAGTACCGGTTGGTGGCTCCAACCGTACTAAAATGCCTTCTATATATACAACACTTGAAAATTTCATTCCCCTCTGTTTCTTCCTCTGTTTCCGTCGTCTCCGTCGCCGTCGCCCCCGTCCCGTCGCCGCCCTCGTCTCCGTCACCGCCTGGCCCGTCCCGTCGCGCCCGTGCCAGCGTCGCCGCCTCGCCCGTCACCGACCCAGTCGTCGCCTCGCCGTCGCCGTCGCCCATTGTGAGCTCTCCCCTCTAACCCCTCTCCCTCGCCCCAGCGGCCACCATTAGCGCCGCCCTCCCGAGCCCATACACACACACACACAAGCATGATGAACACACACACACACACACACATGTATGAATTAATGCATGTATATATTAGTATATCACGTATTTTGTATGTTTAATTAGTTTAGATTATTTAGATTATTATTTTTCACTATTATATATGTATGGATGCATGTTAGATGGATATAATTAGTGTTTAATTAGTATGGAAATTTTTATATAATGTTGTTTTCAGTTTTTTAATGGATGTATAGAAGTTGTGTTTTCTGTTTTTAGTGTTAGATGCTTAATTAGTATGAAATAGTATATAGATTTTGAAATAGTAGAAATGTTAGAAATTTTAGTTATCAAAATCCAATCATTAAAAAATATTACTTTTTACGGGCATATAGCTAGTATTTGTTCTCGACGATGCCCGCCCGCATCCTCGCCGTCGACCCGTCATGACGACGTCCAGCCGACCCATGTCCGGACTGGCTCCGCCGGCTGGCACCGGGAGGTGCTGCTGGAGGGCGCGTCGCTTGATGAGAACCCGGCCCGGGTCCCGTCGTCGAGCCTGATCTCGTTTGGTGGCGTTAGCGTGGGCGATTTGGTGCGGAGGACCCGGCCCGCCGGAGGAGGCGTCGCCGTGTCGAGGAGGAGGGCGAGCACGTCCATCGCTACATGGTTGCGTTAGAGGCGGCAGGTTCTCCAATACCGGCGATATCTTGAGGATCTCACTTCAGCTATGATCTGTGAGGTTCCTTCTCTTTGGGTGTCCACCGCCCGCCGCAGAGAACATGAGTGTCCTAGATTCTTCAGTAGTATTCGATCTTTAATTAGCTAGCCATGATGTACTATTCAATATTATATATTATTGAGGCGAAGTATTGAGATTATATCTATTATTCGAGGCGATGTAATTTGAATACTAAATTGTTTTGTATTTCTTTTGAATTAGTTAAATAAAAGCTATGGCGGACAATACCGACAGAGAGGAGAACAGACCATATTCGATATGATCTGTGAGCGAGATGATGATCAGAATGAAGAAGATTTTGGCGGCTCGAATTTCTAAACAACATCGGAGAGGGTGATATGATATTCGATCGCGACGACGAATTGATGAAGTCATGAACTACGATTATGACGATGACGAAGAACATGTTGATCCTGAAACAACAAAGACCGGCGAGGTATATATATTTATATAAGCAGGTATCGGTGATCATCACATGTTTTAAATGACTTGAAGATATATTAACGAATCGATCTTTGTTCTTTCAGCCATCCGGATCGAGCAAATCTTGAGCAAAAGGACGAAACGAGGCCCGAACAAAAAGTTGAAGGAGGCGTAAAGTACAATATCGAGGCGATCAGACCTAATGGCGAACCATTAGCGCCTAAGAAGATTGCGGACAAGTTCGTTCGTCGGTCGGAGTTCTTGTGAAGGACCAACTCGATCTCCCTTCAAGAATGGAAGAGCCAGCAAAGACAAAGGACAAAAAGTCAAAGAGGACGCTGCTCCACGTCCGGATGTTACTTTTATCGACAAGAATAAAAAAGATCTGCTTTGGGATACTCTCATGGAACATTTCACCCTACGGATCATTTCACGAAGCAAATGTGCAGAAAGTCAAGGGCGCTGCTCTTAGGAAGATGGCGGTTGCATTCAAGAACCACAAGAATCGTGAATGGGACAAATGCGTCAAGGAGGAAGGAAGACTCTAGTATTCGAGGGAACACTAGAGAACCAACGTGCTCATTGGGACGATTTCGTGAAATTCAAGGATTGAATTAGCTAAGGAACGGTCGAGAATAAACAAGAAGAATGCGAAAAAAGGATAAGTTCCATAAGCTGGGGCGGTGGCTATGCGGTGGCAATGCCTAAGTGGGATAAGTCGAGAAAGAGATGGAGGATGCAGGTGCCACTCCGGCTACTAAGAGCTGGTCCCCGAGTCGGGACTTGGTTCTATCGCATGGGGGAGTTGGACCCAAGACAGGCAATGTTTGACGAGGGCAAGTCTGAAGGGAGCCGACGATGCGATACTTGTTGCAATAGAAGAGGCACGATCGGGGTGTTCCAGCCCAGCAGAGAAACGACGAGCTTCGCGTGCCACGGAAATCCTGAACACCGGGAAGAACACGAGGCAAGGGCGCTATTCCGTGGTATGAGGGTTTTCAGACCGAACACCGACTACGAACCCGTGCGAGAAAGAAGATTGCGGAGGAGAAGAGGAAGATGGAGGAGGAGCAGAGGAAGCAGGACTATGAACGCCTTCAAGGCCTAGAAGCAAATAGAGCGGAATTGGTAGTCAAATTCCAGCGGCAGCAGGAGCAGATCGACTCACTTACCCAGCAAAGGGGGTCTCAGCAGCTGCAGCAGCTAGCGAATGATCCAGCATTGGATAGCACCGCCCCATCCATGCCGAGAAGCAGCGTGGGTTCCGCCCCGGACGACGCAATGCTGGGTAGATACCCCGTGGATGACATCACGGAGAACACTAGCTGCGAGCTACACGTCAAAATGAAGAACATATCCATGAAGGTGGCGGACGGCGTTGCTTTTCCATTACCACCAAAGCAACCTACCATTGCATCCCGATTCGAGAGGGCTATGCTCGTGTCATGGTTGGCGAGGTGGTGCACCCATATTCGGGGCTAGAGCTTAGCATTCACGGAGGTGACGACGGCGCTTTCTCGGAGACGCCAACCATCGTATCATCCTTTGGAAAAAGTTGCATCATCTTCGAAGGTCACCGACACGCGTCATCCGACTCCTCGTCGAAGTCCGCCACCGAGTCAGCAGTCTCCGCTCCTGCAAGTCCACCAAGTCCGGCAAAGTGTCGAGCCACTCCTCCTCCAAGTCCGGCAAAGTGTCGAGCCACTCCTCCTCCTCCAAGTCCGCCACAGCGTCGGGCGTCCACTCCTCCTCCAAGTCCGCACAACCTCAGGCCACTCCTCCTCCAAGTCCGGCACAGCTTGAGGCCCTCCTCCTCGTCCAACTCAGCCCGTCGGCGGTGTCTCCGCCGCCTCGGCAATCGCAGAAGAGACACCCGCAGCTATAGTGCGTGTGCGGCACGAGTCGAGGTAGTACATGAAGTACATGCGGAGGCAAGCGATATAAATATGGTCCAAGCCTCACGCCTCTTCCGCAGAGGTCTTATGACAGGTCCGAGGAGGAAATCGCAGCCATATCGAAGTCCGAGGTGGAAGCCCATTTTGCACGAAACCGCCACCGCCGCCAAGGGAGAAAGTGCACGAGGAAGCGATTGACCACTTCATTCGTATGGCTCAACCACCAGCTCCCAAGCCTGTTGACACAGACTATGAGCGCCACATCGGGAAGTTAAATCGAGCACGTCTCGTAAGGAGGCGAGCTCGGGATCGAGCAAACAAGAAGCAGCTGTCAAAAATGCGGAAAACCATTCCCCAGTGGGAGAACAGGCGGCGCAATCGATCCCTCGCTTGTTGTGCCAACAACACGTGATAATCTGTGGCCCAATATTATTGTGGGCAAACAGTTTACGTTCTGAGGTGGGCAATGTGGTAATAACGGAGGACCATATAATGCAGGTGAAGTTCTCAAAATCACTATTGGACAACTCCTCGAGATCGAGCCCATGCACGTGCTTAGAGAGGATGAAATAAAGCGGAAATATGTCCGGGGCCAACCTTTGGTCGAGCAGGACAAGGTCAAGAACCTCCCAGCGAGAATGTATGAATTGCATCAATGGTACATGAACATTACCAAGATTTCGATCGATTGTCCCTCATGGTGAATGTCAAGGAGGAGCATTACTTCCATGAGAAAGCTGTGTCCGTTGAGTATTCTAAAATGTTTCAGTTATACAATCAAGACACACTCGACAAATCTATAAATCGATTGCTATTATGCGTAAGTGATTTCTTTACGTAATTTAAGTCTCAAGCTAGTTGTAGTGATCCTTTTGATCAATCATTACCTGTAATTATCCTCACTATATTCTTTTACGTGGTATTATATGCAGGATGAAGATGTATGAAATGAGAAAAGGTGGACGCTTTGGCATTGGGTTCATTGACCCAAACACCGTTAATGAATACACATGGAAAATAAATCCACGTCATCAAATCCGTAGAAGACAACATGCTAGAGTTCTTGAAGCGCCTCAAATACAATGAAGATATACTACTTCCTTACAACTTCCAGTGAGTCACACTGTCTTGAACTACAAATTCTCTGTTTTTGCCTACTAGCTAGCTACATGTTTTTGCTTACATATGCCCGCTTAATTAAGACATGCAAACGTGTGTGCATGCAGATTTCACTGGGTCTTGTTTATCATTAAAGTTGGCCTTGAACAGTTGAAATCTGGACTCACTACTCAAAGAAAAAGATGACTATAACATCTTGTTTGGGATAGTCAACAGGTAATTTCAATCATTATTAACTATATATCTTGGCCTATTTAGTTCGTCATTTTTCATGATATGAACTATTTAATAACCCTTTATTCATTTTCTTTGTCGGTGGGCAGGGCTTGGGAAAGGTTCATCAGCGTGACCCGGAGAATGGAAAAAAAGCTTAAATGGTTTCACCCAAGGTAAGTAATTAAGTAGTACTAGCTAGATAGCTGCCATCTCTTTAATTATCATGCTTGATTAATTATTATCTGATCAAATTCCATTCTCGTAAAGTCCACAAGCGGTAGCGAGGACTGATCTGTGCATTCTGCGTTTGCGAGAACATTCGCATGATGGCGTCCGAAAGGAGCAGATCTTAAAGACAGGAATGGATGCGCTTGTCAAAACACTATTCACAATTTTACACCATTATCGATATCTAGTCACACAACTAATACACATGCATATTGATCTCCTTCTTAACAGTTCACGAGGTGCGGAGAAGCTCCTAGAAAGCAGAGCGTAGAAGCACTTCAAGAGGAAATAAGCGGGATTTTTGCTCGACCGGGTCATAAATCGAAGGAGAATACTATTACCGCTACCGCCCCATGAAAACCACTTCCAATTGTCATCGTGCTCGAAGGCACCAATTAGGCTAATGCCACTGGCTCCAAGGCAACATGCATATGTAGGAGAAATTGTATATAGCTATACATGTGTGTATGTGTGAATTTCTAGTAGAACCAATCATGCATATATATATATATATATATATATATATATATATATATATATATATATATATATATATATATATATATATATATATATATATATATATATATATATATATATGCATAACGTGTACAATGTGTAGTATCGTAAAATACCAGCAAGCGAAAAAGAATTAAAATGGAAACACAAAATTAAATGAAAAAGAAATCATAAAACAAAAACCCCCAAACCTTATAGTACGGTTGGTCTTACCAACGGTACTAAAACTCGAGCCCTGGGCTGGCTCATGCCACGTGGTTTCCCTTTAGCACCGGTTCGTGCTGAACCGGTACTAAAGAAACTTTAGTGCCCACACTTTAGTGCGGTTATGGAACCGACACTAAAGGGCCTTCTGAACAGTGCTATTGCCGGTTCTGCACTAATGGCTGGCTACGAACTGAAGGAGAAAGGAGGAAGGAGGAGACAACACTAGTGCACACGATGTAGTCTTTCCCGGCGACGTCGCGCGCGGCCGCATAAACGGCCAATGGATTTGCTTACTGAGCACAAACTCAGCCACAATGCACCGAATTAGTTTACAGCGGGAGGGATTTATCTGGCGCATGCATACGCAGCACCACGCCCTCCACTCTGGCGCACGCCCGATCCGCATGCCCTCGCTGCGCCCACGACGCCAGCGCGCGTCGCGTGCTGCTTGCGCCGGCTCAACGGATCACAACTGCCTCTACTGCATGCAGCTCATCCATGCTACGTACGCATCAAGCTGGAGATGGACTCCGATGCACGCACGCCCTACAACTCGGATCGCTACATGATCAACACACACAACGCCCGCCACCCTCTCGATCCGTCCCGCGCGCACACACGCACGCCCGACGCGATCGCGGTGGCTTATGCCCAACAGGAATAGCTTGCGCAACTGCTTTAATCATCTTTTCTTTTCATGCAAGCGAAGAGTGTTACCCCAAGCAATGATGCGTGTGGTTAGCCGCCCTTAGAGATTTTGGAATTTCTCTCTCAACACTCGCCCTTCCAGAGTTGGCAGGCCCAAGTATTTCTCCTCAAAAGTTGTCATCTGGACTTGCAAGGCAACATGTACACTCTCCTGGTTGTGCTCCAAAATGCCTTCCCAAACCTGATGCTACACTTGGACAGATTGATAAGCTGGCCGGTTGCACTATAATATGTACTGATAATGTTTCCAACCTCATTTACCTAGGTTGTGTCCGCCATAAAGAACAACAATCATCTGTGAACAACAAGTGTGACATCCCATGAGCTCTTCCCCCACACCTTGGGGGGGGGGGGGTGAAGTGCCCTTTTTCTTCTCCATTATTAAGCAACAATGGTGGAGAATATAAAATCGAGATCGGGGATTTCAGGTCAAATAACGGTCAACATGTGCTACAATAGTGTTCTTGCTACAAAATTAATATAAATTTTTGCGTTTGTGATGGTCGATCTCTTTGAGAGAGGTTGCATTTTATGTTGTGAGGAACTTTGATTTCTTCTATTTAGGTCATTTTGAACCATGTGGTATGTCCGTTCACCGCATTAGAAATTCAGTGAAACATGTCATAGGAACCACACTGATACGTCTTCAACGTATCTATAATTTATGAAGTATTCATGCCATGTTTACAACAATTTTATATGGTTTTGGTATGATTTGAATGGAGCTAACCCGGCCTGACGTTGTTTTCAGCAGAACTACCGTGGTGCCGTTTTTTGTGCAGAAATAAAAGTTCTCGAAATGGGCTAAAAATTTACGATGATTTTTTGTGGACCAAAGGAGACCCCTGAAGCATCGAGGAAGGACCAGAAGCTTCATGAGGGAGCGACGAGCCTGGGGGCCGTGCCCTCCCCCCCAGGGTGCGCTGGGCAGGCTTGTTGCTCCCTCGTGGGCCCCCTTGATGTGAGACTGACGCCAAAATTTCCTATATATACCTAAACACCCAGAAAGAACCCTAGATGAGAAGTTCCGCCACTGCAAGCCTCTGTATATATGAAAACTCAATCGGGACCCTGTCCCGACACCCTTCCAGAGGGGGAAATCATCACCGGAGGCCAATCATCCCGACGACCACCATGATGAGATGGGAGTAGTTCACCATCGGGGCTGAGGGTATGTAATAGTAGCTATGTGTTTGATCTCTCTCCCTCCCTCATGTTCTTGATTTGGCACGATCTTGATGTACTGCGAGCTTTGTTAATATAGTTGGATCATATGGTGTTTCTTCCTCTCTATCTTGTTGTGATGAATTGAGTTTTTTACCTTTGAGGTTTCACTATTATTGGATTGAATACTTTTATGGATTTGAGAACACTTGATGTATTTCTTGCATATAAATACCCGTGATGACAGTGGGGTATTATATTGATTCACTTTATGTATGTTTTGGCACTCAACTCGCAGATTCCTGAGGTGACATTGGAGTAATCTATGCATAGGAGTTGACGCACATTTTCGTCCTACTTTCTCCGGTAGAATTCTTTGGGCACTCTTTGAAGTTCTTTGTGTTGGATTGAATATTATGAATCCGAAGTTGTTTGATATATATCGTATAATCAACTCACGGATACTTGTGTTGACATTGGAGTATTTAGGTGACATTAGAGTTGGTTTGATAAGGACATGAGTACCTTGGATACGACCAAAAATATTGCATACATGTATATTTGTGAGGTGATTTCTAATGCAAACTATGCAATAATATATTTATGTCATCCAGGACAAAAGTACTTCACAGACTTTTGTGCCATGTCTAATTGCAGGTGTATGGGACATTTGTACAATCCACATATGAAGATAAGGGAAAAGGAGAAGTTTAGGTGTTGTTCAAAAAGTTCTCTCACGTCACTTTTGGGCCAAGAGAAGATAGAGTCCAAGTCTCTCACGTTTTGGATTCAGATTCGGACTGCACAGACATATCTGACTCATAACACCAAGAACTCCTTCATACGGACACCGAATTGGGTGATTCTTTTAAAAAAAACTAACGCCCACACGTATGGCATCTTGCACATCGCCCACACTCCTCCATCATCACTCATTTTGCCACATATGAACAGATAAGATCAGCAGGAATCTTTTTGGTTTTCGGCTTAAAAATGTTTTATCTCCTAATTAAAATTTTGAATTAAAAATCCGTTTTCAACATTAAATCCATCTTGACGAGATCTTCAAAACTAGACCCCATGTTGATATGTTTCGACTAATTTTTTTTGCCTAAAAGTTACCGTGATGTTTACATTGTAGTTGCCATAGTTCTTAACCTAAAGTTGCCATGTGGCAATTTTAGTTTGTAGAGCATGGCAATTTTAGTTTTTTTATGATGGCAATTCCAGTACTTTGACCATGAAAATTATTTTTTGTATGAACCATGATAAATTTAAGTGCATGTATCATGGAAATTTTAGTTTATGGTTCATGGCAAGTCTAGTTTCTTAATTCCCCGTTTTATAATATGTCAAAATTTACTTTTAAATGAAGAAGAAAATAGCTGAAACATATCATGGCAACTTCAGTGTAAACATCATGGCAACTCATATGCAATAGACATGGCAACTTTTAACCCAAAAAAATATTCGTCGAAATATATTGATATGAGACCTAGTTTCAAAGATCTCGCCGCGAGGGATTTAATGGTGAAAACGGATCTTCAATCGGAATTTTCATTCAAGAGATAAAAAATTTTAAAAACTGAAAATCCAAAAAGATTCCCACATGCATGCATGCGATAACGTGGCAGTCTGTGTTATAGGGCGTGTGGGCGGGTTTGACTTGAAGGAAATATGCCATAAGGCAATAATAATGTTGTTATTTATATTTCCTATATCATGATAAATGTTTATTATTCATGCTAGAATTGTATTAATCAGAAACTTAGCACATGTGTGAATACATAGACAAAACAGAGTGTCCCTAGTATGCCTCTACTTGACTAGCTCGTTAATCAAAGATGGTTAAGTTTCCTAACCATAGACATGTGTTGTCATTTGATGAACGGGATCACATCATTAAAGAATGATTCGATGGACAAGACCCATCTGTTAGCTTGGCATAATGACCGTTTAGTTTAGTTTTATTGCTATTGCTTTCTTCATGACTTATAAATGTTCCTCTGACTATGAGATTATGAAACTCCCGAATACCGGAGGAACACCTTGTGTGCTATCAAACGTCACAACATAACTGGATGATTAGAAAGATTCTCTACAGGTGTCTCCGAAGGTGTTTGTTGAGTTGGCATATATCGAGATTAGAATTTGTCACTCCGTGTATAGGAGAGGTATCTCTGGGCCCTCTCGGTAATGCACATCACTATAAGCCTTGCAAGTAATGTGACTAATGAGTTAGTTGCGGGATGATGCATTACAGAACGAGTAAAGAGACTTGCCGGTAATGAGATTGAACTAGGTATGATGATACCGACTATCGAATCTCGGGCAAGTAACATACCGATGACAAAGGGAACAACGTATGTTGTTATGCAGTTTGACCGATAACGATCTTCGCAGAATATGTAGGAACCAATATGAGCATCCAAGTTCTGCTATTGGTTATTGACTGGAGATGTGTCTCGGTCATGTCTACATAGTTCTCGAACCCATAGGGTCCACACGCTCAACGTTCGATGACGATTTGTATTATGAGTTATGTGATTTGATGACCAAATTTTGTTCGGAGTCCCGGATGAGATCACGGACATGACGAGGAGTCTTGAAATGGTCGAGTGGTAAAGATTCATATATTGTAAGGTTACATTCGGACACAAGAATGGTTTCGAATAAGTTTCGGAGTACCGGGGGTTACCGGAACCCCCCCGGAAGGTAATGGGCCAACATGGGCCTTAGTGGAGGAGAGAGGGCCGGCCATAGGAGGTGGCGCGCACCCCCCTTGCCAATCCGAATTGGACAAGGGGTGGGGGTGGCGCCCCCCCTTTCCCTCTCCTACTCCTTCTGTCTTTCCCTCTTTGCTACTTCAGAAAAGGAAAAAAAGGAGAGGGGAATCCTACTAGGACTAGGGAGTCCTAGTAGGACTCCCCACACATGGCGCGCCCCTAGGGGGCGGCCCCTCCACCTTCCCCCTTTATATACGTGGGAGGGGGGGCGCCCCAAAGACACACCAAGTCTTCTCTTAGCCGTGTGCGGTGCCGCACTCCACAGTTACACACCTCGCTCATATCGTCGTAGTGCTCAGGCGAAGCCCTGCGCCGGTAACTTCATCATCACCGTCGCCACGCCGTCGCGCTGATGGAACTCTCCCTCGTCCTCAACTAGATCAAGAGATCGAGGGACGTCATCGTGTTGAACATGTGCTGAACACGGAGGTGCCGTACGTTCGGTACACTACTAGGAAAAGGCCTACTAGTGGCGCACCAGTTTTGCCTACTAAGGCGCACTACTGGTGCGCCACTAGTACCACGCCACTAGTATTATATACTAATGGCGCACCACTGGTGCGCCATTAGTATACCAGATACTAATAGGCGCATCGAAGTCTTGCATTACTAACCCTTAGGTGCTCCACTGGTATTCCCTCTAGGTGCGCCACTAATAGCCTTATACGTGCGCCACTAGTAATAAAGGATGATGCGCCACTAATAAGGGCTGAAATGCGCCACTAGTAATGTATTTGGAGAACAAAAAAAAATCCAAATTTACAGAAAACAACCTATAAGGAAAAGTAATTTAAAAACAAAAAATGAAATAGAATCATAATTTTTGTTATAGTAAGAATATTACAATGTCTTTACAAGTACCAAATAAAAGAAAAATTACAAAAGAAATAAAAGGAAATTCTAAAACTAATCTTGAGTAATCTTTTCTTCTTTTCTTTACTTTATCCCTGCAAAGAATGATAGAAATATGTGAGAATGAACATTGCAGAGAAGTGAAATTGAGCAATTATTTGCATCCGACATCGAAGATCTAAGATACCTTGAATCATAGACATGGGTCATTTCATGAAGCCAAGAGTCTATGCCATTCAAGATGCATAGTTCCCTGTCAGAAGAACTTAATTATTCAGTAAACACAGTCCTAAGCTTTTTACATGAGACAAAACATAAGGTACATGCTTGACCTAAGCTACGGCCATGCTAATTATGCTAACAACACACATGCAGCTAGCTAATCAAGATTACTACTAACATAATTCACCGAAAAGAGTAACAGGTGATGCATCAAAGGAATCGGCGGATCCGATCACATTAGACGAGCCTAGGTGTGTGGATCCAAAACAAAGTGTGCTAATCTTTGATAAATGAAAGTTAAGGTTAATAATCTAAACTTTAATATTCTGAACTTTATTACAGTTTAGACCAAGGAGAGATGCTCTATTCCTAAGAAATTAACTATTTAGTGACATAAACATTGTGATTGATGTGACGATGAAGGAGTTTAAGTTACATACCTCATGCATTGTGCCACCGTCCGGTCTTGCTCATTGTGCCATAGGGTCCTCATCTCGACAGTGTATGCGTTTTGAAATGAGAATGTGTTCTATTCTAGAACCATAACTGAATTCTTCAGCTCCAACGGTTTGATTAAAGCAAGTATAAGCTCCTCCTGCACAAAACAAATGAAGGAAGCATACGGTACATCATTAGCATGTGATTATCATGAAGTACACTATAGTTGTAATAATCCTATATAACTATAAAAGTATAAAGTCAATCCCCACTGAACATTTTTCCTGCCCTCACAGCCTACCACATCAGCAAATTACTAACTTCTTTTAGTTGTTCAAAGATGGAAACCAGCACTGATATACGTGCAAAGTTCTGAGGACATTGTTTAACCAATAGTAAAATATGTACTTACATTGTTGGTTCTAAGGACATGGAGTAATAAGCTATAATAAAGTTGCAAAATTATGAGAAGAATAAGAGTAGCAAGTAAATAACGAAGCATGATACCTTTCATGGTATTTTTATTTGAAAGCATCCAATAAGGGACCTCCATGTTCTCTCAACATGTATGTCGACCACTCACGAAACCTTGAATCAAGTAAAATTCAGTAAAACACCTACACATGTTCTCTCGCAACTAGGACATCCTAAGCAAGTACATAGATTCCTATATACCTAAGCAACTCTTGAATCGATCTAAACATCTAAAATTCAGAGCTTGAACCCTAGGCTAGTGACAGATTCGATCAGAATGCAAAGCGAGCGAGAGAGATAATAAGGAGGATTACAGGAGATCTCAATGCAGAAGAGCGTCGATGCAGTGAAGAGGCGAGGCGGTGAAGGCGTAGCACCATAGTACCATCCATGGCGGAACCCTCTGCTGCACCAAAGCAGACGACACCAGCCACGATGGGCACCACAGGCGCTTGAGCAGCTGCACACCGACGCCAAAGACCACCACGGTGTATACAAAAAAAAATTTAGGGCTTGCAAACAGGTCACGCTTCTACTCTTCCTTTAATACAAATATACAATGTTTACAAATATATTACAAAAGTAATTTTTAAAAATCCTAAACTAATTTTCATTGCTTTAATACAAATACAATGTTTACAATATATTACAAAAGCAATAAAGCCCCAAAGTCAAAAATAGGGCATATTCTTATACATGAGACTAGAAGCGAGCCTTCTCAAATCCTTGCTCCTTGCTCCTCACAGGCATCTCGCCCTCCAAACCACTGACTAGAAGAACCTGCAAAAGAGTAGTAGCAGCATTGGCAGATCAAATCTCCAAAACCAGGCAGTATTGCTTCAAGTATCATGCGGCATATTCTTCATGATCAATATGAATTCTTATAACTAACCAATACCGTTGTTGCCAAATGGTTAAGTCTACTGCCTACTGCCAATGCATAATTAGCACACACAAGGATTTTATTGAGTGAAACAAAATTATCATCCATACTTCCTCTACTGCCTACACATCCAACAGGATAAAAAGAAACATTTTTCAGCAAAATCGAGTTAAATAGATGGATGAAGCTGGTATCTCACGAGCCTGTACATCGTGAGTAATAAGTACTACACACATCGTGAGCTGGGTTTCTTAGTATCTCAGTTTCCTTCCGACGAGTACAAACTAGTAATGGGATGTACTACGTACCAACTAGAACCACTTGGTCATCGAGGGAACACGAGGCGCCTATCTGCTTGAGAACTAATTATCAACAAAGGTTTGAGACGTTCAGCCCGTCATCTCCTAGTATAGTAGTAGTAGGCAAATTAATTAATTCACTAGCAGTTTTTGAGCATGGTCCTATGATCCTCCTGACGAAAGATAGATTGATACACTAATGAGCAAATCAAATTCGGGAGGGAGAGGAAGAAAACTCACAGCCAGGTAGATTCCTCACCGCCCACCTCACAGTCACACCTCGCCGCCGGGCAGATTCCCCATGGTCGCTGCCCCCACCCTCTCACCCTTCACCTCCACCTCCCTGCGCGCAACCGCACTGATGCGTAGTCGCCCAAGCAGAACAACCACGCAGAGGAAGCCACCCCCTCCTCTCCCGGCGGGGTGCAGCGCTGCAGCCGTCGATCTGGGAGCCGCCTGGCCGTGCCCACGGGGATCCCTGCCCGATGGAGGACGGGGACAAGAGCTGGAGATGGGGGAGAAGGAGATGTGGAGAGCGAAGGGGAGGGCCGGCTGGCCACTGGGTGGGCGGAGAACGGCGGCGGAGGAGGACGAAGACGACCGCTAGGTGGGCGGAGAACGGCGGCCGGCGAAGAAGAGAAACAGACACGGGCGCCTCCACCAGCCACGGACACGGCATCCGGATCGAGGTCCCGGTTGGCCTAGGGTTTCGTGGCGGCGCACTTGAGGCTCGATTGGGCGTGTCCGTGAGGGAATCTGTAGGGGCGGCGTCGAGCTTCAGGACGGTGGCGAGTTCGGAGGGCTGGTAGGCGGCGGGGTGGAGGTGGGGTGAGGCTGGGTCTCATGAGCTCGAGGGACAAGGGGGATTCGGGAGAGGACTGGGAGGCGGATGGGGTAGGAGAGGTCTAGGGCCGGCAGCGGAAGGAGGGCTGCGGTGGCCGGCCGGCGGCGTAGATGAGGGGACGTGGTGGCCGACGGCTGTTGGTGGAGTTGAGGAATCGTGAGAGGGAGCTCGAGCTATGCGGTGGAAAAGAAAAAGGCGGGCCGGTCGGTGCAGCACATAGCAATGGCACATCACGGGGTGGTGCGCCGTTGCTAGCCAAAAATGCCCACCTCCCCTGGCTTACCAATGGCGCATCTTTGCCAGGTCTTCCATTTCTACTTAAAATAGCAATGGCACATTTGCTAAAGGTGCGCCATTGGTAAGCCTGTGGAAGGGGGTGGACCCGGGGAAAAATAGCAATGGCGCATTGGACTAACGGTGCGCCACTACTAAAAAAATAACAATGGCGCACCTGCTTTAGGTGCGCCACTGCTATATAGTAGTGGCGCACCACCCCCATGGTGCGCCATTAATAGGGATATTGGCTATAGCCATTTTCCTAGTAGTGGTACTTGGGTCAGTTGGATCGTGAAGACGTTCGACTACATCAAACGCGTTACTAAACGCTTCCGCTTTCAGTCTACGAGGGTACGTGGACACACTCTCCCTGCTCGTTGCTATGCTTCTTCTAGATAGATCTTGCGTGATCGTAGGAATTTTTTTGAAATACTACGTTACCCAACATGGCTCCCAGCACACGTGTGGGCGTTAGAGTTGTCCTTCTTTTTTTGTTGGAAAGTAGATTTCGTGGTCTTTCCAACCCAATTGGATTTACCTTCAAATTTGTTCGGAGCATTGAGATATCGACGAAACAATCTGACGCTGCAGCAGAATCCGAGTTAAACTACAAGTTCAAAGGGCCCACGAGCATTGAGATATCGACGAAAGAATCTGACGCTGCATCACCTCCACTTGGGCCCATGAGCCTTGTACGACCTAGGGTTAGTTTTAGGCTGCCTTGGGACATCCTCCCACCTCCTTGGCCGCCACCCCTTGCTCCTATATAAGTAGATCCAGCTAGTAGCTTTTTCCTTGGCATTTGTTTAGTTAAAAGTTAGCCATTGCAATTTTGTATACTTCGTCTGTGTCCAACGACCAGACCAAGACCGCTTCCGGATTCCCATCTTTATCAATACTCCATCTATATTCGCAATATTCAGATTGCTTTTATCATATTCTTGCTTCTTCTTCGATTGCTTGCAGTAATAAACCTTCGTGGTCAGGCTGATCGTGCTTCTGACATCGTCAGTAACCTCCCGGAGATTGGTTTAGCGATTAGTAATGCGCAACGTCGTGCATGTTTGTAGTCGGGTTGTGAAATTCACCTCCACCAAATCGATAGTTATCATCTCATCAAAAGATCGAGACACCCCTCCTCTATCAAGTGGTATCAGTTTTCAAATTGCTCGGTGAGAATTTCCAGTTTTCTCTAGATTAGATTTATTTTCTTACCTATTGTCCAGAAAAAGAAAGCCCCCAAAAAAGTTAGATCTGTTTATCCTTTGTCCAAGACAGTCTGAGCCTTTACAATTTTATTTTCATTGTTTGCATTATTGTGCCGAGTTGTTGGTCTTAGTGTCTAGTTCGTTTAGAGTTTCGAGTTCTGTTCACATTAGTCACGCCGTCGCTGCATCGTTATTCCTTCAGCTGTCCACCATCCCATCCATCAATTTCCACCACGTTCTACCCACCGTTCATTGTCATAATCATAGTTGAGGTCGTCCACATATTCGCTTGATCCAATCAGCATCTTATCAGTTTGTTTTCGAAAGAGGGAGAGAGAAAAAAAGACAGAGAAAAAATGTTAAAAAAAGTCAGAGAAAAAAAGGAAAGATAGAAAAAGAAAAGAGTGTGAGGAAAAAAAGAGAAGAAAAAAAATTCGGATCTATCTAGAGTCAATCTCATAGGGGAATTCGGATTGGAATCTTTTTTGTGCACTGATCAGTAAAACGAGCATATCTTCCTCATACGAAGTCCGTTTTGCCTCCATGAGTACTCAAATTAAAGGTAGCAACAAGCAGCATCTAAATAGTTGCAGAAGCTTCTTCAATATTCGACACCTCAAAATCGGCTTCTAAATAGGTCTTTTTGCCCTCCGTAGTTCACGAACACAGCTTGTTCTAGTTTTTTAGTCCAGTTTTAGAATTTTTTACTCTTCATATCTACTCGGAATTGAGTGGTTCTTTTTGCATTTAAAAGCTTGAGTCAGTGACATTCTTGATAAAAATTATCAGAAAATTGGCACAAACTTTTCCAGAGGAAAGTTAGAGAGAAAGTTGTTGGTATATTTTGGTTGGCAGTTGTTTCACATCATTATCTTTACTGCTATTGTGATCTTCACTTATATCTTGCTGTCCAGAGCTACTTCATGTCCTTTATTGAGGCTAGTTGTGCTACACCGTGACCTCATTAGTATTCTAGGCTCACTTCTTTAATCCGGTCTAGCCTAGGACCAGCACAGTACCATCGTCGAGCGTTTCTTCAACATTGCATCTCTGAATTGATTATTGCTAATCTTTTACTACCAAATATTTAAGCCTTCCAAGCTCCACAAATTTTCTACACCGTGTATACGTACGTTCCCCTGGCAATTGCTTTACTCAATCTTCGAAGTTATTTGACATCGCTGGTTGCTTGTCACCACCTGCTGCATGGTAAGAACTTGTAAGATGTTCATATTTGCTTTATTGTGATCGTTTTACCACCACATCCTAGTAGTTAACAGGAACATTATTCCCGAATTTTGTTTCTTGTTTCTACTAATCATGGCAGGTTCCGGAGTTGTTAGTTCTTGGGCTTCATCGATCGTGGGAGATTTGCCACCACCTAAGAAAATACAACAATGTCACAAGAGGAGCAACAACATCAGAATGCACATAATCAGTTTAATGTTTCCATGCCACCATTTATTGGTCGTTTTAGGCATGATATATATCTTGCTATATATATTGAATGGGAGTATGAAGTAAATGCTATATTTGCTTCTCATAATTTTGATGAGCGTAGAAAAAGTTAAAGCTGTGGTTAGTACGTTCAGTAGCTTTGCTTTAGTTTGGTGGAGTGAACATTGTCGGTTATAACCTGATTATATACCTACTACTTGGGATGATTTAAAACTTATCATGAGAGATAGATTCATCGATATTTATTATAATCGTGGCATGATAAAAAACTAGAACATTTAAAACAAGGTAGTGACACCGTAACAACATATTATGATGATTTACAAACTACCTTGTTGCATTCCTTTTTGGAAGAAAGTGAAGAAGATTTAATTGATAGATTTTGGGGAGGATTAAACCATGAAATTCAAGAGATGCTAATTCATGAAGAGTGTTATCCTATGGACCGTTTGTTTCGTCTTGCTTGCAAAGCTGAACAGGAAATAAAACGACGTGTTGCCCATAAGGAGAACAAGCACACGCTGCACATTCCAAGAGTTGATACGGTTGTTCCTTCAACTACTAGATGTACTATGACAACCACATCCATTGTTGTGAGGACTACGTCACCTCCACCATGTGACACATCACCCCCGAGAGTGGCTACATCATCTGAGTTGGTCATAAGGGGTAATCACAAAGGTACTGATCTTCCACCTCTACATGAGAATGATGAATGCCTTGTCAATTTAAATGCACCATCTAATGAGCTACCCACTACTTTGATCACACCACCTATTTTAGAGGACTATGTTGACAATTTGGCTTTGCCATGTGATCAAACAACTAAAATATTAACAATTTCGAGTGGACCCATTGAATTAACTGTTAATACGGAAGAACCATGTGAATGAGGAAATAAATCAGATTTGGATCAAATACATTTGAAAATAATCGTGCCAATGTTTAATCATTTTGATATGACCTCTAATATTGGTGATGATTCTGTGTCCAATGACCTATTGCATGTTTGCTTATTTAAGCATGTTGTAGCATGTAAATTTGATGCAAGTAAGGTTTATTCACCAATGTTGGGCTGGTTTAGTGATGAACATTGTCAACCTTTTGAGTTACAATATTTTCATGCCTTCTACTTCTTGTCATAAAATTTTGGCTTCAGATTTTATGAATTATGAAAGTTACTCATGTATACATGTGTCATATGTGCAAAAACCAAGGGAAGTAAATATTTGGATCACGATCTGCCTTATATAGGGCCCGATCTACACATTCCCGAACTGCTCCCACCAGCCTCGTCTAGAAAAAAAGGCCACGAGCCCACCCGCACCACATCTCCCTGATCCAAGCTCGCCCAGAACCTCCCCGCCGCTGGTGCCCCGCCTCGCCCCTCCCCCCCCCCCACGCCCACCCTGACCCCGCCGCCGGTGGTGCGCCCTACCGCGCACCGCCCTCACTCCGTCACCGGTGTCGCGCCCCTCCCAGAACCTCCCCATCGTCGGTACCTAGCCCCACCACTCCCGCACTGGCTTGGACCCCCGCCGTCGGTGAACCCCTCGCAGCTGCCCCGTCGACGGGATCGACCGCAGGAACGTCCTCAACGGCGACGGGATCGACCTCCTCCCGAGTCCCACGGCACCATGTTCCCTTCCGGCGACTGCCTCCGCCCCCTCGCGTTCCCCTTTGGTAGGCCGCAGCCGCCCCGCCCTCCCTCCGGCCACCCGCCCCGCCCACGCATTGAGCGCCACCAGCAGGTCCCATTCCCCTCCTCCTCCTCCTCGATGTGAAGGGGAGAGGACCCCTAACTCTGGCGAGCCCAAAAAATGACCTTCCCCGTGGCGCAGGTCTGAACTTCAACCTCGATCTTCCTCCTCTGGAGTTAAAGCAACTGATGCTAGCAACTTGTTGATGTTGCTCCTCCTCCTGCTCGTGTAGGCTGAGCTGCTCCCTCGAGCGTTGCTGCCCTTCTTTTTTTTTCGAGAAAATGCAAAAGCTTTGCTTCCCTTCTGCCTCCATCCTCTCTCCATGAATTGCAGGAACCAGATCTTGAGGAAGCTGAAATCGTAGCTGGGAGCAAGTCGCTCAAAAGAATTGGAAGATGCTTGTCTTTTTAGCCGCGATATATGCAGTGTCGGTATGGTCGACAAAAAATGGACATGAACCTGGAGTGGCTTCTTATCTTTGTTGTTTGAAGGGAAAGCTCGCTAGCCCAAAGAAAAGAACCCGACTTTGAGATTCACCAAAGCATATCCTTCATATTCATATCCAGCTCGCATTACGATGTACTTGGTCGCTGTTCTCGTGCGTGGACTGCAGTGACGGCTGAATCTGACCTTCCCAGGCATCACCTTTCTTCCTTCTCTCATTTTCATGTTCTTGCAACTAAGCTCCACTCATGTCTACTATTTCAGTCTATATTCTTAGCAGTACCAGAGATCCCAAATAAAAAATATGGCCTTTATATATTCATGCATATTCAGACTCACTCATCTCACTCGTTCCATTCATTCATCAGGAGAGGACCTGCTTGTGTGTTTGAATCTGCAGTGCAACAAAAAGTTGTTGCTCCTCTTCAAAACCAATTCAAGAACATCAATCTGAAAAGCAGACGACCGCCTTCTGTTACTACCACCCACAGATGCCCCGCTGCACAATGCGCCAACTAGCACCTGCACCCATGTTGTCATTTCAAAAAATGGATACAGAGAATGCTCTGTTTGTCTTGTATTACTATGCTTAATTTTTTTGTGAAGGTCAAACTGTTGTGTTCGAGAAGGTCAAGTATCTTATGTGTATCTCGGCAAGTTCAAACTATTTAAACATGCAAAGAAAAACATGGGAGATTTGCGATTTTTTAGAACTTGAAGTGACAAATAAATTTAAAAGAGAAGTCTAGAAAAATTCACTTCAAAACAAAATTACAACATGTGAGCATCAGTGTGTGGGTGTATATTCTATTATGTGTGTGTGTGTGTGTGTGTGTAACTTTGAACAAAAATAAACTCTAAAAGTTTACGAAACCCCAAAAAGCCTATAAGTTAAAATACAAAACAGTAGGAAATTTTTTGCGTCTCTGAAACTAAACCAAGAAGTTCAAATTTAAGATACATAGCAGGCCAAAGTTTATAAAAAAAATCGAAAAAGTTTGTATCTAAAAGGAAAGCAAGAAGTTCAAATTAACATAACGCATGACTTTAAATGTTTTTTTATAAAAATAACATTGTTTTATGGTTTCAAGAAAATGGAAGAGGAAAGTATTTCAAATAAACCAAGAAGTCCAAATTTTAAAAATAGAAGTTTGATATTTATAAAAAACACTTGTTTTCTTTCGTTACTAAAGAATAAAATTAAAGAAGTTCAAATTAAAATAAAAGGAGTAGTTTGATGTTTACGGAAAACTCAAATTCTTTCCATTTCTACAAAAATAAAAGTATAAGACTAAGAATAACAACCGGAAGTTCAATTTAAAATATGCTTTCCTTTTAAATTGTTCAATTTAAAACTCAAATTTAAAAAATAAGTTTTAAACTTTTGTAATTTAAAGATAATGTTTGATGCTTATTTAAAACATTTTTTTCTAAGAATAAGACTGAGAAGTTCAATTTAAAATAACATTGAAGTTCAAAGTATATAAAAAACTCAGATTTGTTGCAAGAAGTTCACGTGCACCTCCGTGCACGGTTCATAATTTATATTGCGGGGCGTCCGACATCCAATTACATGTTTTAAAATGGCAAAAAATGACATCCAACCTTCAATTGCGTGTAATTTGACGTATACACAGAAATGCGACAGAAGTTCATAGTGAAAACAACGAGAAGTTCAATACTACAAGGAATGCATTTCAGGTGAGGATAAAAGTATAGAATAATAAAAGCTTAAAAGGTTTATTGAAAGGAGTTCAAGTGCTCTGTCCGGGGAGGTTCAAAAATCATTGCGAGAGAGGTTCACCTTATATTTCCATGCTCGATTTTTTCGCATAAAAATCAAATACAATTCTTTAATCAAAATATAAAAAGGTGAAGTTCAAACTGAAATAACACAGAAGTTTGAAGTTTATTAAAACCTAAGATTTACCTGTTCAAAAAATAAAAAACACAACGCCATTTTTTGCACTTTTAAAAACAACTCATAAACGGAAAAAAATGGTTGCTCGGCGAGGAAAAGTTCAAAAAATTCTTGTGAGAGAGGTTCACCATGTATTTAGATGTCCAAAATACATAAAAAAATATGTTGTTTTTTGGGTTTTAAAATAATTCTCTCAAACCAGAGAGAAGTTCAAAGTGATAATAACCAGAAGTTCACGTACTACATGGTGTGTATTTCATACAAGAAAAAAACAATAAAGTGAAAACAGAATGAAGTTCAAACAGACATGCCCCAGAAGTTCAACTACTTCACGCAGTGCAAAAAACAGCACGTCAAAAACAAAGTGAAGTTCAAACAGACATGCCCCAGAAGTTCAACTACTTCACGCAGTGCGTTTCCATTCGCAATGAACGCAGAAATCATGATCTCGTCATTTCTCTAATTTACTTCAAAACGACAGGAATATCATCTGTGTAAGTTCAAGTCCTCGATCGGAGAAAGTTAAAAAATATATTGTGAGAGAGGTTTGTACAAAAGGAGTATCATTTGTATAACACTGATGAAATGGATGAGAAAATTACAAAGGAAAATATGTCATAGAAGTTCAACGTGAAAACATCAGGAAGTCCGACTACTATAGTGAATGAATTTGAGATGAAAAACTTTTAAAATCGTCGCGAGTATGAAAAAATGATCAACACGGGAAAGTTGCGTGTTTACAATAGCTTTCCATCGGTATATCACTTGCTCAATTGCAGTGAGTGGATGGAGAGCTACGAGCAGTGGATGAAGAGCTACGAGCAAGAAAAGCACGTGAAAAAACAGAGTGAAGTTCCGATAAATGGTTTAGAATTGCGATCGAAAATACGATTCACGTTTTTTATGTGAAGAAAAAACGGTTTTCAAAACTGCTCTTAAACCGCTTATATTTTGCCAAAAATTTAAGTTGGGTCATGATATTGGTGTCCATAGCTTTCCAACGGTATATCGCAAGCCCCATTTGGGCAATGTTGGCGGAAGTTCAACCTAGTTCACAGGGAAGTTCAACGTACTACTAGCGGGGCAGGTCAGGTTGTGATCAGAATATTATTCTAATCCCGTGATCAGAATAGTGTTTATGTGTGTGTGTGTGTGTGTGTGTGTGTGTGTGTGTGTGTGTGTGTGTGTGTGTGTGTGTGTGTGTGTGTGTGTATATATATATATATATAGACACACACACACACACAACATGTACACCTTGTCTCTTTTGTTAGCCACATTTTAGATTAAGCAACGTCGAGGACGGCTTTATTTTCAAGAAGGGGGGATGATGAGGACATGAGTACCTTGGATACGACCAAAAATATTGCATACATGTATATTTGTGAGGTGATTTCTTATGCAAACTATGCAATAATTTATTTATGTCATCGAGGACAAAAATTCACAGACTTTTATGCCATGTCTAATTGCAGGTGTATGGAACACTTGTACAATCCACATATGAAGATAAGGGAAAAAGAGAAGTTTAGGTGATGTTCAAAAAGTCCTCTCACGTCCCTTTTGTGCCAAGAGAAGATAGAGTCTCTCACGTTCTGGATTCGGATTCGGACTCCACACACATACCTGACTCAAAACGCCAAGAACTCTTTCATACCGACTCCGAATTGGGTGATTCTTTTTTCTTGGAAAGTAGATTTCGTGATCTTTCCAACCCAATTGGATCCACATTCAAATTCATCTGGAGCGTGGAGATATCGAGAAAACAATGTGATGCTGCAGCAGAATCCGAGTCAAACTACAAGTCCAAAGGTGTTGCATCACCTCCACTAGTGCCCATGAGCATTGTACAACCTAGGGTTAGTTTTAGGCTGCCTTCGGACGTCCTCCCACCTCCTTGACCGGCACCCGCCACTACAAAAAAAAGACACATCCGTGACATTTTGGGCCGAACAAAATTTTTTTGTCATACTTATGACAGTTCTATGACGATAATTGTGACAAAACCCGGTATCATCATAGATGTGGTGGGCTCCTACTTCTATGACAAAAAATCATGACAGAAAATGGGCTTTTCGCTTTGGGCGGGCCGGAGATGCAGCTGCATGAAATTCTTTGGGCCGTCCATGACGGAAAAAACCGTGGTAGAAGCGAGGGCGAGGAAAATATCGGGGAGTTCCCGGTTACGGTGGGTGGTCAGGGCCGAGCGATGAACGGAGGTTTGCGCATTTCTCTCGTACACGTACGCGCGTGTGTGCGAGGCGTTGCGCTCTAATTGAACCCGAGCGAGGCATTGGGCTCTAACTGAACCCGAGCGATTGCACTAGCTAGGTTACTGAACCGCGATCGATCCCTTGCTGTTAACTGAACCCGAGGGATTCCTTTGCTACTGCTGCTAACTGAAGCCGGTCGATGCTGCCTCTTGATGAACAGTGAGCATTGTTGGGGGTTTGGATGAACAGTTCCCGGTGGGGGGTTGGATGAACAGGACCCCGTGGGAGTAGAGGCCATTGTCGCAGGATGAACAGGACCCCGATCGATCGAGCCGGTTGGCGGGTGGATGAATAGGACCCCGATTGATCGAGCCTGTTGGGGGGGTGGATGAACAGGACCTCGTGGAGGGCTGGTTGAACAGTAGCCCGTGGAGGGGTGGTTGAACAGGACCCCGTGGAGAGGGCTGGTTGAACAGTAGCCGGTGGAGGCTGGATGAACAGGAGCCCGTGGATGAACAGTCGCAGATGGAGGCTGGAGGAGGTCGACGCTTGATGAACAGTAGCCCGTGGAGGCAGTCGATGATGGAGATGAACAGTATCTCGTGGAGTCCCGTTTTGCGATACGCCACACCCCTCCCGATGAACAGGACCCCCGTTTCGACCATAGCGCTCCAACACAAGTTTGTTTCCTCTGTTTTGCGGTACGCCACACCCCTCCCGATCAACATGACCCCGTTTTGACCGTAGGAGGTCCAAGAGAAGTCCGTTTCCTCTGTTTTGCGGTACGCCATACCCCTCCCGATGAACATGATGTCATTTCAACCGTGACAGGTCGAAGAGAAGGCCGTTTCCTCCGTTCTGCGGTACGCCATGCTTTGTTTCGACCGGCTGTTCCGTCCGAGCTGGTTGGCTCCCAATGAACACGAGGACGCAGTTTCTCCGTTCCGACCCAACCATGTACACGAGCCCTGCCATACGTATGCGCGAATAGACGTCCGAAACCCCGCCCGTATGTACGTACGTGGCCGTATTTACTTTCTTGCACCCTGGTCGATGTACGTATGTGTACACGATATTAACGGGACTGCGTGACATGCTACGTGTGCGCCTCTACTAAGACACGTGCCCTTCCTTACACGGCCACGGTTCATCGCTGCACCCTACAGACAGACCGATCGAGCAGTATGTACGTACACGTTCTCGACCAGAATGACAACACTATGTACGATTCGACCAGGTGGGTCCCGACTGTCAGGCACTTCCTTGTGTGCGAAGATGTAGCTGGTGGGTCCCAGCAGTCAGGCGGGAAACATTTTTTTCACAAAATACGGTGGCCTGTCCTGTGGGTCCCTGCTGTCAGGTGGAGGAATCATTATTTTCCGTGTAATAAGGAGGCACTTCCTTGCTGCGGCCATGGACCCAGCTGTCAGCCTCTCCACGTACAGTACTCTTCCGATGGAAGTCGTTCCTTGACCACATTAATGACGCCGCACCGAGAGCACCAAGACGGTGGATGACGGCGAGGCCTAGGAAGGGGACGACGCAGAGCCGGGGAAGACGCGGCAGTGGATGTCCACGCGGAGAGGAGTATGAGGGTTCACTGGTTCGGCTTCGATGTGAGGCTGCCGTCGCCGCAGAATAACAGGGGGTGCGGGTGAGTGGAGGGATGGCCTGGCCAGCGGTGGGAGTAGTAGTGGGCAGTGAGGCCTCCACGGCAAAGACGACCGCCATTGGAGGCGGGAGGCAAGGCACGACCGGCGCGCTGCTTTGGTAATTGAGCACGAAGACCAGAGGTTAAAGAAGCATGACGGCCGTTGGATGGACATTGTACGGTCACTACAGCTAGAATTGTTTATATTGACTAAGTTGACAAAGCCCTTGGTACGCGTCAACTTAGTAGCCCCACAGGTCAGTGATAACCCACAAGTATAGGGGATTGCAACAGTTTTCAAGGGTAGAGTATTCAACCCAAATTTATTGATTCGAGACAAGGGGAGCCAAAGAATATTCTCAAGTATTAGTAGCTGATTTGTCAATTCAAACACACCTGGATAACTTAGTATCTGCAGTAAAGTATTTAGTAGCAAAGTAATATGGAAGTAACGGTAACGATAGCAAAAGTAATATTTTTGGGTTTTGTAGTGATTGTAACAGTAGCAACGGAAAAGCAAATAAGCGAAGAACAATATGTGAAAAGCTCGTAGTCATTGGATCGGTGATGGAGAATTATGCCGGATGCGGTTCATCAGGTAACAATCATAACATAGTGTGACACAGAACTAGCTCCAATTCATCAATGTAATGTAGGCATGTATTCCGAATATAGTCATACATGCTTATGGAAAAGAACTTGCATGACATCTTTTGTCCTACCCTCCCGTGGCAGCGGGGTCCTAACAGAAACTAAGGGATATTAAGGCCTCCTTTTAATAGAGTACCGTAACAAAGCATTAACACATAGTGAATACATGAACTCCTCAAACTATGGTCATCACCGGGAGTGTTCCCGATTATTGTCACTTCGGGGTTGCCGGATCATAACACATAGTAGGTGACTATAGACTTGCAAGATAGGATCAAGAACTCACATATATTCATGAAAACACAATAGGTTCAGATCTGAAATCATGGAACTGCCCTAGTGACAAGCATTAAGCATAGCAAAGTCAGAGCAACATCAATCTCAGAACATAGTGGATACTAGCGATCAAACCCTAACAAAACTAACTCAATTACAAGATAGATCTCACCCAACCCATCACCGTCCAGCGATCCTACGATGGAATTACTCACGCATAGCGGTGAGCATCATGAAATTGGTGATGGAGGATGGTTGATGATGACGACGGCGACGGATTCCCCTCTCTGGAGCCCCGAACAGACTCCAGATCAGCCCTCCTGAGAGGTTTTAGGGCTTGGTGGCGGCTCCGTATCGTAAATCGTGATGAATCCTTCTCTCTGATTTTTTTCTCCCCGAAAGTGAATATATGGAGGTGGAGTTGAGGTCGGTGGAGCATCAGGGGCCCACGAGGCAGGGGCGCGCCCCCACCCTCGTGGACAGGGTGTGGGCCCCCTGACGTGGATTCTACTTCCAATATTTTTAATATATTCCAAAAATATGTTCCGTGGAGTTTCAGGTCATTCCGAGAACTTTTTTTTCTGCACATAAATAACACCATGGCAATTCTACTGAAAACACCGTCAGTCCAGGTTAGTTCCATTCAAATCATGCAAGTTAGAGTCCAAAACAAGGGCAAAAGTGTTTGGAAAAGTAGATACGACGGAGACGTATCAACTCCCCCAAGCTTAAACCTTTGCTTGTCCTCAAGCAATTCAGTTGATAAACTGAAAGTGATAAAGGAAAACTTTTACAAACTCTGTTTGCTCTTGTTGTTGTAAATATGTAAAGCCAGCATTCAAGTTTTTAGCAAAGATTATAACTAACCACATTCACAATAAGTCTTAGGTCTCATGTTTACTCATATCAATGGCATAATCAACTAGCGAGCAATAATAATAAATCTCGGATGACAACACTTTCTCAAAACAATCATGATATGATATAACAAGATGGTATCTCGCTAGCCCTTTCTGAGACCGCAAAACATAAATGCAGAGCACCTTTAAAGATCAAGGACTGACTAGACATTGTAATTCATGGTAAAAGAGATCCATTCATAGTCATACCCAATATAAATTAATAGTAATCGATGCAAATGACAGATGTGCTCTCCAGCCAGTGCTTTTTAATAAGAGGGTGATGACTCAACATAAAAGTAAATAGATAGGCCCTTCGCAGAGGGAAGCGAGGATTTGTAGAGGTGCGAGCTCGATTTTGAAATAGAGATAAATAATATTTTGAGCGGCATACTTTCATTGTCAACATAACAACCAAGAGATGGCGATATCTTCCATGCTACACACATTATAGGCTGTTCCCAAACAGAATGGTAAAGTTTATACCCCCCTCCACCAACAAGCATCAATCCATGGCTTGCTCGAAACAACGAGTGCCTCCAACTAACAACAGTCGCAGGGGGAGTTTTGTTTGCAATTATTTTGATTTGATTTGCATAAAGCATGGGGCTGGGCATCCCGGTGACTAGCCATTTTCTCGTGAGTGAGGAGCGGAGTCCACTCCTCTTGAGAATAACCCGCCTAGCATGGAAGATACAGACAACCCTAGTTGATACATGAGCTATTCGAGCATACAAAACAGAATTTCATTTGAAGGTTTAAGTTTGGCACATACAAATTTACTTGGAACGGCAGGTAGATACCGCATATAGGAAGGTATAGTGGACTCATATGGAATAACTTTGAGGTTTAAGGGATTGGATGCACAAGCAGTATTCCCGCTTAGTACAAGTGAAGGCTAGCAAAAGACTGGGAAGCGACCAACTAGAGAGCGACAAAAGTCATGAACATGCATTAAAATTAATAAACATTGAGTACAAGCATGAGTAGGATATAATCCACCATGAACATAAATATCGTGAAGGCTATGTTGATTTGTTTCAACTACATGTGTGAACATGTGCCAAGTCAAGTCACATAAATCATTCAAAGGAGGATACCACCCCACTATACCACATCACAACCATTTTAATAGCATGTTGGCACACAAGGTAAACCATTATAACTCATAGCTAATTAAGCATGGCACGAGCAACTATAATCTCTAATTGTCATTGCAAACATGTTTATTCATAATAGGCTGAATCAGGAACGATGAACTTATCATATTTACAAAAACAAGGGAGGTCGAGTTCATACCAGCTTCTCTCATCTCAATCAGTCCATCATATATCGTCATAATTGCCTTTCACTTGCACGACCGAACGATGTGAAAATAATAAGAGTGCATGCGCATTGGACTAAGCTGGAATCTGCGAGCATTCAATAAACAGGAGAAGACAAGGCAATATGGGCTCTTGGTTAAATCAACAATAATGCATATAAGAGCCACCTCAACAATTTAATCATGGTCTTCTCCTATCGACCCCCAAAGAAAAGAAAAGAAATAAAACTATTTACACGGGAAAGCTCCGAACAAGCAAAAGAAGAACAAGAAATATTTTTGGGTTTTCTTTTTAATTATTACTACTACAGCAAGAAAAGTAAACTAACTAAAAGCTACACTAATTTTTTTGGTTTTTCTGAAGAAAGCAAGAAAAAAAAAAGAAAAAAAACTAGCATGGATAGTACAATGAAAGAGTATGAGCACCGACAACTAGCAATGAGTGTGTGAACATGAATGTAATGTCGGTGAGAAATACGTACTCCCCCAAGCTTAGGCTTTTGGCCTAAGTTGGTTTATTGCCACGGATGGCCTGGCGGATATCCATAGTTGTAGTTGGGGTCGTACTGAGATGCAGCGGCTATTGCCTCCTGAGCTGCAGCGTGACGGCGGGCTACCTCCGCCCTCCTCTCATACTCATCTGCCTCCTCTCTGGTAATAAAATGTCTTCCTTTTGCCTGATAATCAAAGAAGGCAGGAGCAGGGAGAGTAATACGGACAACATGAGGCCTGTCAAAGATTAAGCGATACCGGAGAGGTGATTCATTCCTCTCGACAAACTGATGGTGAGCCATAGCATTAAAGTCTAGATAAGTAGGATGCAATTCAATATCATCATCGCGTATGGTTACACCAAGAAAATCAGCTAAGCGGGTTGCATAAATTCCACCAAAGAAATCTCCATTAAACCTATTATGATGCAACCTACGTGCAACAATGGCTCCCAGTTATAAGATTTATCTCCTAACACAACACTCCTAAGAATACTGAGATCAGGGACACACATGTGACATGCTTCATCCTTACCATTTATGCATCTACCTATGAAGAGAGCAAAATAATGTATAGCAGGAAAATGAATACTCCCTATGGTAGCTTGTGTTATGTCTCTAGATTCCCTCAAAGTTATACTAGCAAGAAATTCTCTAAATTCAGACTTGCAGGGTTCACTAGTACTACCCCATTGTGGAAGTTTGCAAGCAGTGGTAAAATCCTCTAAGTCCATGGTGTAAGATTTTTCATAGAGATCAAATAGGACAGTTTGAGAATTGCATGAAGATGAAAATTAAAACCTCCTCACAAAGGAACTAGTGAGATAGTGGTACTGGCGGCACTTTTCTCCCTTGAAGCTTACAAGGTCAGCGTTACGCAAATACGCGTTAAATTCTTCCTTAATTCCTGCTCGATCCATAAAGCCTTCTGAAGGCCATTCACAAGGCCGCACTGGAGCGTTCCTTGGTGGCTCATCATCGGCATCGCGCATTGCGAGCCTGGGTCCTAGCTTCCTTGAAGGACCACCTTGGTAAATTTTCCTAAGCATATTTCTTCCTCTGAAAAATTTCTGAAATTTTTAGTAACTTCAAATAAAAGTGAACCAAGCTCAACAAAATTGATAGCAACTACTCCTACAAGTGCCAAGAGACTATATCAAGCATTAGAACTACTTGGAACAATATAAATTTGACATGCAAGCTCAAGAACATGGTCACCTAGGCAGCACAAATTTGGAATGAATAAAGCACTAGAACAAAAACTAATTGGACCAATGGAGGAGTCACATACCAAGGAACAATCCCCCCAAGCAGTTTTGTGAGAGGTGCTTTGAGCAAGGAGATCGAAAATCGCAGAAAAGTGGGCTAGAACTCGTGCTTGAGCTGGATAGTGATTTTTTTGGGAGAAAGAAGAAGTGTGTGGGTGCAGGAATAAGTGGAGGGGAGCCACCGTGGGCCCACGAGGCAGGGGCGCGCCCTGGACCCTCGTGGCCAGGTGCTTGCTCCCCCTGCTGTGTTCTCAGTTCCAGATATTCTCAAATATTCCAGAAAAAATCATATTTCAATTTCAGGGCATTTGGACAACTTTTATTTTTGGGGTATTTTTATATTGCATGGATAATTCAGAAAACAGACAGAAAAAATACTATTTTTGCTTTATTTCAACTAAATAACATAAGTTAAAAGGAGGGTACAGAAGGTTGTGCCTTCTAGTTTCATCCATCTCATGCTCATCAACAGGAATCCACTAACAAGGTTGATCAAGTCTTGTTAACAAACTCATTCCGACTAACATGGAACCGGAGAAATTTTGAATAACACTATGTTACCTCAACGGGGATATGCACATCCCTTATAATAATAATATCATATTTCTTCTTGACAGTAGGAAGAGGAAATTCAAAACCTCCAAAAATAATCGATGGAATTTTTCCAATAGAGTTGATACGGTGAACTTGAGGTTGTTTCCTCGGAAAGTGTACCGTATGCTCAATACCATTAACCTGAAACGTGACATTGCCTTCGTTGCAATTAATAACAGCCCCTGCAGTATTCAAAAAAGGTCTTCCAAGAATAATAGACATATTATCGTCCTCGGGGATATCAAGAATAACAAAGTTCGTCAAAATAGTAACATTTGTAACGACAACAGGCACATCCTTACAAATACCGACAGTTATAGCAGTTGATTTATCGGCCATTTGCAAAGATATTTCAGTAGGTGTCAACTTATTCAAGTCAAGTCTACGATATAAAGAGAGAGGCATAACACTAACACCGGCTCCAAGATCACATAAAGCAGTTTTAACATAATTTCTTTTAATGGAGCATGGTATAGTTGGTACTCCTGGATCTCCAAGTTTCTTAGGTATTCCACCCTTAAAAGTATAATTAGCAAGCATGGTGGAAATTTCAGCTTCTGGTATCTTTCTTTTATTAGTAACAATTTCTTTCATATACTTAGCATAAGGACTCATTTTGAGCATATCAGTTAATCGCATACGCTAGAAGATAGGCCTAATCATTTCAGCAAAGCGCTCAAAATCCTCATCATCCTTTTTCTTGGATGGTTTCGGAGGGAAAGGCATGGGTTTCTGTCCCATGGCTCCCTTTCTTTACCGTGCTTCCTAGCAACAAAGTCTCTCTTATCATAATGTTGATTCTTTGATTGTGGGTTATCAAGATCAACAACAGGTTCAATTTCTACATCATTATCATTTCTAGGTTGAGCATCACCGTGAACATTATCATTAACATTTTCATTAGGTTCATGTTCATTACGAGACTGTATTTCAGCATCAGAAATAGAAATATCATTTGGATTCTCAGGTGGTTCAGCAATAGGTTCACTAGAAGCATGCAAAGTCCTATCATTTTTTTTCTTCTTTTTAGAAGGACTAGGTGCATCTATATTATTTCTCTGAGAATCTTGCTCAGTTCTCTTAGGATGGCCTTCAGGATACAAAGGTTCCTGAGTCATTTTACCAGTTCTAGTAGCCACTCTAACAACATATTCATTATTCTTATTATTTAATTCATTGAGCAAATTATTTTGAGCTTTAAGTACTTGTTCTACTTGAGTGGTGACCATAGAAGCATGTTTACTAATGAGTTTAAGTTCACCCTTAACTCTAGACATATAATCACCCAAGTGTTCAATCATATAAGCATTTTGTTTTAATTGTCTACCAAAATAAGCATTGAAGTCTTCTTGCTTAACCATAAAGTTATCAAACTCATCTAAGCATTGGCTAGCAAACTTAATAGGAGGGACTTTAGCTTTATCATATCTATAGAGAGAATTTACCTTTACTACCTGTGTCGGGTTATCAAAACCATGAGTTTCTTCAATAGGTGATGAACTAGGATCATATATTTCTTCAACAGGCGGTAAATTAAGACCATGTATTTCTTCAATAGGAGGTAAATTCTTAACATCTTCATCTTTATTACCTTTCTCTTTCATATATTTCTTTGCCTCTTGCATATCTTCAGGACTGAGAAATAGAACACCTCTCTTCTTCGGAGTTGGTTTAGGAATAGGCTCAGGAGTTGGCTCAGTAAGTGTCCAATTATTTTCATTTGTCAACATATTATTCAATAGAATTTCAGCTTCATCCGTGTTCTTTCCTGAAAATGAACCAACACAACTATCCGGTAATCTCTGGAAGCATCGGTTAGTCCATTATAAAAGATATCAAGTATTTCATTTTTCTTAAGAGGATGATCAGGCAAAGCATTAAGTAATTGGAGAAGCCTCCCCCAAGCTTGTGGGAGACTCTCTTCTTCAATTTGCACAAAATTATATATATCCCTTAAAGCAGCTTGTTTCTTATGAGTAGGGAAATATTTAGCAGAGAAGTAATAAATCATATCTTGGGGACTACGCACACTACCAGGATCAAGAGAATTAAACCATATCTTAGCATCACCCTTTAATGAGAACGGAAATATTTTAAGGATATAAAAGTAGCGAGATTTCTCATCATTAGTAAATAGGGTGGCTATATCATTTAATTTGGTAAGATGTGCCACAACAGTTTCAGATTCATAGCCATAAAAAGGATCAGATTCAACGAAAGTAATTATATTAGGATCAACAGAGAATTCATAATCCTTATCAGTAACACATATAGGTGAAGTAGCAAATGCAGGGTCAGGTTTCATTCTAACATTAAGAGATTGCTGCTTCCATTTAGCAAATAATCTTTTAAGATCGTATCTATCATTGCAAGCAAGAATAGCTCTAGCAGCTTCTTCCTCCAAAACATAACCCTCAGGAACAATAGGTAATACATATTTATTAGGGAGAGAGCCTTCATCATCACTATATTCGATATTATCAATAATTTCATTCTCTCTAGCCCTAGCAAGTTGTTCATCAAGAAATTCACCAAGTGGCACAATAGTATCAAGCATAGAAGTAGTTTCATCATAAGTAACATGCATAGCAGAAGTGGCATCATCAATAACATGCGACATAACAGAATTAATAGCAGAAGCAGGTTTAGGTGTCGCAAGCTTACTCAAAACAGAAGGTGAATCAAGTGCAGAGCTAGATGGCAGTTCCTTACCTCCCCTCGTAGTTGAGGGATAAATTTTTGTCTTAGCGTCTTTCAAGTTCTTCATAGTGACCAGCAGATATAAATCCCAAGTGACTCAAAGAATAGAGCTATGCTCCCCGGCAACGGCGCCAGAAAATAGACTTGATAACCCACAAGTATATGGGATCGCAACCTTTTTCGAGGGTAGAGTATTCAACCCAAATTTATTGATTCGACACAAGGGGAGCCAAAGAATATTCTCAAGTATTAGCAGCTGAGTTGTCAATTCAACCACACCTGGATAACTTAGTATCTGCAGCAAAGTATTTAGAAGCAAAGTAATATGGAAGTAATGGTAACGATAGAAAAAGTAATATTTTTGGGTTTTGTAGTGATTGTAACAGTAGCAACGGAAAAGTATATAAGCGAAGAACAATATGTGAAAAGCTCATAGGCATTGGATCGATGATGGAGAATTATGCCGGATGCGGTTCATCATGTAACAATCATAACATAGGGTGACACAGAACTAGCTCCAATTCATCAATGTAATGTAGGCATGTATTCCGAATATAGTCATACGTGCTTATGGAAAAGAACTTGCATGACATCTTTTGTCCTACCCTCCCGTGGCAGTGGGGTCCTAACGGAAACTAAGGGATATTAAGGCCTCCTTTTAATAGAGTACTGGAACAAAGCATTAACACATAGTGAATACATGAACTCCTCAAACTATGGTCATCACCGGGAGTGGTCCCGATTATTGTCACTTCGGTATTGCCGGATCATAACACATAGTAGGTGACTGTAGACTTGCAAGATAGGATCAAGAACTCACATATATTCATGAAAACATAATAGGTTCAGATCTAAAATCATGGCACTCGGGCCCTAGTGACAAGCATTAAGCATAGCAAAGTCATGCAACATCAATCTCAGAACATAGTGGATACCAGGGATCAAACCCTAACAAAACTAACTCAATCACATGATAGATCTCATCCAACCCATCACCGTCCAGCAAGACTACGATGGAATTACTCACGCACGGCGGTGAGCATCATGAGATTGGTGATGGAGGATGGTTGATGATGACGACGACGGTGGATTCCCCTCTCCAGAGCCCCGAACGGACTCCAGATCAGCCCTCCCGAGAGGTTTTAGGGCTTGGCAGCGGCTCCATATCGTAAAATGCGATGAATCCTTCTCTTTGATTTTTTTCTCCCCGAAAGTGAATATATGGAGGTGGAGTTGAGGTCGGTGGAGCATAAGGGGACGCACGAGGCAGGGGGGCGCGCCCAGGGGGACATGCGCGCCCCCACCCTCGTGGACAGGGTGTGGGCCCCGTGACGTGGATTCTTCTTCCCGTATTTTTTAATATTTTCCAAAAATATGTTCCGTGGAGTTTCAGGTCACTCCGAGAACTTTTGTTTCTGCACATAAATAACACCATGGAAATTCTGCTGAAAACAATGTCAGTCCGGGTTAGTCCCATTCATATCATGCAAGTTAGAGTCCAAAACAAGGGCAAAAGTGTTTGGAAAAGTAGATACGACGGAGACGTAACAGTCAGCCATCGAAACGGTGCGCCCCATATGTCAGGGGGAGGAATCATTTTTTCTGCGGGTGAAGCTAGAATATCCGAGATTGAAGAAGAAGCACGACATCCATTGGATGGACATCCAACGGCCACTACTGCTTGAACCGTGTGTAGACTATAAGTTGACAAAGCCTTGCATACGCGTCAACTTACTTTTGAAACAAATGCAATCCAGGAGACTTGGAGTGCACTTCAAGGAAGCAACGAGGCGGCCACGAGGCAGGGAGGCGCGCCCAGGGGGTAGGCGCGCCCCCACCCTTGTGGGCCCCTCGTGGCTCCACCGACCTACTTCTTTCGCCTATATATACTCTTATACCCTGAAAACATCCAGGGGAGCCACGAAGCCACTTTTCCACCGCCGCAACCTTCTGTACCCGTGAGATCCCATCATGGGGCCTTTTCCGGCGCTCCGCCGGTGGGGGAATCGATCACGGAGGGCTTCTACATCAACACCATAGCCTTTCTGATCATGTGTGAGTATTTTACATTAGACCTTCGGGTCCATAGTTATTAGCTAGATGGCTTCTTCTCTCTCTTTGGATCTCAATACAAAGTTCTCCTCGATCTTCTTGGAGATATATTCGATGTAATTCTTTTTGCGGTGTGTTTGTCGAGATCCGATGAATTGTGGGTTTATGATCAAGATTTTCAATGAACAATATTTGATTCTTCTCTGAATTCTTATATGCATGATCTAATATCTCTGCAAGTCTCTTTGAATTATCAGTTTGGTTTGGCCTACTAGAGTGATCTTTCTTGCAATGGAAGAAGTGCTTAGCTTTGGGTTCAATCTTGCGGTGCTAGATCCCAGTGACAGAAATGGAAATGACACGTATTGTATTGTTGCCATCGAGGATAAAAAGATGGGGTTTATATCATATTTCTTGATTTTATCCCTCTACATCATGTCATCTTGCCTAATGTGTTACTCTGTTCTTATGAACTTAATACTCTAGATGCATGCTGCATAGCGGTCGATGTGTGGAGTAATAGTTGTAGATGCAGAATCATTTCGGTCTACTTGACACGGACGTGATGCCTATGTTCATGATCATGTCTAGATATTCTCATAACTATGCGCTTTTCTATCAATTGCTCGGCAGTAATTTGTTCACCCACAGTAATATATGCTATCATGAGAGAAGCCAGTAGTGAAACCTATGGCCCCCGGGTCTACTTTCTATCATATAAGTTTTCGATCTATTTTATTTTGCAATCTTTACTTTCCAATATATACAACAAAAATACCAAAAATATTTATCTTATTATCTTTATCAGATCTCACTTTTGCAAGTGGTCGTGAAGGGATTGACAACCCCTTTATCACGTTGGTTGCAAGGTTCTTGATTGTTTGTGCAGGTACTAGGCGATTTGCGTGTAGTCTCCTACTGGATTGATACCTTGGTTCTCAAAAACTGAGGGAAATACTTACGCCACTTTGCTGCACCACCCTTTCTTCTTCAAGGGAAAACCAACGCATGCTCAAGAGGTAGCACCGGCTCCTCCTCTGCTCCGCCACCTCTCTCCTTCCCGCCGGGGTTTTCGCCCCGGCCTCGGTTCGCCGCAGCTGCGCGTGCTCTGATGAGTCAAACCCCCTCAGTGCTTGCTCGGAGATGTAGATTAGGGGTTTATTTCATAGGCATGTGCTAGTAGTTAGTGGATTCGATAGGATTCTAGCAGATCTGATTGGATGCGATCCCAATCGAATCCAATCAGACTGATCTGTTCTTGTTTTGTACAGTGTGTGTGCTAGGATAATTTTCTTGTGCTACTGCTAGTGTGTCCTATGATCTGTGTTCATGCTAGTAGCTGTGTTCATCCTAGAATCATGTTCAGGTTGACTGATGAATGTTATACTGATGGCATGTTCATGTTGACTGATGAATGCTAGAATCATGTTGACTGATGGCATGTTCATGTTCAAGCTAGGATCATGTTCATGTTGTTGTTCCTGCTGGTAACATACATGTTCAAGCTAGGGTTTGTGTTGAATGTTATACGTGCATGTAGTAGGACCATTTTAGGATGCTGCCAAATGTGCATGGCTGCACATGGGTGCTATTGGCACTTGCTGTTGCAATTTTTAGATGTTTCCATGTTTAGGATAGTGCACTGATGAATGGCAGTTGCAGCAAAGCAGATGTCACTGATCAGTGGACTTGCCCAACAGCAAGTCCACTGATCAGTGGCATTTGCCGAACAACAAGTGTCATTGATAAGTGGCATTTTCCCCATAGGCAAACGCCACTTATCAATGCCACTTGCTGTTGGAAAAAATGCCACTTATTGATACGTCTCCAACGTAAATATTATTTTTGATTGCTCCATGCTACTTTATCTATTGTTTTGGACAATAATGGGCTTTATTTTCCACTTTTATATAATTTTTGGGACTAACCTATTAACCGGAGGCCCAGCCCAGAATTGCTGTTTTTTGCCTTTTTCAAGATTTCAAGAAATGAGAATATCAAACGAGTCCAAACGGAATGAAATCTTCGAAACGTGATTTTCTCATCGATAAAACCAGGAGACTTGGACCCTCCGTCAAGAAAGTCATGAGGTGGTCAAGAGGGTGGAGGGCGCCCCCCCCTAGGGCGCGCCCCCTGCCTCGTGGGCCCCTCAAAGCTCCACCGACGTACTCCTTCCTCCTATATATACCTCACGCACTTCAAACGATCAGAACAGGAGCCAAAAACCTAATTCCACCGCCGTACCTTCCTGTATCCATGAGATCCCATCTTGGGGCCTGTTCCGGAGCTCCGCCGGAGGGGTATCCACCACGGAGGGCTTCTACATCACCACCATAGCCCCTCCGATGAAGTGTGAGCAGTTTACTTCAGACCTTCGGGTCCATAGCTAGTAGCTAGATGGCTTCTTCTCTCTTTTTGGATCTCAATACAATGTTCTCCCCCTCTCTCGTGGAGATCTATTCGATGTAATCTTCTTTTTGCGGTGTGTTTGTTGAGACCGATGAATTGTGGGTTTATGATCCAGCTTATCTATGAATAATATTTGAATCTTCTCTAAATTCTTTTATGTATGATTGAGTTATCTTTGCAAGTCTCTTCGAATTATCCGTTTGGTTTGGCCAACTAGATTGGTAGTTCTTGCAATGGGAGAAGTGCATGGCTTTGGGTTCAAGATTGCGGTGTCCTTACCCAGTGATAGAAAGGGTTGCAAGGCACGTATTGTATTGTTGCCATCGAGGATAACAAGATGGGGTATTTATCATATTGCATGAATTTATTCCTCTACATCATGTCATCTTGCTTAAGGCGTTACTCTGTTTTTAACTTAATACTCTAGATGCATGCTGGATAGCGGTCGATGAGTGGAGTAATAGTAGTATATGCAGAATCGTTTCGATCTACTTGTCACGGACGTGATGCCTATATACATGATCATACCTAGATACCCTCATAACTATGCTCAATTCTGTCAATTGCTCAACAGTAATTTGTTCACCCACCATAGAATACTTATGCACTTGAGAGAAGCCACTAGTGAAACCCTATGGCCCCCGGGTCTATTCTCATCATATCAATCTCCATCACTTTTATACTTGCTTTGTTTTTACTTTGCCTTTTACTTTTCACTTTGCATCTTTATACCAAAAATACCAAAAATATTATCTCTATCATATGTCACTCTTGTAAGTGACCGTGAAGGGATTGACAACCCCTAATCGCGTTGGTTGCGAGTAGCTATCGTTTTGTGCAGGTACGAGGGACTTGCGCGTGGCCTCCTACTGGATTGATACCTTGGATCAAAAACTGAGGGAAATACTTACGCTACTGTGCTGCATCATCCTCTCCTCTTCGGGGAAAACCAACGCAAGCTCAAGACGTAGAAAGAAGGATTTCGGGCGCCGTTGCCTGGGAGTCTACGCAAAAGTCAACACACCAAGTACCCATCACAATCCCTATCTCTCGAATTACATTATTTGCCATTTGCCTCTCGTTTTCCTCTCCCCCACTTCACCCTTGCCGTTTTATTCGCCCTCTCTTTCCCAATCTCCTTCTCTTTTTCCCGTTGCCTTTTCCTCGTCCGTTTGTTTGCTCGTGTGTTGGATTGCTTGTTTGTCGTGATGGCTCAAGATGCTACCAAATTGTGTGACTTCACAAATACCAATAATAATGATTTCCTTAGCACTCCGATTGCTCCTCTTGCCAATACTGAATCTTGTGAAATCAATACTGCTTTGTTGAATATGGTTATGAAAGATCAATTCGCCGGCCTTCCTAGTGAAGATGTCGCTACTCATCTGAACAGCTTCGTCAATTTATGTGATATGCAAAAGAAAAAAGATGTCGATAATGATGTCGTTAAATTGAAGCTATTTCCTTTTTCGCTTAGAGATCGTGCTAAAGCGTGGTTTTCATCTTTGCCTAAAAATAGTATTGATTCTTGGAACAAGTACAAAGATGCTTTTATCTCTAAGTATTTTCCTCCCGCTAAGATTATCTCTCTTAGGAACGATATTATGAATTTTAAGCAACTTGATGATGAACATGTTGCACAAGCTTGGGAGAGAATGAAATTAATGATACGTAATTGTCCTACTCATGGTTTGAACTTATGGATGATTATACAAAAAATTTATGCTGGATTGAATTTTTCTTCTAGAAATCTTTTAGATTCGGCCGCGGGAAACACTTTTACGGAAATCACTTTAGGATATGCTACTAAACTCCTAGATAATATTATGGTTAATTATTCTCAATGGCATACTGAAAGATCTATTAATAAAAAAGTGCACGTGATAGAAGAAATCAATGTTTTGAGTGGAAAGATGGATGAACTTATGAAATTATTTGCTACTAAGAGTGTTTCTTCTGATCCTAATGATATGCCTTTGTCTACCTTGATTGATAATAATAATGAATCTATCGATGTGAATTTTGTTGGTAGGAATAATTTTGGTAACAACGCGTATAGAGGGAATTTTAATCCTAGGCCTTATCCTAGTAATCCTTCTAATAATTATGGAAATTCCTACAACAACTCTTATGGAAATTTTAATAAGATGCCCTCTGAATTTGAGAGTAGTGTTAAAGAGTTTATGAATTCGCAAAAGAATTTTAATGCTTTGCTTGAAGAGAAATTGCTTAAAGTTGATGATTTGGCTAGGAACGTTGATAGAATTTCTCTTGAGGTTGATTCTTTAAAGCTTAGATCTATTCCTCCTAAGCATGATATCAATGAGTCTCTCAAAGCTATGAGAATTTCCATTGATGAGTGCAAAGAAAGAACTGCTAGGATGCGTGCTTCTAAAGATGCCTTTATTAAAGAGTGTTCTTCTAATTCCTATGAAAATCAAGATGAAGATCTAAAAGTTATTGATGTGTCCCCTATTAAATCTTTGACTTGCAATATGAATCTTGATGAAACTGAATATGATCTTCCTTTACCTAGAAGGCGTTCTAAGAATTCAGAGTTTTTAGATCTTGATGATGAAATTGATAAAAGTGGGATTGAAAGAAATAAAAATCTAGATGTTGCTAAACCCACTATATTGGATCTCAAGGAATTTAATTATGAAAATTGCTCTTTAATTGATTGTATTTCCTTGTTGCAAACCGTTCTAAATTATCCTCATGCCTATAGTCAAAATAAAGCTTTTACCGAACACATTGTTGATGCCTTGATGCAAGCTTATGAAGAAAACCTTGAGTTGAAAGTTTCTATCCCTAGGAAACTCTATGATGAGTGGGAACCTACTATCAAAATTAAAATTAAAGATTATGAGTTTCATTCTTTGTGTGATTTGGGTGCTAGTGTCTCTACTATTCCCAAAACTTTGTGTGATTTGCTAGATTTCCGTGACTTTGATGATTCCTCTCTAAACTTGCATCTTGCGGATTACACTATTAAAAAGCCTATGGGAAGAATTTATGATGTTCTTATTGTTGCAAATAGGAATTATGTGTCCGTAGATTTTATCGTTCTTGATATAGATTGCAATCCTTCATGTCCTATTATTCTTGGTAGACCTTTCCTTAGAACGATTGGTGCAATTATTGATATGAAGGAAGGGAATATTAGATTCCAATTTCCATTAAAGAAAGGCATGGAACACTTCCCTAGAAAGAAAATAAAATTAACATATGAATCTATTATGAGAGCCACTTATGGATTGCCTACCAAAGATGGCAATACCTAGATCTATCCTTGCTTTTATGCCTAGTTAGGGGCGTTAAACGATAGCGCTTGTTGGGAGGCAACCCAATTTTATTTTTAGTTTTTTTTTGCTTCTGTTTAGGAATAAATAATCCATCTAGCCTCTTTTTAGATGTGGTTTTATCTTTTAATTAGTGTTTGTGCCAAGCTAGACCTATTGGATCTTCTTGGATGATAGTTATTTGATCTTGCTGTAATTTCCAGAAACTTTGCGCTCAGTGCCCGAATTGTTAAAAATTACCAGAACATGATAAAATATTGATTCCAATTTCTGCTGATCAATAAACAAATTTTCCAGGTCTTCTAAGTTTGATAGAAGTTTTTGAGTTCCAGCAGTTTGCGTTAGTTACAGATTACTACAGACTGTTCTGTTTTTGACAGATTCTGTTTTGCGTGTGTTGTTTGCTTATTTTGATGAATCTATGGCTAGTAAAATAGTTTATGATCCATAGATAAGTTGGAATACAGTAGGTTTAACACCAATATAAATAAAGAATGAGTTCATTACAGTACCTTAAAGTAGTCTTTTGTTTTCTTTCTCTAACGGAGCTCACGAGATTTCTATTGAGTTTTGTGTTGTGAAGTTTTCAAGTTTTGGGTGAATTCTTTTGATGGATTATGGAACAAGGAGTGGAAAGAGCCTAAGCTTGGGGATGCCCCTGGCACCCCCAAGATAATACAAGGACACCAAAAAGTCAAAGCTTGGGGATGCCCCGGAAGGCATCCCCTCTTTCGTCCACTTCCATTGGTAATTTACTTGGAGCTATATTTTTATTCACCACATGATATGTGTTTTGCTTGGAGCGTCTCGTATTATTTGCGTCTTTTCTTGTTAGTTTACCACAATCATCCTTGCTGTACACACCTTTTGAGAGAGCCATACATGAATTGGAATTTGATAGAATACTCTATGTGCTTCACTTATATCTTTTGAGCTTGATAGTTTTGCTCATAGTGCTTCACTTATATCTTTTGAGCGTGATAATTTTTGCTCTAGTGCTTCACTTAGATCTTTTAGAGCACGGTGGTGGATTTGTTTTAAAGAAACTTGATCTCTCATGCTTCACTTAGATTATTTTGAGAGTCGTTAATAGCATGGCAATTTGCTTAATGTTAATATACTTGGTATTCAAGATATGTGAAACTTTCTTTTGAGTGCGTTGAATACTAAGATAAGTTTGCTGCTTGATAATTGTTTTGAGATATGGAGGTGATAATATCAAAGTCGTGCTAGTTGAGTAGTTGTGAATTTTAGAAATGCTTGTGTTGAAGTTAGCAAATCCCGTAGCATGCACGTATGGTTAAAGTTGTGTAACAAATTTGAAACATGAAGTGTACCTGGCTTGTGCATCCTTATGAGTGGCGGTCGGGGATGAGCGATGGTCTTTTCCTACCAATCTATCCCCCTAGGAGCATGCGCGTAGTACTTGATTTTTGATGACTTCTAAATTTTTGCAATAAGTATATGAGTTCTTTTGACTAATGTTGAGTCCATGGATTATACGCACTTTTACCTTTCCGCCTTTGCTAGCCTCTTCGGTATCGTGCATTGCCCTTTCTCACCTTGAGAGTTGGTGCAAACTTCGCCGGTGCATCCAAACCCCGTGATATGATATGCTCTTTCACACATAAACCTCCTTATATCTTCCTCAAAACAGCCACCATACCTACCTATTATGGCATTTCCATAGCCATTCCGAGATATATTGCCATGCAACTTTCCACCGTTCCGTTCATCATCATCATGACATACTTTACTTTTGTCATATTGCCATTGCATGATCATGTAGTTGACATCTTATTTGTGGCAAAGCCACCATGCATTATTTTTCATACATGTCACTCTTGATTCATTGCACCATCCCGGTACACCGCCGGAGGCATTCATATAGAGTCATACCTTGTTCTAGTTTCGAGTTGTAATCCTTATGTTGTAATCAATAGAAGTGTCATGATCATCATTATTAGAGCATTGCCTAAATAAAAAAAATAGAAAGGCCAAAAAGAAAAAAAGAAAGGCCCAAAAAAAAGAAAATAAATAAAAAGGGTAATGCTACTATCTCTTTTTCCACACTTGTGCTTCAAAGTAACACCTTGTTCTTCATGTAGTTAGTCTCATATATTGTGCTTCAAAGTAGCACCATGTTTTTCATATAGTGAGTCTCTTAAGTTGTCTTTTTATACTAGTGGGAATTTTTCATTATAGAACTTGGCTTGTATATTCCTACGATGGGCTTCCTCAAAATGCCTTAGGTCTTCATGAGCAAGCAAGTTGGATGCACACCCACTAGTTTTCTTTTGTTGAGCATTCATAGCTCTAGTGCATCTGTTGCATGGCAATCCCTACTCCTCATGTTGACATCAATTGATGGGCATCTCCATAGCCCGTTGATTATCCTCGTCAATGTGAGACTTTCTCCTTTTTTGTCTTCTCCACACAATCCCCATCATCATATTCTATTCCACCCATAGTGCTATATCCATGGCTCACGCTCATGTATTGCGTGAAGGTTGAAAAGTTTGAGATTATTTAAGTATGAAACAATTGCTTGGCTTGTCATCGGGGGTATAGAAGTTGGGAACATCTTTGTGTGACGAAAATGAAACATAGCCTAACTATATGATTTTGTAGGGATGAACTTTCTTTTGCCATGCATTTTGAGAAGACATGATTACTTTGATTAGTATGCTTGAAGTATTATTATTTTTATGTCAATATGAACTTTTGTCTTGAATCTTTGGATCTGAATATTCATACCATGATTAAGAAGATTTACATTGAAATTATGCCAAAGTATCACCCGCATCAAAAATTCTCTTTTATCATTTACCTACTCGAGGACGAGCAGGAATTAAGCTTAGGGATGCCTCGATACGCTCCAACGTATCTATAATTTTGATTGCTCCATGCTACTTTATCTATTGTTTTGGACTATAATGGGCTTTATTTTCCACTTTTATATTATTTTTGGACTAACCTATTAACCGGAGGCCCAGCCTGTAATTGCTGTTTTTGCCTTTTTCAGATTTCAAGAAATGAATATCAAACGGAGTCCAAACGGAATGAAATCTTCGAAACGTGATTTTCTCATCGATAAGACCCAGGAGACTTGGACCCTCCGTCAAGAAAGCCACAAGGCGGTCACGAGGTGGGCGCGCCCCTAGGGCGCCCCCGCCTCGTGGGCCCCTCAAAGCTCCACCAACGCATCCTTCCTCCTATATATACATACGCACCCCAAACGATCGTAACAGGAGCTAAAACCTAATTCCACCGCTGCACCTTCCTGTATCCACGAGATCCCATCTTGGGGCCTGTTCGGAGCTCACGGGAGGGCATCCACCATGGAGGGCTTCTACATCAACACCATAGCCCCTCCGATGAAGTGTGAGTAGTTTACTTCAGACCTTCGGGTCCATAGCTAGTAGCTAGATGGCTTCTTCTCTCTTTTGGATCTCAATACAATGTTCTCCCCTCTCTCGTGGAGATCTATTCGATGTAATCTTCTTTTTGTGTGTTTGTTGAGACCGATGAATTGTGGGTTTATGATCCAGCTTATCTATGAATAATATTTGAATCTTCTCTGAATTCTTTTATGTATGATTGAGTTATCTTTGCAAGTCTCTTGAATTATCCGCTTGGTTTGGCCAACTAGATTGGTAGTTCTTGCAATGCGAGAAGTGCATGGCTTTGGGTTCAATCTTGCGTGTCCTTACCCAAAGGATGTAAAGGGTTGCAATGCACGTATTGTATTGTTGCCATCGAGGATAACAAGATGGGGCATTTATCATATTGCATGAATTTATTCCTCTACATCATGTCATCTTGCTTAAGGCGTTACTCTGTTTTTAACTTAATACTCTAGATGCATGCTGGATAGCGGTCAATGAGTGGAGTAATAGTAGTAGATGCAGAATCGTTTCGATCTACTTGTCACGGATGTGATGCCTATATACATGATCATACCTAGATAACCTCATAACTATGCTCAATTCTGTCAATTGCTCAACAGTAATTTGTTCACCCACCGTAGAATACTTATGCTCTTGAGAGAAGCCACTAGTGAAACCTATGGCCCTCGGGTCTATTCTCATCATATCAATCTCCATCACTTTTATACTTGCTTTGTTTTTTACTTTTCACTTTGCATCTTTATACCAAAAATACCAAAAATATTATCTTTATCAGATCTCACTCTCGTAAGTGACCGTGAAGGGATTGAAAACCCCTAATCGCGTTGGTTGCGAGTAGCTATCGTTTTGTGCAGGTACGAGGGACTTGCGCGTGGCCTCCTACTGGATTGATACCTTGGTTCTCAAAAACTGAGGGAAATACTTATGCTACTGTGGTGCATCATCCTCTCCTCTTCGGGGAAAACCAACGCAAGCTCAAGACGTAGCACTTATCAATGACACTTGCTGTTGGGCAAAATGGCACTTGTTGTTGGGCAAGTCCACTGATCAGTGGCATTTGCCCAACAACAAGTGTCATTGATAAGTGGCATTTGCCACTGATCAGTGGCATTTGCCTAACAGCAAGTGCCATTAATAAGTGGCATTAGCTAAAAGAGTTTGTGCACTGATCAGTGGCATTTGCTCTTGGGTAAATGTCTCTGATCAGTGCCATTTTGCAAAGAGTTTGTGCACTAATACTTGTCATCTTACCTGACAAGATATTTAAGACTGACTGGGATGTGCCGGGAGGAGGAGCTCAGGTGGTGGCTGGAGCTGAGCGCGCCGAGGATTTCATCCCCACAAACAGGTGGCTCAAGATGGTGCACCTGCCTGGCAGGATCGCCTTCATAAGCCTGCCTCATTCAAGGGGACGATCTCCGAGGCAGGGCCACGAGGAGGGGGCTAGGGAGCCGTTGCGCTTCTACCAGCAAATCAAGGCCAGCGAGGACCTCGCCATGCTCGTCGTCCCTCGCAAGTTCGTGGAGGTGATGAACACCTGGCTGGTCATCAAGCGGCTCCCGCTCGTGGTCAGGCTGTCGGCGAACAAGCTGTGCGTGTTCTGGGTGCAGGTCCAGAACTTTGAGGGGCACATGGTGCTTGGCCGGGGCTGGAACTACTTCTGTCGCCGCCACCGGATCGTCCCCGGAGACCTCGTCGTTGTGTGCATCTCAGGGCTCGGACTGAAGATTCAGATCTACAACCACGACTCCTCGATCATGTGCAGGTTTCGTTGCAGCAGGCACAATTGCGTTGGTAACATCAAGCATGCTATGTAGTTAAGTTAAGTAAGGTGTTAGTGTTGAACCTTTATGGTGTGTGGCGAGACTTGTGCTGGGAACTTGTTCATATTTTGGCCAGGAGCAGCACCCTGGCTTGGAGTAGGGAAGGAGGATGCCCCTGCTGTTAATCTAGACTTATGCTATGTAGTTAACTAGTTTGTTGTCATTTCCTTGCTCGTTGTGTTTGATTTCATTTGGTTGCTTGCTTTGTTTGATCTTGTTGTTGTGCTGATCATGTGGTGGTAAGGCCACCACGTTTGAATGGGGTGAGCAGAACACAAATGTTGTTTGCAACCAAACAACTGAAGTTTGCATCTGCTCACACCCTTTGCACAAAAACGGCAACCAAACAGCAGGGGGTAAGTGCCCCTCCATGCGATGCAGGCAACCAAACAGGTTGCATCTGCTGCATATGAGGCTGCATTTCATGAACCAGGCTGGCTGGAGATGGGCATGCAATGCAACTACTATTGCAAACTGCAACCAAACATGCCCGTAGTGCTTAAGCGAAGCCCTGTGTGGATCACTTCACCGTCACCACGCCGTCGTGCTGACGGAACTCTCCCTCGACACTTTGCTGGATCAAGAGTTCAAGGGACATCATCGAGCTAAATGTGTGCATAACTCAGAGGTGCCGTACGTTTGGTGCTTGATCGGTCGGAACGAGAAGAAGTTCGAGTACATCAACCGCGTTGTCAAACGCTTCCACTTTCGGTCTACGAGGGTACATGGACACACTCTCTCCCTCTCATTGCTATGCATCTCCTACATAGGTCTTGCGTGAGCGTAGGAATTTTTTTGAAATTGCATGCTATGTTCCCCAACAGTCGCATCCGAGCCAGGTCTATGCATAGATGATATGCACGAGTAGAACACAAAGAGTCGTGGGCGGTGATCATCATACTGCTTACCACCAATTTCTTATTTTGATTCGGCGATATTGTTGGATGAAGCGGCCTAGACCAACCTTACATTACCACGTTCGTGAGACCGGTTCCACCGACAGACATGCAACTAGTTTTGCATAAAGGTGTCTGGCAGGTGTCTGTTTCTCTAACTTTAGTTGAATCGAATTTGACTGCGGTCGGTCCTTATTGAAGGTTAAAACAACAAACTTGATAAATCACCATTGTGGTTTTGATGCGTAGGTAAGAACAGTTCTTACTAGAAGCCCATAGCAGCCACGTAAAACTTGCAACAACAAAGTAGAGGATGTCTAACTTGTTTTTGGAGGGCATGTTGTGATGTGATATGGTCAAGACATGATGTGATATACGTTATTGTATGAGATGATCATGTTTTGTAAAAGTTATCGGCAACGGGCAGGAGCCTTATGGTTGTCGCTTTATTGTATGAAATGCAAACGCCGTGTAATTGCTTTACTTTATCACTGTGCGTTAGCGATAGTTGTAGAAGCAATAGTTGGCGATACGGCAATGACGCTACGTTGGAGATCAAGGTGTCAAGCCGGTGATGATGGAAATCATGACGGTGCTTTAGAGATGGAGATCAAAGGCACAAGATGATGATGGCCATATCATGTCACATATTTTGATTACATGTGATGTTTATCTTTTATGCATCTTATTTGCTTACTATAGCGGTAACATTGTAAGATGATCCCTTACTAAAATTTCAAGGTATAAGTGTTCTCCCTGAGTATGCACCGTTGCGACAGTTCTTCATGCTGAGACACCACGTGATGATAGTAGCAATGATGCGGACTGGGTCCATGATCTGAGGATTATCCTCATTGCTGCACAGAAGAATTATGTCCTTGATGCACCCCTAGGTGACGGACCTATTGCAGGAGCAGATGCAGACGTTATGAACGTGTGGCAAGCTCGAAATGATGACTACTTGATAGTTTAGTGCGCGATGCTTTATGGCTTAGAACCGGGACTTCAAAAATGTTTCGAATGCCATGGATTATATGAGGTGTTCCAAGAGCTGAAATTGGTATTTCAGACTCATGCCCGTGTCGAGAGCTATGAGACCTCTGACAAGTACTTTGCCTACAAGATGGAGGAGAATAGCCCAACCAGTGAGCATGTGCTCAGAATGTCTGGGTACTACAATCACTTGAATCAAGTGGAAGTTAATCTTCCAGATAAGATAGTGATTGAGAGAGTTCTCTAGTCACTATCACCAAGCAACTAGAACTTAGTGATGAACTACAATGTGCAAGGGATGACGAAAATGATTCCCGAGCTCTTCACGATACTGAAATCAGCGAAGGTGGAAATCAAGAAAGAGCATCAAGTGTTGATGGTTAACAAGATCACTAGTTTCAAGAAAAAGGGCAAGGGAAAGAAAGGGAACTTCAAGAAGAATGGCAAGCAAGTTTCCACTCTCCGTGAACAAGCCCAAAGCTATACCTAAGCCTGAAACTGAGTGCTTCTACTACAAAGGAATGGTCACTGGAAGTGGAACTACCCCAAATACTTGGCGGATAAGAAGGATGGCAAAGTGAACAAAAGTATATTTGATATACATGTTATTGATGTGTACTACTAGTGTTCATAGTAACCCCAGGGTATTTGATATTGGTTCAGTTGCTAAGATTAGTAACTCAAAACAGGAGTTGCAGAATGAACAAAGACTAGTTATGGGCGAAGTGACAATATGTGTAGGAAGTGATTTCAAGGTTGATAAGATTACCATCACACACTCCCTCTACCTTCGGGATTAGTCTTGGACCTAAATAAATGTTATTTGGTGTTTGCGTTGAGCATGAATATGATTAGATCATTTTTATTGTGGTACGATTATTCATTTAAGTCAGAGAACAATTGTTGTTCTATTTACATGAATAAAACCTTCTATGGTCGTACACCCAATGTAAATGGTTTGTTGAATCTCGATCGTAGTGATATACATATTCATAATATTGATGCCAAAAGATGCAAAGTTGATAATGATAGTGCAACATATTTGTGGCATTGTCGTTTAGGTCATACTGGTGTAAAGCATATGAAGAAACTCCATGCGGATGAACTTTTGGAATCACTTGATTATGAATCAATTGATACTTAAGAACCATGCCTCATGGGCAAGATGACTAAGACTCCGTTCCTTGGAACAATGGAGCGAGCTAATGACTTATTGGAAATAATGCATACCGATGTATGCGGTCCAATGAGTGTTGCAGCTCGTGGCAGGTGTCGTTATTTTCTGACCTTCATAGATGATTTGAGAAAATATTGGTATATATACTTAATGAAACATAAGTCTGAAACATTTGAAAAGTTCAAAGAATTTCAGAGTGAAGTGGAAAATCATCGTAACAAGAAATTAATAGTTTCTACGATCTGATCACGGAGGCGAATATTTGAGTTACGAGTTTGGCCTTCATTTAATAACAATGTGGAATAGTTTCACAACTCACGCCACCTGGAACACCACATCGTAATGGTGTGTCCGAACATCGTAACCGTACTTTATTAGATATGGTGTGATCTATGATGTCTCTTATCGATTTACCACTATCATTTTGGGGTTATGCATTAGAGACAGCTGCATTCACATTAAATAGGGCACCATCTACATCCATTGAGACGACACTGTATGAACTGTGGTTTGGCAAGAAACCTAAGCTGTCGTTTCTTAAAGTTTGGGGCTGCGATGCTTATGTGAAAAACCTTCAGCCTGATAAGCTTGAACCCAAATCGAGAAGTGTGTCTTCATAGGATACCCAAAAGAAATTGTTGGGTACACCTTCTACCACAGATCCGAAGGCAAAATCTTTGTTGCTAAGAATGGATCCTTTCTAGAGAAGGAGTTTCTCTTGAAAGAAGTGAGTAGGAGGAAAGTAGAACTTGATGAGGTAATTGCACCTTCTCTCGAATTGGAAAGTAACTCATCACAGAAAACTGTTCCCGTGATGCCTACACCAACTAGAAAGGAAGCTAATGATGATGATCATGAAACTTCGGATCAAGTTACTACCAAACATCGTAGGTCAACCAGAGCATGTTCCGCACTAGAGTGGTACGGTCACTACTGCAGGATGCTGCTAATGCGACACTACGATCAGAGACCCTTCGACGAAACTGTGTGTGATGGAGTAATCGCAAACGGTGGTGTAAATAACCGTCAAAAAGGTGCAAACCGTTTGCGATGGAGGATGCATCAAACATGGTTCAGATTTTAGTTGCGTGTGCGATGCAGGGCATACGGTTGATCGATACGAACTATTTGTGATTAGACAAAACAACAGAAACGAGCAGCCATATCAATATGTGTGCAATATACGGCATAAAGTTCGCTCCGATGAACTGTTTGCGATGATCGAGGTGAATACAAACGATTTGGCGTAACAAGATGTGTGTGATACCTGGCAAACAGGTCGGTAATCAGAATTGTGTGCGATCATTATAGACAGCCCATACGGATTTTTTGTGAGTTGTGTGCTCGTCAGGGCACACAGTTCAACAAACCAACCTGTGGGCGATAATGTAGAAGATCTTTGTCGAATACTTATTACCAAACTTTTGCGATGAGATTGACATGATAAACAGAGATAACAAATTAATATGAGCGAACGGAAACAGAGATATGTACAGTCTGCTTAATTTAGTCCTTCTTCTTCTTGTTGTTGTTGTTGGATGGCCCCGCAACATCGTGTTGGCGAGGACGCTTGTTGCCACTGACGGTTGGCTTTTCATCATCGCCGCCGTCATCATCGTCGTTGGTGCCGTCCTCCTCCTCCTCCTTATTCGACCATTCCTCCTCCTCATCATTGTCGTCCTCTTCTCCGTCCTCTGACGGCTCCTCGTCCGTCTGGTTGTCGTCTGACGACTCTGGAGGCGGCGTCCCTTCCATGATCCAGATATAATCGAGGTCTGGGCTCGACGCCGGACTCATGGAAGACGAGCGGGATGATTCCGATGTTGACCTATCATCGGGCGCCAGACTGCTAGCCGAACTGTCGTCCTCGTTGTCGCTCGACATGACTGTAGAGTGTGTGCCAGTATGTAGCGCAGCCTACCGGGGACGATGAAGATGGTGGACACTTAAGCTGGGTATGCAGAGAAGAGGAAATGCCAATTGAAGCGGGGGTTGACGTATTATCTAACTGCTGATATAATCAACCACAATTGTTTGTACCCAGTCACTCCAAATTTCCGGGGTTGTGCATGACTCCTATTGGCTGGTTTATTTCTTCACGACAAAAAGAAGGAACAAGTTTTGGGATTATGCACCGTTACCGGTGCGAACGGAGTAGGACAGTTGGCAAGCAATGCATTGAGATCTTCTTATTGATAAAGCCAGTAATAATCAAACTACAAAGGAAAAGAAAAAAAGACAAAGGAAAATATCTACACGAATCTTCGCATAACATCAATGGCATAGGACCTAGATGTGCATTACTTAGAGCACATCTAGATGTGCTTTAGCAATACTGTCAAACAAAACCGCTAATCATCATTGCAAACAGCGCATAGAACATGGCTAATGCGACAACCAGAACTACACATGCTAGTTCCTTCTTGTCTCTTGCTTTCATTTGTTGCCTGTGATTGATTCTTTCTTGCTTCATCGTACTGATTGTACATTCCAGGTCAGCCAGTTTCTTCTTCAGCTTTACGTTATCTTCTGCGAGCTTGGTGATAACACTCCGATCCCTGCCATGCAATTCTTCATCCAGCCATTTAACAAAGGCACAAGCCTCATATCCCTGCCAATGTTAAATAGTATTCAGGATGAGCGGTGGCATTAACTGAAGTAAAATGATGAACTTAGCACTAACCTCTAAGGGGCAACTGAGAAACCGCCTGCCAATGTCGAATCCCTCCGTGCATACACGTCGAGCGGGAGTGTGCCCGTGCACACAACTCAGCTTTTGGTACTTCTCGGTGGCGCAAAACTCAGAGTCGAACTCATGTTGCGAGAGTCTAGAGTCATGCTCCCGATCCGGCGGCAGATCGCTTTCCTGTGGGGGAGGGGGTGTCATTCAGGACAGATTCAGCAAGGAGCTATACTTTGGACATGCTAAAAAAGATCGGGATAGATTGAAACCTGACAGGACGATTCGGATCCGTAGTACACCTGCCTTCTGATGACCTTAGGCAAGTGCTCGGCGGTGAAAGCCGTCGTGGCGGCGATACGAGCAGGAGCAGCCACACCGAAACCATCAGCACCACTCGTCTGCATTCCCCCAATGTCAGCACCACGCGAGGGAATTTGGAGGCTATGTAGGGATTTTGGGGAAATGGGGAAACTGTGGGGATAAGCTAATGGTCGGGAACTACTTATGGCACTATATGTTTTATACGGCACACTGTTTATACATGTTGTTTGGATTAGGTATTACAACGTCACACACGATTTCCGCACCAAACTGTGTGACAAGACAACATAGGTTAGACACGGTTGCCGTTACATAACCGTATGTGATGTACTACCCTATCCATATAATTGAGTTATAGTGATACCATGTAAACAGACGCTCTGCAGATATCCATAAAAAAGCCGCTCTGCATATATATATGACGGCGACAGCCTGGCTACCGGAGAAGAGGTCAACCCTCGGTCGGAGGGCGGTGGCGGAGTCATAGGAGGTCAATCCTCGGTTTGCCGCGGGAGATAGGAGGAGCTCAACCATCGAGGTCGGCAGTGGTGTGATTCGAGCACATCCATTCCGGTCGATGGCGGGATAGTGGAGGTCAAACTTCAGGCGGCAGCCGCACTAAGCTTTGCTCCTCAGCCCTGCTGTCTCGGCGTGCCGCCGCATCGCGCTTCTTTGTCTGCTGGGTGGAGGTCGCCGCGCGGCTAATTAATTAAGGTATTCTTTTCGTGAGTTGCTTAATTAAGGTATTCAATTCCTAAGGGTAGTGTTGTACTGGTACTCTGCGTGTAAATTGACTGGCCATTAATTTTTTTCATTGCACATGGATAACAACATGGAGCGCCCTCAGTAATTATGAAAATAAAACCTTGTGATTTATGCATGCATCTTTGGGCAGCAGTTAATTTGTGTATTAATGTTGTTGTTTTGTTTTTTGTCGGTGTACCAAAGTAGGGGCCTTTCTGTACCCCTTTACTTGTGCACGAGCAATCGTAGCCGCACCTGCGGCCATGCTTGGCGGGGCAGAGGAAGGAAAGGAACGAGACTGCCAAGGCATCACTCAAGTCAAAGGCATGAAGAGCAAAGGGGGCAAGATGGATTTCCCCCAGCAACACCCTTGCCGGGGCAGCCTACATAGCCCTGGCAAGAGCCTTGCTGGGGCAACTTGCCCAACACCAGCAAGGCCACCACCCTTGAGCCTAAGAGTTCTGACACCATCGACAACATCAGGACCAAGACTCGGGGGGCGCCTACATGGTGGCATGCAGATCTTTGTGAAGACCAAAGGCCTGCAAGTCTAGATAAGGACCAGAAGACGAAGCCCCCCGGCAAGATCCTTGCCGGGGACGACTGAAGACTCCCGACAAGATCCTTGCTGGGGACGGACGAAGACCCTCGACAAGACCCTCGCCGGGGAAGCCCGCGAGACCCCGGCAAGACCCTTGCCAGGGGCATCTGCAGGGCCGCAGCCAGGCCCGCACCTACCACAGCTTCGCTGCCCTGCGGCCGCCCTAACGCGGCAACCAGCGCGTGAACTAGGCGAGCGCCCGCGTGGCAGCATGCGGCTTCTAGGCAAACTAGTCAAGCACCTGCGTGGTGGCATGCAGATCTTCGTGAAGACCCTGTCACCGCACCAGCGCAGCAACCAGCCAGCCAGCATGTGTTGCATGCCTCGTCAGCTTGGACGCACGTCAAAGCAAGGCGAGGCGGCGACGGACTAGACGAGCCCTGTTGCCGTCCCAGATAAAGCAAGAGGGCACGTAGGCAACGTATTAAATATGTTTGTCCTACGGTGTCAGGCGATAAACCTGTACACTTTGCATACTTTCCACCTCCTGTGTGCCACTGTGACGACCCCTTTGACATATAAAAGGAGGCCCGAGGCGTACTATGGAAGGATTCGGTCTTTTTGGACTGGACACGCATAGTAGCTATTTGAAGAACTAAAGAGCACAAGATAAACATAGACAAGCAGGACTAGGGTTTTACGCATCATTTGCGGCCCGAACCTGGGTAAAAATCCCCTCATGTTGATTGCCAGACCTGCTCTTTGCACAACTCTTCACCCCCGCCAACCGTAGATGGGATTCCCTGGGATCCCATAGGTGTCATTTTCCCCCACATCTTTGGTGCGCCAGGCAGGGGGCGTGATGTTGTGAAAATCTGGTCTAGAAGTTAGCGCATCGACTCCTTCATCGTGATGTCTCCGAAGAAGAAGGCGGCCCCGGCAGTCGGCTCGTCTGGAGCCGGCCTGTCCGCGCCAGTACGGGCAAGCGACAGGGCAGACGTTGGCGGTGGAGGAGGTCAAAGTCATCTCCATCACTCTTGTGCCATCAACCAGGCGAGCGGTGTCGTGTGCAGCCGCAACAACCACCTGCGTGGCGACGAAAAGCTAAGTCACGCAAAACTTTGAGAAATTTCCTTTTTATAGGGTTATTTTCCTCGAAAGATCTTGCTCATTGTATGGAGAACCTGCACGCAAAGAAACCCTTCTGCTATTGGCAACGCCCTTGTTCTGTTTCGAGTCCGCTCAACAGTTCAAGCGGCTACGCCGAGAATGGCAAGGTGTCTTGCCCGGCAGCATACGCCCCCTGCAGGCTGCTAAGGATCCATTCCTCAAAGCGCCACAGCACGGGTTTACGCGCCGGCAAACCTATCCAACTAAGCGTAGGGTGCGTACATACAAAGAAAGATCAAACAGGAAGATAGCACGCACTATTTCAGAATACTACAAAGTTATATTACATCAATGGTTGTCGCGGTTCTAACTTAAGATAAAATTGTCTTGGGCATGAAATTGCAGTGGTAATGAGAAAAGGGGTGGCTAGTCCCGGCGCTGGCCTTCCAACCTCTTGACTCCATCGACGCAACTGATGATGGGCTTGATACGCTCTCCGAGCGTCGTGAGGTCCGCGTCCTCCGGCAAGCTCTCAAGCGCGTTTGCGAATTCGACGCTGGGGTTCTAGAATGCCACCTTGGTGAGCACCTTGGTCAGGGCGCCCCAGCAAAGCTTTCGAGCCTCATTGTCTAGATAAGTCGCTCGAGTGGAGCGGAGCTGCTCCAGAGCTTCGAGGACGCCCTCGAAGAACAAGGTCAGCCTGGCATTGGGGTTTATGTTCGCCTCCAGGGAGTACCTGAAGTTCGGCATGCCCATGACGGCTAGCTGTGTGGTGAGCTTCTCTACAACGTCGATGAGGCGGCTAATCCAGAGCTCTATGTTGTCCACATAATCCTTGTGGGCAGCAGCGTCATCCTGCCGCAACTGCCTCTCACCCTCAAGGGCCTTGTTCAGGGTCTCCTCATGGGCCCTGCCCTCTGAAAGCATCCCCTTCAGGGTGTCCACCTTCAGCTTCGGATCATCGATGGATTTGTTGGCCTCGGAGAGCAGTTTGGTCTTGTCGGAGACGGTGACCTGCAAATCTGCCAGAGTGCGGTTAGCCGTGTCCATGTCCTCCGTCAGCTTTGAGATCTCCTTCTTCAGCTGCTCCTGCTCCAGCTCCAGCTTCTCCATCTTGCCAGCTTGGTCCAGGGCCAGAGCATCAAGTGCATCCTTGTGCTTCCGCTCCAGCTCCTGGGTCTGCTGCACGATGATCTTCTCGATTTCCTCGCCCTTGTCGTGGAGCGTGGCGGCAAGCGCCTGTTCACGAGCAACAAGGTCTTCCTCCTGGGTGTCCAGCAAAGCTTGCTGCCGCCGCCGGTCATCTTCATCCTTGGCGGCTTGTTCCTTCGCCGCCTCTTGGGCCTTCTCGATGTCGGCCTGCTTCAGGAGGAGCTCTCGCTTGCGCTCATCCAGCTGATCCTGGGTTGTCCTCAGTTCCTGTCGGGCCTCGTTGAACCAGACTTGCATCTGAGCGACGCGCTCTTGAAAGTATGCTTCGGCCTTGTCCACGTCCGCTATCCTAGAGTTCACCTTGTCCTGGCGGGCACGGTGGAGCGCCTGAAGCTTCTGGAAATTGGCGCACATGGCCCGGAGGAGCTGCTCCTCTTGGGAACCACCGCTGCTGGCGCTCGGCTCGTCAACAACCTAAAGCCCGGTGGTGGCGAGGGCCTCATCGTCGAAAACCTCCCCTTCGGTTGGCGCTCTAGTTCTTGCCATCCCCGGGAGGCGGACGAACAAATCATTGCCCACCTTCAAGTTTTGCCCGGGGCGGGGGCTATGGGGGAGGAAGGTTGGTCATCAGCCACCTCCTCCCCGGCAGGCTCCTTGGCGGCCTCCTCGGCGGCAGCCTTGCCGGCCTTCCTGGCAGGCCCCTTGGCGGCCTCCTCGGCAGCAGGCCCCTTGGCGGCCTCCTCGGCGGCGGCCTTGGCGGCCTCCTCGGCGGCGGCCTTGGCGGCCTCCCCGGCAGCGATCTTGCTGGCCTCGGCTTCGGCATCCTTGGCGACCTCCTCGATGACAACATCGACGTCCACCTGGTCCGTCGAGGGAGGGTCTGGAAACCAGAAAGAAGAATGAAGCGAGGCCAAAATCAAAGTTCAGAACAAACCAAAGAGAGAACATCATGTAGCAAAGATAGCAAGGGACAGGAGGGAGGCATCTTACCTGTGCCGTGCTGAGGAGAAGTGGTTCCCTCCCCGCCAACGTTCGTCACCGGGACGGAGCCACCAGTGCCCATGCCTGCCTCCTCCTCCTCCTCCATGTGCGTGGGCTCGGTGGTAGGTGCCCTTGCTGGAGACGCTCCTCTGGGTGGCGTGGTCGACGGGGGCGGCATGTCAGGGGCGGCCCTCAGCGGCTCCTCCTGTTGCTGTTCTCCTCCTACAAACCCGACAAGTTCAGCACCAAGGATACACGCCCCAACGCCCGCTGATGGGGAGTGGGTAACGGACTCACACTGGGGGCTGGAGCAGGGGCTGCACTGAGGGCTGCAGTCCGGGCGGATCACCACCAAAGCCGGCGTGCGCGGAGCGCTCGCCGGGGGCTCGTCGCCCGTCGAAGCCTTGGCTCTCTTCGCCACCCTCTGGGCCAGCATCTCCATGTCACTGCGAAGATAAGATCAAGTACGGGAAAGATAGCGCAGGCAGGGGGTCAGGAGATGACGAGGGGCAAGGTGCTTACTCGTCCTCCTCCTCCTCTGGCCTCCTCTTCCTCTTCAGGCTTAGATTGAAATCAGCCTCCGAGGCGGCATTCGCAATGGGAGGAGAAGGGGATGGGGTCCTGGGCCGCTTGGACGAGGAGGAGGCGGCAACCGTGGTCTTCTTTGCTGCCGCTGCCCTTGTCTGGTGCACGGGCTGCGCCTGGGCCTGTTGCCACTGCACAGTCCTGCCGGGCCGGACCGGCTCTCCGGAGCCAGCCCGCCGCAGGATGCGTTTCCTCCCTGGGGCCGAGGAGTCATCCGCATGGGTCTCCTCTTCGGCCGACTCCTCGACCACTTCTTCGACAAGGGGAACCCCAGCATCGACACCACTGGGTCCCTCGGCAGACCTCGTCCACTCAGCGAACTCCTTCTCTTCTGCGCCCACATCGGCCTCGTCCTCCAAAGTGTCGAGGCTACCGGCCTCCTCGGCAAGCGCTTCCTCCTTTGCCCTAGCAGCAATGTACACCAACTCTTCTTTAGTGGTGGCGCGGTGTCAGGACCCCGATCCCAATTCACATCGATCTAGCCGGTAACACCTCATATCACTTTGCGGCCTCACGCACGGTATTCCCACGGTGTCGCCTTACCATGGCCCGGGACCGCTTATGTCTTTTGGCTCACGATATGATAGTGTCGCTAGCATCCATATGACAAAGAACCGGGCCGACATGGCTAGTCGTGAACCCAAAGCGCGCTTAACCCATGGGGACAGGCATACATGAATCACATCGAGCATGTCGGTCATCAACGATATATTCGGGCTGTAGCACTGGCTAACAGGACTCGGTATCCCGGGCTGTAGCAGGCTAGGCAGGACTCGAATACCACCGCGTGACATTTCCCGGGACGACATAGGAACGGTGAAACACATGCCGCCAGTCAAGTGTCCAAGCAGTAGTCTTTGGGCTAGCGGGACTCCGTGAACCGGCTGAAGCGGACTACTATCGCCGTAAGCACGAGACTACATTTCCCCATATGAGAGGCTGCCAAGGATAAACAACTAGTTTGTCGGATCCCACACATACCAAGCATTTCAAACATACACACAATATGCTCAATATGTGTAGATACAACATGGCATCACAACATAACTCTACGACTCAAATATTTATTCATTAGGCTCCGAGGAGCGAGATATTACAAACATGGGTCTCATGACCCAACACTCGAAAGCATACAAGTCACAGCAGCAAGCGGAAGCTAAACATGTCCGGTACGCATAACTATAAATGGAAAAGGCTGAGAAGCTCGACTATCTACCAGATCTTGCCGAGGCACAAGATCGTAGCTGAGGTAACAAGATAAACGTCAAGCCCACGTGGAACTACTAGCGAGACCGACGCCTCTCGCAAAACATAAAATAGGCAAACGTGAGTACAATTGTACTCAGCAAGACTTACATCGTAACTAACTACATATGCATCATTATCAAAAGGGGTGGTGGTGTTTGACCGCAGCAAGCCAGCTTTGACTCGGTGGCTATCCTGAACTACGATCGCAAGTAACTCTTTTGAGGTGGCGCACACGAGTCCACATATTCACCATATCAATACACCACTATGGACCCGCTCCGCCTCCCTACGAGAACGCCATCCATAGCACTCACGCTTATCTTGCGCATTTTAGAGTATCCACTTTCACTTGTCTATGAACCGATATAGGCAACCCGTAAGTCCTTTTCCGCTAACACGGCTATTCAATAGATCATATTAAACCCCGCAGGGTGTACTTCTTCACACGCGCTCACCACTTACCGTCGTTTACACGACATGTACTCGCAACCTTCAAGCGGAAGCCCAACGTGGGTGTCGGCCACGCCTACCTAAACACTCAAGTCCCTAGTCCAGGGTTTATCGCCTATTCGGGTTCCATCCGCAGGAGTCCGCCGAGGTTTCCCATACAGCCCCGAACGATGTGTGCAGGGTTCCCGAGATACCAAACGGCACTCGGTACACGACCCACGGTGCCTACCGCAACACAACCCACCCCTAAGGTCAGCGTATGCGTGCCCCCCAAGATGCTACAAACACGAAACTACTTGCAACTCCGGACCGAGGACAAGGGTGGTCAAGAAGCCGAGAGGGTCCATTGGTTTCGGGCCCAATGCGTGGTAGTAATCAGATCATGGATCACAAACACGGAACTCAGTTCCTGAGGACGGCTGCAATGAGACAACCCACCGTGTACTCCTACATGGCCTCTCACCGCTACCTTTACCAAATCGTGTTCACACACTTAGCTCACACACACAAGAGGACATGTTCACACACCTCCGATTCATTCCTCGATGAATCAGACCTGACTCAACTCTAAGCAGATGGCAGGCATGACAAACAAGCATAAATGAGTAGGCACAACATGGCTCAAACAACTCCTACTCATGCTAATGGGTTTCATCTAATTACTGTGGAATGACAGGTCATGCAGAGGATCAAGGGGTTCAACTACCGCAGCAAGTAACAGTTGAAACGATGTTGTCCTAATGCAATAAAATAGAGCAGGAGCGAGAGAGTGGGATTGTATCGGAATGAACAAGGGGGTTTTGCTTGCCTGGCACTTCTGAAGATAATATAGCTCTTCATCGGTGTCATCGAATTCATCGCTCGACGCCGCTCACCGAGAGGGACAATTACCGCAAACAAAGAGAACACAATCAATGCAATGCACATTCACATGAATGACATGTCATGTTAAGGTACTGAATTCACCTAATGCAATATCTAGCCAAGTTAATTGAAGTGGAATTCAAACAAGGTTGAACTCCAACTCCAAATGCTATTTCATAAATTAACCTAATCATGATTCATCTTATTCAGTGAGGTTAACTTGTTCAAACATGCATGATCATGGCATAAACAGATTCTTCATATTTTTCTGATCATTTTTCATATATAAATTATTTAATTTGGAGTTACAGATTAAAAGTTAAGAATATTTGAAGTTTGGGGTATTTTCTGAAATTTCCTGAATTATATTAAATCCAGAAAATTGGTTATTGCGTCAGCATGACATCACTGTGACGTCAGCAAGTCAACTGGGCGCCCCAGGTCAAACCTGACCTGTGGGGTCCATTGGTCAGCGTCTCAGGCTGGTTTAGGTGGATGACATGTGGGTCCAGTCAAAGCTGACTTGGCAGAGGTCAAACTAGGACGTGGGGTCCACATATATTAGTACTAGACTTAACAGAAATTTAACCAAAGTAATTAGGCTCAGGGTCCCACACGTCAGTGGCTCTAGAGGGTGATTAGCGGGCTCATTAGCAACTAATGATGTCGCCACGTCGGCCTCGCCGAACCTGGCCGGCGGCGACTAAAACGACGGCGGCGCTGCTCGGATTTGAGCTGGGCGGTGGTTTGGCGCTACCGAGCGCACCGGGAGGAGCTCTTGCACTCGCAAGATCCGATGGACCGACGGGTGGTCACGGGCAGCCGGAATCTCGCCGGCGACGAAGCTTTGGCGGCGACCGGAGTTCGGGTTCGAACGCGCAGCCTCGGAGAGGACGGGAGGGTCTGGCTAAGGGCTCACCGAGCTCCCGAGATGCTAGGAGCACGGTTCCGTGCTCGGTTTCGAAGCTTCTTGGCTGCAGTGACGGCGGCGACATCGCCGGCGGCGTGGGGCTCTCGGCCTAGACGGGGCTATGGCCTAGGGGTCGAAAGAGACCAGGGGAGAAGGGGAGGACGACTCGGGGGCTCACCGGGAGTCCGTTTGGAGGGTCAGTGGGCTCGAGGGCGGCCGGAGTGCGGCGAATCGACGGCGAGGGGATCTGGTGCCCGAGGTTGGGAATGACCACGATGACAATGAAGCAGGGCCTCCGGTGGGCCGTGGATCGGTGGGGTGGAAGAGGGGGTCGAGGCGGAGCTCCTGAGCCCAAAGAGGGCGAGGGTGGCCGTGGCCGCGGCGGAACGGGCGACGTGGCGACGGGCCGGCCTGGGTGCGCGCGAGAGGAGGCAAAGGAGGAAATGGGGTCCAGGAGAGAGAGAGAGAGGACGAGGGGTTTCGGGAGGCGCGTGGCATCTCCGGGCGAGGAGGAGCCAGCAAAGCGAGCAGGAGGAGTGGAGGCTTGGGCGCTGGCGTCGACACGCCGCCACCCTCTTGGCGAGGTTGAAGACAGTGGGGAGTTGGGCTGGGCCTCACCACGCTCTGGGCCAGATGGGGCACTAGGTGGGCTGCAGGTAAGTGGCCAAGTACAGTTTCTCTCCTCTCTGCTTATTTCTATTTTATTTCTCTTTTCTATTATTCTGAAAACTCTGCGGCTTTATTAAAAATATCCAGGCACTTTTAAAAATCACCAAACTGTGCATGCCCAATGTATAGAATATATCTAACATGGAACATTTCAGTTTAGGAGTATTTGGACATTTAAAATATTTTATAGAATTTAATGTCCAAATTCAAATACTTATGATTTAATTCAAAGATCCAAATGTCATGGAAAATGTGCAACATTTCGTTATCTGCTTCAAGATTTTTCCAAAATGGTGAACATTTTTGAAGGCCATTTGGGTTACTGAAAATATTTTGAAGTTGAACCTATTTGCATTATTTTGGTGCTAGGGGTTTAGGCAATCCCCATTTCAAATTTCATGAAAATTAAACATGATGCATGGATGCAATGCTACTAGTTACAAGCAAGCTCTAGGGCTGTGACACGCGGATGAGCTGTGGCTCGTCGTGAACATACCTCTCCGACAAGTTGTCGAAGAATGCCTGCCCCAGCTCCGTTGTTGGCTCGGCCCAGGACGGATCGAGGCCGTGCACGTTGAAAACCGGCATCATGGCGATGATGGCGGTGCGGCAAGAGTTGTTGCTCAACGGGACCACCCCCGCTGGCAACCCGAACAGAGGCTTACCGGCCTTGGCGGCCTTGCCAGTCCTTTCGACCATGCCGACCTCGTCGACCTTGAGCTGGAAAAGCCTCTCGCAAAGATGAGCATGCTACAGCACCATGAAATAGTGGTTCAGGCCAGGGCGGAGCCTCATGATGTCGGCCGCGTTCCTGAAGTCCCAGGCCGGCCTCCCCTTATTGTGCAGCTGGGCAATCCGGCGGCAGATGAAGTCGGCCCCGATCATCTCGAGAGTGAGCCTGGCCGAGGTGAGGCGATGGATCCTGGTGATGGCAACCATGAGCTTCTTGTCGTCGGTATCGAGCTCGCCCCAGTCCTTGCTGCGGACTGGCGGCCTCTGACGGACCCGGCAAAACTCCTGCAGATCTGTCTCCTCGATCCACCACCACCGGCCCCGCCACTCGTCCCACCTCTCCTTCTGGGCACCCTCCGAGTACGTGCCCCCGCCCTGGGTCCTCGGGATCCAAGTGATGCAGCCAGAGATGGCACCCCCTGGCTGGATGCGAGGGGTGAAGTAATGGCGGAAGAGCGCCGTGCTGGGGTGCACTCTGGTGGAGCCCTCACAAAGGTGGGCAAAGAAAGCCATGCACGCCACGACGTTCAGCGTAAAATCCAGAAAGGTGAAGCCGTAGGTGTGCATGATATCATTGAAGAAATATGAGAAAGGGGGCAGAGTATGCAGGAGAAGTAGTCAACAAACAAAGGGTACCGATTTGGACCGGGCTTGGAGAAGGAGGCAGAGACGATGTGCGTGGCGGGATGCCCCGACGTCTCCCTCCCCCACAAGGGCCTGAACTTCTCCTTGATGGTGAGCGCGTCGACCGTCGAGGTGAACAGGGCGTACTACGTCCGCAGCTCCACCAACTCGCTCTCCGGCGCCTCCTTCCCCCCCGGTGTCCTTGGCTGCTCCCTTGCTCTTGCCTGCTTTGGGCGCCATGGCGGCTGAGAAGGGGCGAGGGATCAAGGGCAATGGGGGCGCGGCGGCGGCAAGCAGAGGCGAGAGCTCCGATTTTTTCTTGAAGAAGGGGGGAACAACGGTTCCAAGATTGGAAAAGGCGTGGAGGGTAAATGAGCAGCACCCCTGCAGTTTCCTCCTTTTTATGGGGAAGACGTGGGTCGTCTCTTTACTATTCATTGCAAGGTGACACAAGCATGCTGCGATCGTGCCACGCACGACCCCCATGTCACGCACTCGATGTGGGTCGTGGGGAAGCACAACTGGCGAAGGAATTACTACGGTTAAAACTCTGCCATGCATGCCCGCTCACCGTTCTGGGCCTGGCCCAACAACGCTTCATGCTTATGTGTGGCCGAGGCCTGGGGGCTCCTGTCGATGTACAAAAGTAGGGCCATTTCTGTACCCCTTTACTTGTGCACGGGCAGTCGTAGCCGCACCTGCGGCCATGCTTGGCGGGGCAGAGGAAGGAAAGGAACGAGACTGCCAAGGCAGCACTCAAGCCAAAGGCATGAAGAGCAAAGGGGGCAAGATGGATTTCCCCCGACAACACCCTTGCCGAGGCAGCCTACATAGCCCCGGCAAGAGCCTTGCCGGGGCAACTTGCCCAACACCAGCAAGGCCGCCACCCTTGATCCTGAGAGTTCTAACACCATCGACAACATCAGCACTAAGACTCCGGGGCGTCTGCATGGTGGCATGTAGATTTTTGTGAAGACCAAAGGCCTACAAGTCTAGATAAGGACCAGAAGATGAAGCCCCCCGGCAAGATCCTTGCCGGGGACGACTGAAGACCCCCAGCAAGATCCTTGCCGGGGACGGCCGAAGACCCCCGGCAAGACCCTTGCCGGGGACGCCCACGAGACACCGACAAGACCCTTGCCGGGGGCATCTGCAGGGCCGCAGGCATGCCCGCACCTAGCATAGCTTCGCTGCCCCGCGGCCGCCCCGACGCGGCAACCAGCCCACCAACTAGGCGAGCGCCTGCGTGGCAGCATGCGGCTTCTAGGCAAACTAGTCAAGCACCTGCGTGGTGGCATGCAGATCTTCGTGAAGACCCTGTCACCGCACCAGCGCAGCAACCAGCCAACCACCATGGCGTTGCATGCCTCATCAGCTTGGACACGCGTCGAAGCAAGGCGAGGCGGCGACGGACGGGACGAGCCCTGTTGCCGTCCCCGATAAAGCAAGAGGGCACGTAGGCAGCGCATTAAATGCATTTGTCCTACGGTGTCAGGCGATAAACTTGTACACTGTAGATACTTTCCACCTCCTGTGTGCCACTGTGGCGACCCCTTTGACATATAAAAGGAGGCCCGAGGCGTACTATGGAAGGATTCGGACTTTTTGGACTAGACATGCATAGTAGCTAGTTGAAGAACTGAAGAACACAAGATAAACACAGACAAGCAGGACTAGGTTTTTACGCCTCATTTGTGGCCCGAACCTGGGTAAAAATCTCCTCGCGTTGATTGCTAGACCTGCTCTTTGCGCAACTCTTCACCCCCGCCAACCGTAGAAGGGATTCCCTGGGATCCCTATGTGTCGTTTTCCACAACATTTTTAATTACCATTCATGTGGTGCGGATGGAACGATCTTGATGGATGAAGAATCAGAAAACCGCAGATTTTATTAGTGGCGTGACAGAGTTCATGAATTTGGCTGAAAGTACAAAGAGGAGAATTGGTAATGCGGATTACATCTTGTGTCCATGTACTGATTGTGCCAATAAAGAGTCACATGAAGTTACAGGTGTCCAGTTGCACTTAGTCTCTAGGGGATTCATGGATGGATATACACGTTGGACAAGACACGATGAAGGGGAGGTCATGGATGAAGATTCCCATGGCAGCGAGATGCCAAACCCCGATCAGTGTCACATGGATGTTGAATCTAACATTGGGGCAGAGGCGTCAAGCTATGAACACCGGAAAGCCGAAACCCATTGGAAAACCAAGACATTGACGCAGATGACGACGATCTTGATATGCCAGATTTTGCTGCTATGATTGCAGATTTCGAGGGCCCAAAAAAGGATATGATTGGGTACAAGGATCTACCAACAATTGATGCGGACTCCAAGAAAGAATTGTATCCAGGTTGCAAAAAGAAATATTCCAAGTTCAGTGCCACCCTGGCGCTTCTCAGATTTAAAGCAGCAAACGGTGTATCAAACAAGGGCTTCACAGAGATGTTAGGTCTTTTCAAAGAAATTCTTCCGGAAGATAATGTGCTCCCCAGAAGCACGAATGAAGCGAAGAAAATTGTTTGCCCATTGGAACTTGAAGTATAGAAGATACACGCTTGTGTGAATGATTGTATATTGTACCGTGGTGAGTACAAAGATTTGCGTGCATGTCCCACATGCAAGCATGCACGATACAAGCGCAGGAGAGCAAAGGACAAGTACAAATTGGACGATGAGATCAAGGCAGGAATCCCGTTCAAGGTTATTTGGTACTTGCCTTTAATTCCAAGGTTGAGGCGTTTGTTTGCAAACCCTAGAGAGGCAAAGAGGTTGCGGTGGCATCATGATGAGCGAATTGCGGATACGTTTATGAGGCACCCGAAAGATGGGGCTTAGTGGGAATTAATCGACAACAAGTTTGAAAATTTTGCCAAGGATCCTAGAAGTATAAGGCTCGGGGAGTGTACTGACGGGATGAATCCTTTTGGCGATATGAGCACCAATCACAGCACATGGTCGGTGCTTCTGTGCACATATAACCTAGCTCCTTGGTTGTGTATGAAGAAAAAATACATTATGATGCCAATGATTATCCAAGGCCCGAAGCAACCTGGAAATGACATTGACATTTACTTTCAGCTACTGGTAGAAGAACTGCTAACAGTGTGGATAGATGCACCTGCTGTAAAATGTTATGATGCTTACAGAAAGGAGATTTTTGATCTACATGCGATGTTGTTGCACACCATTCAAGATATGCCGGCATTAGGCAACACATCGGGGCAAAAAACAAAGGGAGATGTAGGGTGTGTCACATGCATGGATAGGATAGCTAGAAGAAGACTTCCCAACTCGCACAAAACCATGTATTTGCGTCATCGTAGGTTCTTACGGAAAACTCACCCATACCGAAAGATGAAAGCTGAATTTGATGGTACGGTAGAGGCAGATGTGGGCCCAAGACCCTATGAAGGGCAAAAAAAATAATGTTGTGATTGGCAAGAACCACCCTTTGACGGTGAAACAAACACCCAAGGGTCAAGTGTTTAAGAAGAAACCGGTGTTCTGTAAATTACCTTACTGGGAGATTCTACGTGTACGTCACTGCATTGACGTCATGCACATAGAGAAGAACGTATGTGAAAGCATCCTTGGTACTCTGCTCAAGATTAAAGGTAAAATAAAGGATGGTGACGGTTCACGGCTCGATATGCTTGCTGATCAGTCAAAACGCAAGAGTGAAGCAGAAGATGATGACAAATTCATCAAAGCTTGCCAGAGTTACAATTTTTGTACAAAAGAAGCAACACAGTTCTTCACCTATTTGTTGTCAGTTAAGACACCCTCTTCCTACAGTGCAAACATCATAAGTCTCGTGGATGTGAGCTCAGGTAAAATGAAGTTGGGACACATGAAGTCACATGATTGCCACATAATCTTGACACAAATCCTCCCGGTGGCCATCAGGAATCTGATGGACAAAGATATAATAAACACACTCATTGACCTCTGTGATTTCTTCAACCACCTATGTCAGAAAGTTGTAGATCCTAAAGACTTGGATCATATGCAAGATGATATTTGCAAGAATATTGTCCAACATAGAGATGTTTTCCCCACCGTCATTCTTTGATGTCATGGTCCATCTCACTATGCACCTTGTCGATGAGATAAAGTATTGTGGTCCTGTGTTTCTTCGCAACATGTATCCCTTCGAGCGGTTCATGGGAATACTGAAGCGCTTTTGTCGGAACCGAAACCATCCAGAGGCAAGCATCCTACAAGATTATACCACGGAGGAGGTGGTTGAGTTTTGCACCGAATACATGAAACAAATACCTATATGTTTGCCCCTCTCTCGCCACGAGGGAAGGCTGAAAGTAAGCCGGTCCTTGCTGGCATGCAAATGGCTGCACCCAGAGAATTGGCAGAGAAAGCCCATTTGACGGTACTACTTAACAGCCCAGTTCTCAGCGCTTATGCTAAAGAACACTTGGCGGAGATACACCAAAGATTCTTACCAATGGTGCCTTCATCAGATGTGGAGATGAAGGAGCACACTAAGAACTACGCCGAATGGCTGAAGAATCGTTTGGCACAAGGATCCATCGATGACATTGCTACGTGGTTGACACAAAAGCCATCACCTACGGTGTTGACGTACCAAGCATATGACATAAATGGATACACATTCTACACCGAGGAACGTGATCAGAAGACCTCATATCTGAACAACTATGTTCGAATAGAATGCATGACTGTAAATGAAGCTGATAAAAGGGTATACTATGGAACCATCAAAGAGATTTGGGAGCTTGACTATGTGAAAGTTAAGGTGGCATTATTCAGGTGCGCATGGATCCCTCTTGGTCAGGTAAGGATTGATGAGTACAGGAAGACCTGTGTTAACAGGACAATGATGGCATATCACGTGGACCCATTCATTCTTGCCAGCGATGCTACCCAGATTTTGTTTGTGGAAGACCCCTTGCATAATAACTGTCATTTACTGATGCATGGGAAGAGAAGGGTACTGGGTGTCGATGATGTTGCCGATGAGGACGAGTATGATGAATTTGATGAGTTGTCAGCCAAGGGATCACACACCCATGTAACAGAGAAGCGTAAAATCATCAAAAAACCCAAGTTCATTCGGGGTCAACGTAATGATCCCAGTTCCCCCATGTACATGGGAATTAAGCCGTAAGACTAGTCTTTATGCCTACCCTGCAACTTAACTCGTTCAATTTAGAACTGTCGCATGTACTGAATTTGTGAGTTAGGCCCGGTTTTTTGTTGATGTAAGAACTGTTAATATGTTGACCTTGATATGCTGTCAGCTCAAGCAATGAATATGAACTGTTTTTTGTTATTATTATTATATCATAGAGGTAGCACACTCAATTGATCTCACTACAGTATGTGTGAAAAAAAATACGCAATATGGTTTGCGAATAGCACACGGTTCATTGATGAAAGCCATGTGCCGACCAAACCCCGCCCACGATCTGAGTCGTACTTTCTGATTGGCCAGAACCCAAACCCCACGGATCGTATGTCTGAACCGGTGGATGCTCCCAGATCGAATGGCGATCCTCATCCCTTTCGACAGCACATGCAGTTCTGGTTGTAATTTTATTTTTATGCACAAAATGCATGTTAATCTCAAAAAAAATTCTTAAATATAGCTAACGATACCTGAAATGCGCCAGAAAATCAAACCCGTGGTATAATGGTGATTGCGTAACGTGGAAAATTTTATGAGGCCAAACGAGAATTTGAATTGACACGTCTCCTTTTGGAAACCATGATCCTTCATGTGAGATGCTCCGGTTTGAAGGAGCGGTCATCAGAACTTGTGCCAAACTTTACCAATTTTTTTCCACGGGGTCGTGAGAGCATGCCACAGGCACACATCGATTTTGATGATGTTTGAACTCCATATGAATTTCCTTTAATTAAAATACCAACTAGGCCTACGCCAGTGGCCTCACCTCGCGGCCGAAATGTTTGAAACTTCTCCCCGCTTCTCGGACAAACGGATGAAAACTCACAAAGCGACGCACAAATGATCTGTACACCTTCTTTGCTAGGCTGATACTAAGGGGGTATCATAGCTAGTATCATGCATGCCAACTAGGCAATTTTGATGAGCTGTCATAGAGTTAACTGAAGAAAGACAGGGTTAAGTATCATATCATGAAACCGTATCATAATAAATGCTATGCTACTATGTGTCATGCATGACAATAAATAAAGTACTACATATGATACTACTCTATGATACTATGCATTGGACTAGCCATAGTGGGAGTAACTTTAGCAGTAACATCGAGTCCACCTCAACAAATTTGCTTATGTGGCAATGAGTTAATGAGGAGGTAGTTTGAGTAAATTTGCTAGTTACTGTATAACATCACATGCCCCAATGCAATATGAGTATATAACCTAATAAATGAGGCTTTCCATGTTACCATACTTAATTATGTTACTACCCACTATGAAAGGTAGCAACATAGTCTAGGGATATGTGTATGTTACTAGTGTATGTTACTCTCCATTGTGGCTAGTCTTAGAGCAAGTACAATAGAGTGACATAAGCAGGCTATAAGGAATAGAATAATATATATATGCTTATTAGTTGGAGGAAATTAAGAGAAGATGAGAGAGAAGAGAAGCGGGCTCTTGGTTAATAGAGCCAGCTGCAACACGAGACCCAAGACACTTTGTGAGGATGTAAGGTGGGCCAACTATTGATAAACTAGCACGTATTTAAAACTTATTATTGTACAAGCCGGCTAAGAGGTTGGCTGTATATGACATGGCATCTTCTTATAGCCGACCGTTGGTTGTATTATTAACCATGCTCTTAGTGAGGTAGCTAGTATATCATAGACTAGCTAGTATCACACTCCCTCATTTCCGGTTTATAGGGCTCAATTCAAAATTCTCACCAACCAAGGTAGATGGTGAGTGGTGGAATAATTTTTGTAGTTTGCAAAAACACCCAATTAATGCTTTTGTTTTCCTCAAAAATTATGTTTACCAATGTATTAATTGCAATACATGCATGCATAAAGTACATGCATTGGTCAATTTTCTCTTAATACTTGCATGCAATGATTTAATGCACCTTGGAATCAGAACATGTGATGGGGAACAACCAAATTGAGCCTTATAAAATGGAAAAATTAAAATTTTGAGATAGGCCTATAAACCGGAAAGGAGGGAGTATATATGCATGATACTAGTATATGGTCGGTAATACCTCTGTAATGCGCGCATGCATAGTATCATAAGTTAGTATCTTAGGTTGCCTTATTAATTGTCATGCATGACACAAAGTAGTACAACATTTAATATGATACGGTATCATGATATGATACCACACCCTCTCTTTCCTCATTTAACTGTGTGCCACATCATCCAAAAAGTCTAGTTGTCATGCATGATACCACTTGATACTCCCATATTACGACCAGGCTTAGGGTGGCCATAGTGGGGGTATCATAGCCGGTATCATGCACTCGGGAATAGCAATTATGATGATGTGGCAAAGAAGCAGTAACATAGGTAGACACCATAACATATATATATATATTTAATAAATGCTATACTACTTTGTGTCATGCATGGCCATAAATGCGGTCATCTATGATATATACTACTCTATGATACTATATATGCACTATGAAGGTACGTACATAGTGTCATACACTAGTATCATATGCATGATACTACATATAGTATATGATACTCCCCACTATATAAGGCTGGCCATAGTGGTGGTATCATAGGCGACGATGTCATGCACTCGGAAATACCAAGTGTGCTGATGTGGCAAAGAACTAAATATATATAGAGAGGTTTAGAGTAACATATAGGTAGATACCGTATCATGTTAAATGTGATGCTAATTTGTGTCATGCATGTCAATAAATATGATCTATGCTACTATACTCTATGTATTATACTATGCGCTATAATTAATTAAAGGTAGTATCATACACTAGTATAATATATATATATATATATATATATATATATATATATATATATATATATATATATATATATATATATATATATATATATGCATGATACTAGTATATGACACTCTCCACTATGAGTAGCCAAGTATATATAGCCTAACTTAAACACCCACATGTAGTTGTAGTAGGGTTTTTGACTTTAATTAATAATATGCACTAAAATGCAATGCAAGGAAAGTGCAAAGAATGACTTAAACATAGCAGACGACCTGAAATGGGACGGAACGATGTAGCTAGTAACTGACGATTTGTAGTACGAAGTGCCGCATCTCCCTTTGGAAACTATGATCCTTCTTGTAAGATGCTTCGGTATGGAAGGTGCGAGCACCAAAACTTGTGCCAAACTTTACCAAAAATTTTCAATGCGCTCGTGAGAGCACGCGACAGTGACACAATGATTTTCGTTATTTTCCGGACTCTATATGCATTTCCTGAAATTAAAATACCAACAAGGCCTATGCCTCTGGCCGCACCCTACGGCCGAACTATTTGAAGTCTTTTCCCGTTTCTCGCACAATGAATGAAAACTCGCAAAGAGACACACAAATGATTTTGCTAACACGCACGTGTAGTTGCGACTATATATACATATACATACAAACGAGATCTTTTTTGCATATTCAAAGTTTTAGATTGCTAGCGAGGCCTACCGCCTGGTAAAATGTACCAGAAAAATCAAACTATAGGGTACAATCGTGATTTCTTATCATGGAAAAAATTGGAGGCGAAACGATGAACTCATGTTTTCATTAGAACAAAATATGATGTTAGGTAATGTAAATGTTTTCAAATAGCACACGATTCACTCACAAAAGCTGTGTGTCCACTAAACCACGGCCGATGCCCCTCCCCCTCTGCCACGCGCGCGATCTGGGTCATGCGTTCTGATTGGCCAGAACCCAAACCCCACGGATCATACATCTGCACCATTGGATTCTCCTTGATCGAACGGCGATCGTCATCCCTTTCGACAGCACATGTAAATGTTTTCAAATAGCCCCTCCCAAAAAATGTTTTCAAATAGCACACAGTTCACTCACGAAAGTCGTGTGCCTACCAAACTGTAGCTGATGCCCCCCTTTGCCTTGTGCGCGATCTGAGTTGTGCGCTCTGATTGGCCAAAACCCAAACCCACAGATCGTATGTCTGCACCGTTGGATGCTCCCAAATCAAACGACAATCCTCATCCCTTTTGATAGGAAATGCAGTCCGGCTAGGAATTGATTTATATGCCAAAATGCATGGTAAATGCCAAAAAATGTCTTACATATAGCACAAGAGACCTGAAATGCGCCAGCAAATCAAACCCGTGGTATAATTGTGATTGCTTTACGTGGGAAAAATTTAGAGGCGAAACGATGAACTCACGTCTTCATTTCAAAATTAGTACGTCTTCATTTCAAATGAAATTATTCTGTTTGTGCACACAAGCGCTTAGAGGCAACCGTTTGCATAGGCCTTTCCACGCGTGCGGCGACCGGGTATTTTTTCACCCTTTTCACCTAGGCTGCCAACACCCCCCGACCGTCCGCCCGCGTATCACTCAACTAGTCCACCCAATCTCCATCGCCAGCTCCCCCCTCCCCCAGATCCACAGCAGAACCCTCTCCGGCGCCGCCATGCTCACCCCGGCCATGTGCCACCACTTCGGCATCAAACCTACCTCCACTGCCGTTCCCAACACGTGGCGGCCTGCGCCTCGCTGTCTTCGTTTGCTCGCCAGCCACCCTCGAGCATATCGATGCAGTAACCCTCACCTCTTCTATGGTTCGGCCGGGTTTGCATTAAGAAGCCTGCTAGTTATTGCTCTCCATCATGGTGAGGCATATTTTCTCGCAATCCCTCTTCCAATTTTCTTATATATGTTCCCAAATTGGCTATAAAATAACAGAGAGTGTATATATGTTCATTATCTACCTTCCTTACTACACATGAGTTGTATTTGTTCCAATAAGTTACTGCCTATTTACAGATCGCGGGCGCCCGAGTCACACAAACTTAAAAAATTACCCGTACATTTTCTAAATTATTGCATGTCATGTTTAGAAAGATTGATACCAAGTTGTTAGTTTTATGCTTATTCTCCTTTCCTGAGTTCCGCATGTGTTCTCTGTAGATGCCGACTAGCAGCGACATCACTCATGCTTTAGGCGATGTATCTTCATCTGATTCGGACAACCCTAGGTCTTCAGCAGATTGTGAGGGATCAAGTAATCTTGAATGGGATAGAGCTACAACAATTACCCTTCCGGTCAGGACACTGAGGAACGCTCCAAGGAAGCCCACACACCAGCCTAAAGGTGTATATGAAGTAACCGAGATTGATTTAAAGTCTTGGGCTCCAACTAAACCAGATAAAGCAGGCACGAGGTTCAAGAGTGTGTGTGTATTTGTTGGCAGGGCAAGGCTCAACATTAATCTGCCGTGGTTTCGGAAGGCTGACACAAAAAGACGGCGAAGGATAGTCCGGGAGATCATGGATCACTTCAACGTTCCACAGTAGTGGAGAATGCAGGTGGAACACGCTGCACTGAAGAAGGCTAGGGATTCTTGGAGAAACTGGAAGCACGTGATTTACAAGAAGTACTTGAGTGAAGGCAAGGACCCAATCCCCGCATACTGCCAAATTACAAAGGCAGACTGGGCAGAATTCAAAAGGGTCAGGGCAACTAAAGAGTTTGTTGAGAAGAGTTTCAAGAAATCGGAACTTCAGAAGAAGAACATACACCCCCACCGTATGGGTGTGGCAGGATACTACGGCATGAAACTAATATGGGACTAGGAGGACAAAGAAGCAGTAGCGGCGGGTGGGAATCCGGCCTTTAGTGAAATCAGGGGCGAACACGCCAGAGATTACTTGCGGGCACGTGCAAAGAGGCGTGATGACGGAACTTATTACTTTGAAAACTCACGTGACGCCAAACTGTATCAAGTGACGTTAGAGGCTTCCAAGATCCCTGGAAGGTTCTGCAGGAACTCACGGCCATGTGACATTCGGTCCGTTGCTTTGGAAACAAAAGAGCCCCCTGGCCGTGCAAGGGGTATAGGTGTTAATGTCCCGCACAAGAGGGCTTTCACACTCAGCAAAGAAGAGAGGCTCAGCATGAAAAAAGCGAGGAGTGAAATGAAGCAGAATGCATTGTATTAAAGGTTGAGGAAGGAGATTTATCCGGCTGTTCGAAAGGATGTTGAGGAGTCAATGATGATGCAGAAGACTCTAACACTGACAGACTGCTTTATTGCGTGACAACACTGCACAAGAGTAGCTGTGCATCAGCTGAGCCAGCGACACTAAGACTGCAGCTGCTCGTGATTATGATATATCTGATCTATCTGGAATGAAAGACAGACTGTAGGGCGTGCTTACACATTATGAAGGTATATTAAAATGTGCAAAAGCCTGGGTTTGCCCATCCTTCTTGGAAGATGGCCTCTAGTTGGACAATGTGCCATTGAAGCCGGGCTGTGTGAAGTGCTACGTGACTGAAGTAAAGCCTGGATTCAATGAATTTGCCCTGAAGAATGTCCTAGGAGACTTTGATGAGCAAAGGACCTTGGGAGAAACACTGTTACAGCACATCCAGTGGCCACGAAAGGAAATAGAGTTCATCGATGAGGTCCCTGAAGCCTCGCCAAGAGAAACCACTGTCGCCCCTCAACCGGTGACGCTCTCCTTGCCACAGTAGCTCTCGCGGGCTGATGCATCAACCTGTGATTAGTCGGCCTGACTTTGCGGCGTACATGCCATGTCATCCTCCGCCCCAAAGCAGCCAGCGGCAAGACCTACAATTGCTGAGGACGCACCACCGGTTCAGATGCCGGCTGCTGAAGCAGCGGGGGAGACCTAGCTGCAGCACATGCTCAGCAGACCAACCTGGTGGAACGGACTGCTAAGTAGGCTGATGCTTCGGAACCGCCTGCTAAACAGTCTGTAGGTCCAGAACCGACTGCTCATCAGTTCGTCGGTCCGCAGTCGCGTGATCAGCATACCAATGCGTCAGCACTTCCTGCTCATCAAACCAACGCGTTGGCACGGCCTCCCCAGCACACCGACAAGTTGGCACCACCTGCGCAGAAACCCGACATAGCTTCAATGCATGGTCAGCAGTCTGATGCCTCGGCTCCTACAGCCCAGCAGTCCGTCATAGCAGCACCGCCAGCTCAGCGGTCCGGCATAGATAAACCATCTGCTAAGTAGTACGTCAAAGCTTCACCGTCTGCTCGGCAGTCTACCTTGCAGGCAACCAGGCGTTTTGCCAGAAATGCTTCAAATACCAAGAAGGAAGTGGCCAAAAAGGCTACACCCCCGAGGAAGCGCGGCGGGGAAGTGAAGAGGAAAGAGAATGATTGCCTCTTACTTAAAGCACTCATCGCCCAGAACCAAATTAACAACAACTTGTTTGAATCAGGGAGTAATATTATTTCTGACGCCATGGATGATGAAGAAGTACGTTTGTTGCTTGCTAAAAGTAAAGCAGACGTACTTGAAGCACGCAATTACGTCCATGGCTAGTCATTTCTTGTTGGCAAATACTTTGATGAGTGCAGCTCCAGTTGCCGCGAGTTACATGAATATTGCATGGATCTAATGTCAGCAGGTCAGCATGTTTTGCTAGTCCACTACAACAGAGATCATTTCCAACATGATGTTGGTTCCATCGATGTGAGTTTCGAGGACTTACATCTCTTCTTCAACTTAAACGTGCTCGATGCCACTCTTGTTAGATGCCTGATTTTGTAGGTACTTGACAAACTCTGATCAACTTCTCCATACAAGGCTGTAAATGATAAACATCTAACTACATTTTATTCCTCTCAGGGGATTGAACGCGCAGATAAGAAAAAGGGAGAGTGTGTATTTCATAGATCCTGAATTAGCAAATGGCACAACAATACATGGTAAGGACCTACAGGACTGGGCCGTTAACACGGTCGTCTGTCTCTTCGAAAACACGTCCCATGCAGAATCATTTCTCTGGCCATATCATGAATGGTAAGTCAAGTAAACAACCACGCATGCACTTATTGTCTTTCAGATTTTGACATAATTCGTAAGTTCATGGCTTTCTTAATATGTAGCAATCACTGGATATTGGTATTCATTGTTCCAAACAAGATCACAGTTTACTACATCGATTCTCCACGAGAGTCAACAAACGCCGTGATCGGCGCATCTTCAAAGAATTCATGGATAGGTATTGAATTCTATAATGTTGAAATTAATTTGCATTCATATCTGGTTCAATAATTGATGTTGTCAAAATTCATCATCATTTGCAGTGTGCTCGCATTGTGGAAAACTAAACCAGGGAACCTGTTCAAGAGGGGACTACCTTTCCTTACGCTAGTCAAATATTCAAGCTTCTAAATAAACCTCTTTCTATTTTCCAAAAAAAAAAATACATCTAACACCGGTTAGGTTGTTCCTAACAGGACAAATACATGACTAATTATGTACAAAAAATTTCAGTGTCCTCAGCAAGAAGCAGGGACCAACCTTTGTGGATACTATGTTTGCAGACACATGATCTCCATCTGCAAATCAGCTGATAGTTGTGATGATCCTCGCGAATTAGTACCAGTAAGTCTATCTTAATTAATATCTTCTACTCCACTCATATGACACATTCCGATCTTAAAAATACTGCAGCTCATCTTAAAACCGAGGACCCCTGAACCGCTCTCGGCTGATGAATTGCTGATGGTTCCGAGATTTATCAGCGACTTCTTCCTGGATCACTACATCAATCCCACTGGTGATAATAAAGATTTCAGCATGCCTTCTCCTGAAACATTGAGTAAGACTTAGCCGCTAAACATATACGCATGGATCCATTGTTTTCCATCTGATGAGGTCTTCGTATTTCGTACACTATGATTAATCATGTAATGCATATATGCGTGGACAAATCATTGGAATTTAGCTACCATATGTTCAAATGCAATTGTTGCAAAATCTGATGAATATTCTTCCTGTGGACACTATTTGTTCAATAGAATATTGTGGTGAATTTGCTTTTTGCATGCCGATTCAAAGTGGGATATTTTTGTTTATTTGTTCAATTGAATATTGTGGCGAATTTGCTTTTTGCGTGCTGATTCAAAATGTGATATTTTTGTTTATTTGTTCAATTGAATATTATGGCGAATTTGCTTTTTGCATGCCGATTCAAAATGGGATATTTTTGTTTTAACCTGGCAATTGCTCCACACACAGTTCAACTAAATGAGTGTGTGTGATCCACATCGGAAAGCATACATCAATCATTGCGGGACCGTCGGTGATATAGAGCAGATCACAAATGATTTGCAGCGCTACTACATGTGCGTAGGGTCTCCGGAACCATTTGTGATATCGCGTTATCGCACACGAGAACTCAGAGTGAACCGTGCCCAATGTAAAACACAATCCCGGTCATAATTTTTTTCAAGAAACGTGTGGGATCCCAAACGAAAAGCACACGTCACTCTTGCGGCAACCATTGGTGATACCCAACAAATCACAAACGGTCTGTAGCACTTGTATGTGTACGAAGGGCTCCTGAACCGTTTGTGATAGAACATTATCGCAGACGGTAATTGTTGGGAAACGTGTGTGATGGATTCTTGCATGGCAGACGGGTCACGCAGAAAACTCGTGTGCGATGGGGCACAAATCGCACACAGTTCATATGTTGGCTCGTGTGCCTTACATACTGTTTCCCAAACGGTTAATTACGACATACCGTATGGTTCCACTTCGTCATTAGAAACGTTTAATCACCGATACCACACGTGCGAAGAATTTAGTGTGTGCTGCATCCACTACAAAAAAGACACATCCATGACATTTTGGGCCGAACGATTTTTTTTCCGGTCATACTTATGACACTTCTATGACGATAATTGTGACAAAACCCGGTATCATCATATATGTGGTGGGCTCCTACTTCTATGACAAAAAATCATGACAGAAAATGGGCTTTCCGTCTTGGGCGGGCCGGAGATGCAGCTGCATGACATTCTTTGGGCCGTCCATGATGGAAAAAACCATGGTAGAAGCGAGGGCGAGGAAAATATCGAGGAGTTCCCGGTTACGATGGCTGGTCGGAGGCCGAGCGATGCGTGTTTCTCTCATACGTACGCGCGTGTGTGCGAGGCGTTGGGCTCTAACTGAACCCGAGCGAGGCGTGTTTCTCTCATACGTACGCGCGTGTGTGCGAGGCGTTGGGCTCTAACTGAACCCGAGCGAGGCGTTGGGCTCTAACTGAACCCGAGCAAGGCATTGGGCTCTAACTGAACCCGAGCGATTGCACTGCAGGCTATGCGTTACTGAACCCGAGCGATCGATCGATCTCATTAACTGGACCCGATCGAGCGATTCCTTCGCTACTGCTGCTAACTAAAGTTGATCGATGGTGCCTCTGGATGAACAGTGAGCGTTGTTGTTGGGGTGGGGGGGGTTGGATGAACAGTTCCCGGCGGGGTTGGATGAACAGGAACCCGTGGTAGTAGAGGCCGTTGCCGCTGGATGAACAGTACCCCGATCGATCGTGCCGGTGGATGAACAGGACCATGTGGAGGGCTAGATGAACAGGACCCCGTGGAGGCTGGATGAAAAGGACCCCGTGGAAGGCTCGTTGAACAGTAGCCGGTGGAGGGATGGATGAACAGTAACCCGTGGAGGGGTGGTTGAACAGGACCCCTGTGGAGAGGGCTGGTTGAACAGTAGCCGGTGGAGGAGCGCGCGGTGGAGGCTGGATGAACAGGAGCCCCGTGGATGAATAGTCATAGGTGGAGGCTGGAGGAGGTCAGCAGTGGATGAACAGTAGCCCGTGGAGGCTGGAGGAGGTCGACGGTGGAGATGAATAGTATCCTGTGGAGTCCCGTTTTGCGGTACGCCACACCACTCCCAATGAATAGGACCCCCGTTTCAACCGTAGCACTCCAACACAAGTCCGTTTCCTCCGTTTAGCGGTATGCCACACCCCTCCCAATCAATAGGACCCCGTTTCGACCGTAGGAGGTTCGTTTCCTCCGTTTTGCGGTATGCCAGACCCCTCCTGATGAACAGGATCTTGTTTCCACCGTGGTCGGTCGAACACAAGGCCGTTTGCTCCATTCTGCAGTACGCAAGGCCTCGTTTCCATCGCCTGTTCCGTCCAAGCCGATTGGCTCCCGATGAACAACACGGGTTCCATTGCCTCCCGATGAACACGACGCATTTCGTTGCCTCCCCATGAACACAACGATGACACAGTTTCTTTGTTCCAACCCAGCCATAGCCATGTACACGAGCCCTGGCCGTACGTATGCGCGAGTAGGCGTTCGAGACCCCGCCCGTATGTACGTGTGTGGCCGTATTTACTTTCTTGCACCCTGGCCGTTGTACGTACGTGTACATGCTACGTGCGCGCCTCTACTACCACACGTGCCCTTCCTTACATTGCCACGGTTCATCGCTGCAGCCTGCAGACAGTCCGATCGACCAGTATGTACGTACATTTTTGCGACCAGAATGACAATGCTACGTACGCTTTGACCGGGTGGGCCCCGACTGTCAGGCACTTCCTTGCATGCAAAGATGTAGTTGATGGGTCCCAACAGTCAGGGGGTGAATCATTTTTTTTGCCCGTAATATGGACGCACTTCCTTGCATGCGAAGATGTAGCTGGTGGGTCCCATCAGTCAGGGGGGAAATGCTTTTTTCGCAAAATAAGGTGGCCCGTCCGGTGGGTCCCCGATGTCAGGTGGAGGAATCATTATTTTCCGCGTAATAAGGAGGCACTTCCTTGCTGCGACGATGGACCCAGCTGTCAGCCTCTCCACGTACAGTACTCTTCCGATGGAAGTCGGTCGTTGACCACATTGACCATGCCGCGCCGAGAGCACCAAGGCGGTGGACGACGGCGAGACCTAGGAAGGGGACGACGCGGAGCCGGGGAAGACGCGGCAGTGGATGCCCACGTGGAGAGGAGTACGAGGGTTCACTGGTTCCGCTGTTGTGTGAGGCTGTCGTCGGCGCATAATAACAGGGGGTGTGGGTGAGTGGAGGGATGGCCTGGCCAGCAGTGAGAGTAGTAGGGGGCGGTGAGGCCTCCGCGGTAGCACTGCCGGCCACGGGAGGCAGGAGCAGGCGGCATGACCGGTGATGCTTTGGGCGGCTGGAGCAAAAAGACCAGAGGTTGAAGAAGCACGACGGCCGTGGGGTGGACATCGTACGGCAACTGCAGCTAGAATTGTTTATATTGACTAAGTTGACAAAGCCCTTGGTATGCGTCAACTTAGTAGGCCCACAGGTCAGCTTCCGAAATGGTGCGTCCCAGATGTCAGGGGGAGGAACCTTTTTTTGGGCGGTGAGGCTAGAATATCCGAGATTGAAGAAGAAGCACGACATCCGTTGGATGGACATCCAACGACCACTTCTGCTAGAACCGTGTGTTGACTATAAGTTGACAAAGCCTTGCATACGCGTCAACTATTTTTTCAAGGGACGCGTCAACTTAGTAGGCCCACAAGTGTGTGGCAGAGAACTTATAGCCCATTTGAGATATGTAAGAATGTACAGCCCTTTTTTGAATTCTAATGGAATTTACTATAGCCCATTTATAGTTTGTTAAAAGTACAACCCATTTTCTAGCTAGGACAACGATTAATAATTTCAACCAACCGCTCAAAACAGAATTTAATAAAATTTCCCACATTTGGATCGAATCCAAACTATTTTTATCCCGAAATTTCTAGTCAGATTAAATACAATTTCAATATAAATTTGTATTACGTAAAAATCCAATGAAACATTGAGCGCGCAACAATTAATGAAATTAAATTTTCAAAATCCAGAAATAATATTTTATAAAGTAATTATGTGCTTGGTGCATTTTTTTATAGTTACTACCCAGTTTTTATAATTACATCCCATTTATTATTTCTTAAAGCCCATTTTCTTGTTAAGCCTAATGCATCCCTCCTAGGAAAGATTTCCAGCCCAGCGGGGCGGAGAATAACAAGTTGACCTTGCCTGGGTATTCCTAAAAAAAGTATAGTTGAGCTAGCCATTTTTAGCTTGAAAAAATTTAATATCTGGGCAGGATATCTGGCCTGGGTTAGATGGGGCACAGCCCGCCCAGTTAATACCCTGCTGTCCTCTGAACAACAACGACAACATCACTCAAGAAAAACTCTACAGTGTTCACACCTCAAAAAGATAAATATTGCTCAAGCTGCTTGGTCCCTGCTGTCGGCCGCTCCTTGTGCAATTCTCTCATTTATTGACTACATAGGTTGACAATGGTGTGGGACCGTGATGTCAGGAACCAGGAGGAAGCAAAAAATATTACAGTTTTATATAATGAGGAGGCACTTGCGTACGTGTGGCTATGGCCCTGGTGGGTCCCCACTGTCATCCTATCCAAGTAAAGTCATCTCCTCATTCCTCATCTGTTGACCATGTTGACAACGTGAGACGGCGGCGCCACGGTGAGCGCAACAACTCGAAGGACGACGGAGAGGGCCTCGCGGGGCCTACGGATGGTCTGATACAGCGCCCGCTGCTCATTCGGGAAGCCAGGATCATAGGGCCACATGTCCGCGACGACATTGTCATTCGCTTGTTCACCGGTGCTCGTTGAGGAGACGGAGGTGCAGCACAGGTCCTCCTGTGCTGGTAGCTCTTCTGCCATTAGGGCGTCGAAGTGGGCCGCACCTGCTCTATGGTGAACATGGCATGAACCGACTTGGACAGTGGCGCTGGCTCCTGGTCGGAAGCTACATCCAGTGTATGACTGTCGTGGCTCAGCTCGGCGAGCTCACTAGCGAGCCAGCATGTCCGGCTGCTGGACCGACCCGCTGCCAAGCACGAGTCTGACTGCCCTGGCCACCCAGACCACCTCCCTCACCTGCGCGCGCTTTCCGCCCGAAATGGTCAGCCCCGCCCGCCCCGCTTCCCGGTGCAGGCGATTGCTCCGCCTTCAAATGACGCAAGTGTCGTCCGTCCGTCCGTCTGCCGCCCACATTAATGATACGCGGTTGCCGAGGCAGCTACTCCGGCACCACACGTCCGTCCCTCCGCCGCCCACCATTTCTATATAAACTGATGCGCCGGCCATAGCCGCAGTCATCCGCCTCTGTTCCCTTTCTCCTGTCCACACTACTACTGCCCACCATGGCTTCCTCGCGCTCCAGCGCTCCTCGGGATGGGCGGACGACGGACCACAAGGAGATGGCAGCCATTGCTGCTGACTGCCTGGCCGGTAGGCAGCCGGAGGACGACAACGTCCCAATGGAGAACATGGTAGTTGATGATCCGGCGCCAACCCCCTCCTCCGCGCCATCCTCGTCGGTGCATTGCACCATGACCATCAGCGAGGCCCGTGCCCAATACATGGACACGGTGAGGCAGAAGCGTGAGGAGCAGTTCCGGGAGGCGCAGGCCGACGCCGCCTACAACCACCATCTCCTCTAGGATCACCTACAAGCGAAGGAGCAGATCACTGCGGAGTGGGCGGAGCAGGAGGCGCCGCTCGACTCGTACCACTCCGCCCGCGAGGGCCGCCTCGAGCGCTCGCGGTACCGCATGCGGGTGGCGGAGGCTGCGGCCGCCTACAAAAAGTGTGATGAAGCGGGTGAGGCGCTATTTGGCGAGACCGAGGACAAGGCAGAGGACAATGCCCGCTCCGACGAGTCTCCGCTCCGCTGGTGTCGACGAGGCCCTGCTCCGCCGAGGCCTCACAGCGCCAACAATGAGGCAGAGGACACCGCCGACTCCGCCGAGGCCCCGCCCCACCGGCACCGAGGTGGAGGCCCTACTCCGCCGAGGCCCCGCCCCGCCAACAACGAGGCAGAGGACATCACCGGCTCAGTCGAGGCCTCACCCTTCCGGCAACGAGGGGGAGGATTTCCCCCGCTCCATCGAGGCGCCGCCCCGCCGGCAACGAGACAGAGGACATCGACGGCTCTGTCGAGGCTCCGCCCCGCTGCCAATGAGGCCGCGCCACACAGAAAACGAGGAAGAGTATACCACAGTAGCTCGCCGCCCCTCGGGTCCAAGTAAGGCCACTGCTGCTACCCTCCTGTTGAAGCCAAGCTAGGCGGGTTGACCATTGACGACCGATTAGCTTCTTGGCAGCAACATGGAGTCGGAGAGCTATGTTGGAGAAGGACGCTGCTTCGGTTACTTAACTGCAGGTGCAGTTGGGTCACTGGCATGTGGGCCCAAGAGGCATCTGGCTCACATGTAAGTGACGTAACTGCACCTGCTGTTATCTCACTGAAGCTCAGTCCGCTGGAGAAGAAGCTTTTGTTCGGCTCAGCCGGACATGGGTGCTACGGTTAATTAATTATACCTCCAGCGCACCCCTTTTTAATTGAAGAATTTATAAAATGTAATGAAATCCGGCATGTTTATATGAAATCCGGGAGTGTATGAATGAATTTAGTTCGATTTGTTTGAATTCTTATAACACTGGCATTGGATGAACATGCAAAACAATACGTACTAGCATTATTCCCAGGGTGATCACCTCGTTTGCAGCAATTTCACATGTACTCCCTCTGGTCCTTTTTAGTCTGCATATAAGTTTTGTCTGAAGTCAAAGTATCTCTACTTTGACTAATCTTATAGAAAAAAAGTATCAACATTCACAATGTAAAATCAACTGACTTGAAAAAAATCTAATATGCGAAGTAAAAAGGAACAGAGGGAGTACAAAATTTAGCGTTCCTGTACAATGCAATCAACACACAGGCCTGGCAATTCTTAGAGAACATTCAAAACAATTGATGATGATGCATCTCAGTGATTCACATGTCAGAGTCAATATTTACTTCACTACAAAAGAATAAAGAAAAATCGATCAATGCTGCTAACAGCAAAGGGCGTCCCATTCGAAAATATCAAACTCATGTCTTCTTGCTAACATCAATGAGCAAAATTTGACAAGGTTGTCCCATTCCAAAATGTCAAATGCGTGTTGTTTTGCGTACATCAATGAGCAAACTTTGACAAGGTTTTCCCATTCCAAAATATCAAATGCCTATGATTGTGGAATGGGTAGGGTTTGCCATCGGTTCGGACATTGACATGGCACCTCGTGCTAAATAAACCAGTTGTTCTTTTTGTGCAGTTCCACCAAAATCAACCAAATTCGTGCATAGCTTGTATGATTTCGCCTTTATATGTTGCAAGTCCTTGAACATATCGGCACGTCCTTTCTTGTGGTGGAAATGAATGATTCGAGAATATTCGATGTATTCGTGAACATTTTGTGCAGTTCCCATTGAAATCAAGCTAAGCACCCCTGTTTGCATAAATACAAAAAAGTGATTAGTATAAAGAAAATTGTACTATGAATTGACAGTTTAAAAATTCAACCTACATGATCCATGCAGAGCACACATTTAAAAAAGTGGAACTCACCAGAAGGAATCGTAAAACAACATTGTACTGGCCATCACAGCAAAAAAGATGGAGATCTGTGAGTCCTTCTGAGTTGAAGTTAGTTTGTTCTTGTGGGCAACAATGTAACCATCCTTCAACTTCTTCCTTCTTAAGAAGAGAGGCTTGGCTTCTTTATCCTGGCATAATCGGAACTAGGCACTTCACGTACTCCATATTCTTCTTCAGAGGAGGATGATCCTGTTGTGCAAAGACAAGAGAACAACTAAATGCTAGCATCCCTGTTTGCACGAAAAAAAGGAAAGGAAATATTTAAAACAACACAGATGAAGCACTTCTCAAGGACAATACCACTTTCTCATGACAGTATCTAAACAGTAGCACAACACCAATAGAGATGACAAAGCTCAATCATATGGATGAAATCCATGGGCGAGTACCAACCTTTGTCAGGAGGCTTATTGTGTAGAGCATACAGATCAAGCACTTCTCCGGAACCATCTGTTGTTATCTACTGTGGTTGCCATGCTTACTATATACTCCTCGATTAGTTTAATGTTTCCAACATCTTCTTGTGCAGTTCCACTAAAATATAGGGTATCTTCAAACAAGATCCCTGTTTGCACAAGTAGAGATAATTACATATTACATTAAGAGTAGCATCAAATCAGTGGCAAAACAATAGCTCGTTCCATCCATAGCAATAAATTAAGATGCAAAACTATATCATTACTTGTGTCATCACATTTCCAGTGCTTCATTACAGCACCGGGAATTGATTTTTGTTTTTCTTCCGCTTGTTCTTCCCCTTCATCACTTGGTTCAATAGCAGACAAGCTTCGCCTTCAATGTAAGATTTGGCATGTAAATTAGGGAGCACAAGTATAGCACTAAACAACGATGTTAATTTTCAGATGAAAGTGGCAAAATAGAGTCCAACAGTTGTGAAATATCCTTATCTTACCTCAATGGGATATTACGGTGCATATACAGATTGGAAGTCTTGTCTCCATTTGTGCAGTTCCCTAAGATCAAGCAACATTAGCGTACAAGTAGCACAACATATGAAAGCACACTGCACAATCATGTGAAAGAAGGCTAGTATTGACCTCTCATGACGCGGAATTCAAACAACTCACAAGAAGAAGATCTGAACCAAATTTGCCAACACAGATAGTAAGTAAGATATCCTCTTGTGCAGTTCCACTAAGATCAAACAATCAAGCAATGTTGTCGGTGTGACATTTTGGTTGAACTGCACAAAACACTCTTAAAACAAAAGTGTTTTGTGCAGTGCAACAAAAGGTCACAATAACAACAGGTGAAGTAGATAACCTGTTTACGAGAGGTGCAAAGGAAACAACTAGTGGTCAATAACGATGGATGACACAGAAGCCAACAAAAAGAAGCATCAAACTTAGCTAAATGGGAAAGAAAGCAAGACAGTAGCATTTCTCAAACGGTGGCATTGATTAATATTAATGGAGAGATTATATTAACAATAAAATTCGTTAAACATGTAATTTGCTTGTAACTATGGCATTGCATCAATTTTCTAGCAGCATTATTAGAGGGTGTTTGTTTACAGGGACATTTTGGTGTAGGGACTAAAAAAAGTCCGTGTCAGTCCCATCTAAACCAAACAGGAGGGACTTTTAGGGACTAAAGAAAGAAGACCACGAGGAGAGTCTTTTGGGACTTTTTCCAACATTGCCCTGCCCGCATCATAACTTGTCTTTATTAGTTCATTACTAGGGGTAACATGGTATTTTAGCATGTCATTTAAAAACCTCTAGTCCATGTTTAGTCCCTGGAACCAAGCAGGTAGGGACTAGGGAGTTTTAACCAAACAGGGCCTTAGATTGACAACAGCTAAAGAGTTGCAGGGGACGGTGGGCGCTTTGGCTGTTGGGGAGCGTAGTAATTTCAAAAAATTCCCGCACACGCAAGACCATGGTGATGGCATAGCAAGAGGGGAGAGTATCGTCCACGTACCCTCGTGAACCAGCGAGCGTTATAACAACGCTGTTGATGTAGTCGATGCGTCTTCACGATCCGACCGATCCAAACACCGAGCGTCACGGCACCTCCGAGTTACGCACGTTCAGCTCGATGGCGATCCCGGACTCGATCCGGCAAAGTGTCGGGGATGAGTTCCGTCGACCTGACGGCGTGGTAGCGATGATGATGCTCCACCGACGCAGGGCTTCGCCTAAGCTCGCGACGATATGACTTCTCCGGCGCAGGCTTCGCCTAAGCTCATGACGATATGACCGAAGTGGAATATGGTGGAGGGGGCACCGCACACGGCTAAGGAACGATCCGTAGATCAACTTGTGTGTCTGGGTGCCCCCGCCCCGTATATAAAGGAGCAAGGGGTGCGCCAGCCCAAAGGCGCTGGAGGAGTCTATTCCCACCGGGAGTAGGACTCCCCCCTCCTAGTTGGATTAGGATTGGAGGATGGGGAAGAGGGAAGAGCGCCCCCCTCTCCTTGTCCTATTCGGACTAGAGGGAGGGGCGCGCCTGCCCTGCCTGCCGGCCCTTCCTCTTCTCCCTATGGCCCATCAAGGCCCATAGACCCCCCCTCGGGGGGTTCCGTAACCCCACAGTGTTCCAGTAACTTCTGTTTTCATCCGGAACCTTTCCAAGTCAAACATAGGCTTCAATATATCAATCTTTATGTCTCGACCATTTCGAGACTCCTCGTCATATCCATGATCACATCCGGACTCGAACAACCTTTGGTACATCAAAACTTATAAACTCATAATGAACTCGCCGAAGCGTTAAGCGTGCGGACCCTACGGGTTCGAGAACTATGTAGACATGACCTAGAACCATTCTCGGTCAATAACCAATAGCGGAACACGGATGCCCATATTGGTTCCTACATATTCTATGAAGATCTTTATCGGTCGAACCGCATAACGATATCGTTGTTCCTTTTGTCATCGGTATGTTACTTACCCGAGATTGATCGTCGGTATCAATACCTAGTTCAATCTCGTTACGGTAAAATCTCTTTACTCGTTCCGTAATACATCATCTCACAACTAACTCATTAGTTGTAATGCTTGCAAGGCTTATGTGATGTGTATTACCGAGAAGGCCGAGAGATACCTCTCCACAATCGAGTGACAAAACCTAATCTCGAAATCGCCAACCCAACAAGTACCTTTGGAGACACCTGTAGTACTCCTTTATAATCACCCGATTACGTTGTGGCGTTTGGTAGTACCAAAGTGTTCCTCCGGTAAATGGGAGTTGCATAATCTCATAGTTACGTGGAACATGTATAAGTCATGAAGAAAGCATTAGCAATATACTAAGCGATCAAGTGCTAAGCTAACGGAATGGGTCATGTCAATCACATCATTCTCCTAATGAGGTGATCCCATTAATCAAATGACAACACATGTCTATGGTTAGGAAACACAACCATCTTTGATTAATGAGCTAGTCTAGTAGAGGCATACTAGTGACTATCTGTTTGTCTATGTATTCACACATGTATTATGTTTCCGGTTAATACAATTCTAGCATGAATAATAAACATTTATCATGGTATAAGGAAATAAATAATAACTTTATTATTGCCTCTAGGGCATATTTCCTTCACCAGCACCATATGCATCTAGTAATGTATGAAGGGGTGATGCACAGTCTATTGCAACAAACAACAAAAACTACCAAGGAGCATATTTGTGTTGGTCCCAGTTTTGTTATCTTTAGATTCCCTATGTGAGCGCAGCAATTCTAGTCCCGCTCAAACTCTACAGCCTTGTCCCCCAAAACAAAAAATCAGTTCGTTCTGGTTTATGCGTCTGCGTTAAATCATTGTTTCCCCTTTTCGACCAACGTAGGTGCTGGATAGCCAGTCTGTACTAGTACTTTCCCCCTTCCTTTCCTCTTTGAACCACGTCCTAGATTCATGCTATACGACTTTCCCCACTACTTTCCTGTTTGATCCAACACCTAGATTCAAGTGCAGAAGCGGAAAAATCCCACATGCAGCTAGAGCAATGCATGTGGAATAAGTAAATTATACCTTAAGGTTCTTGGGGTGTGGTTCGGTGGGAGACCGGAGGCCGTTCGGCCCACACTATGTACGTCGGCAAGGAATAAGGGGTCGGAGGCCCTCCCGCGCCGCCGCTGGGTGAAAGAGAACAATTGCGCCGGTAGTGGATTCCCTCCCTCGCCGACGGCGACATCGTTAAGCCTCCTTCCCTTCCCGGCGGACGGATCGTGCCGGCTCTTTGACCAGCAGTGAGGGGAGACAGAGAGGCCAACGAAGTCTTGTTTAGATTTGGAGAGGGTGAGAGAGTGTGAAGAGAGCAACTACAAGCGTTGAGGCTCCAGCATGTATATATATACTGGAGAGAGAGTGTGAAGAGTGCAAACCCTAGAAAACAAGCGCCGAGGCTGCAACGTATATGTGATGAGGTGATTATACGGTCACTACGAGATCGTACAGCTCTGTATCCATCCATTTTGACCAGTCAAAGAATCCTCCTGGCACCGCCCCAGATCACTTTCTCTCTCTGTCATGCGGGGCCTACCTGTCATTGGGTGGAAGAAAGAAGTCAAACAAAAACAAAATTATGCTCAAGTGTAGTTATCGAAACCGAGACCTCAAGTTTGATGAGCGAACAGGCTAACCAGCTACACCACCCCCACGTTTTGTTTAAGAGAGGAAAATAATACAGTCCTGCATTCGTGTGACAAGCATGCCGTGTTTTTTTTGTGTGGGAGTCATTGGGATTTAAATCATAATCGTGTCATGTGGCTTTGGTGGTAAGGTCTTTTGGGATTTAAAGCAGTGTTGGTAGTACAGAAATAATGCAGCCTTAGTCACCTTACTTTTCTCCACGTAGTACGTTGGGTCCCACCAGTCAGAGGGTGAAACAAACAAATTAATAAGAAAAATTAAAAGCGGCAGCGGTGTATCTTACCTCACACATCTCGCTACTGCTCGTGAACAGTGTCCATTTGATCCCTCAGTTCTCTCACGTACTATTTTAAGTGAATCCTTATTACAGGATGCACACAATTTTGGGCACTTGTATTCGACCTAAGTCAGTGTGCCACCGTATCTCATACTACTCCCTCCGTCAATGTGTAATAAGTCACGTTAGAAGGTGCAAGCAGATTTTTTCTTCGAAACAAGGTGCAAGCAGATTGGAGGAGAAGGAGAAACTTGACCGGTCCTTTCCTCCAATCAAAGCCCTGATTTATGTCTCTAAACGCAACAATTAATCACAACAACTAAGAGATTGTAACAGCCTGGATTTTGGCCCTTTTCTTTTTCTTTTTGATTTATTGGTTTTTGCTCTGTTTTTCTGTTTGGAGTGGTTCTGTGGCCTTGTCACCTGGGAAATCATCCTCATTTCCCCTCCTGAGTGGCTCATCATTCTCAAAACCCTGCCAAGATCTTGTCACTTCACTGCTTGACCAAACCCTAAAATCTTTTTTAGGGAATATTCCTTTTTCTATTAAAGGAATAACCCTGTCTACCCTAGGTTGTGAAGCAACCTTTATTTCCATCACTCCTAAAAATCCCAAATAATTCTCATAAATTGTTTGGGTCATATCTTACTCAAATATGGCAAAATATTTTATTTGTCATGTTTATCATCTTGCTCAAATAATTCATTTCGTATTCTTCCCTAAATGGCACATTGTGAAGCAAGTGCTATTTTCCTTTTCCCAATTGACCTCAAACCCCTTGGACACATTTGCATGTCCATATCATTGCCACATGACAAAATGCAACCTCATTTTCCTAGTAATTATTTAATTATGATTTTCCAAAGTTTCTGCCCAGGAAGAAGCTTTGCGAAGGAGGTGCAAGCTAGGAATATCCAAATGAGTTGCCATTTTGCATGATCCCTCATATCATCATATCATAGCCCTCCACCGAAGTATAGCTCATGTAATGCCTCCATGTGAGCTCATCTTCAATTCTTTGATTCTACCCAAAATTTCAGTTTGTAAAGAAAGTATATTTTACCTTGATCCATTATGGCTGCCAAATTTTCTAGACCTTCTATTATCCATATAACCTACCTCCACCCATTTTGGGCATGTTTTATCAAGCCATTATTCCTCTAGAATTTTTCCAAGTTTCTGGATAGAAATGATGTTTGTAAAGCAAGTACCATTTTGGATTGTCCATTTGGTATGATCCTTTTACAGAATCTTTATATGTCAATATCATGAGGATTTGCCAAGCTGCATCCCATTCCATAACTCCATGTGAGTGCATCATCCAAATCTTGATTCTGGACCAGTTTATGTGGTTGTTAAGCAACTACATTAAATATTGATCCTAATCCTCTCCAAGATACCAGGATGTAAGTCCTTCTTATTCTAGAACTACCAGACAACTCCATTGACCTCAATCAAGTCTCTGTGGATCAGCAATGTTCGATCAAGTTTACTGCAGTAAATTTCAGAGCTTGATTACCTTTTAACCAGAGCGATTTTAACCAAACTACCACCACAGTTACAAACTACTTTGGAAGGACTATTAGCTAGACAAAATTTTGGGTGCTGTTGAGCATTGAATGCCCTCGTTCACATGCTGACCACGACAATAGCGTGCCTATGCACGCGCTCTGTGCGCAGTGGCCGCGTCCAGGGCGCCGTTTCTGCTTCGTCCGCTTACCCCTCGTCGTCTTAGCGCACGTGAGCATGTTCATTGTCTTCCTCTCGTCATCGCCGATCACCTGGACCCCGCTCCCCCTCCGGCAGCTTCCTCACCGACGCAAGCCGCCGCGTGACCACGGGCCAACAGTGGCCATTTGGTTCTGTTCGTCGCTGTCTTCTCCCCCCCCCCCCCGCTCCATTGGCTGCCTCTGCCCCGTGGGCTCCTCCCTGCGTCTCCCCGTCGCCTTCTCGACGAGCCCATGCGCGTGCACACGCGTCCGCGGCGCCGGTCGCATGTCCGCGACGCCGCCAGTGCGGCACGTCCTTGCCCCGCCTATATATAGGCCATCCCCAAGCCTCTCCCGAGCACTCCATCAGCTTATCCATGTTCCTCTAGCCCTCCCCGTCCTCTCCCCGGAGCTCGAGAGCCCTTCCTCGCCCCTCTCTGTCGCCATGGCCGCCGATCCCCTCCGCCTAAATTGGCGCAACGCTGGCCCCGTATCTCCACCCCTCCACCACCAGAGCATCTCTAGGAGTCCACCCAGTCACCTCCGCCCTTCTGCTTCCCTTCCGGTGCACGGTGGCCGCGAGCCCCTCGGTGCACGAGGCCGTCGTCGCCTGGTCGACATCCTCGCGACTCGATGCTCCTGGCGTCTTCTATCACCGGGAAGGATCCGCCTCGACCTGCTGAGCTCGTCGGTGGGTCGCACGCCCGTATGGTCGCCGGGATCGCCGGCGGCGTCGTTAAGTGTGCTCCTACTCGACCCAGTCGTCCGGTGGGAGGAAGAAGAAGGCCGGCCAGGTGGGCCCCATCGTCCGCGAGGCCCACCCGTCAGCCGCACGAGGGGTTGACCCCGGGCACTGACGTGGATAAGTGGCCACACATTTCGTGAAATACGCTTTCACCAAACCATAAGCGTATTTTCACTCTGCTTCACTTCGAGTGCGTTTCGTTATTAAAGCGTATTTCCTCTGTTTGACCGAGAATCGTTTTCTTAAGCGAAGCGTATTTCTAACTTTGCGCTTCTGCCTTATCCACTCAGGGACTTCTTTGTGAGGATATTTTTGCAGAAAAGTCCCTAAATTTCAACCCTTCATATATTTTTACCCACAACTCCAAATGAGGTGATTCCAAAGCCCACTTCTTTGTTTCGTCGAGCCCGTTCTATTGGTTTCATTTACACTATGGTTTGACACTATGAAAATGACCTTTTTTCCCTTGCACGTAAACAGCCCCTCCGAGAGAGAACCGTTTTCCGGCGATCCTTTCCGCGAGTTTCTCGCAGTTTCTCCCGGTGATCTCTTCCACCCCAGGCAAGCCACACCCTCCATTTGCATGATTGCAATGCAGAGACATGGTTTATTCATTTGAACTTGTTTAAAATATTGCATTAGCTATGTATGACTTGTTCATGGCATTTCCCGGAGTATTGTTTTGATCTTGATATTGCCATGATATTGCTTGGAGTTCTAGGATTAATGTTTTGTTGATTATGTGGATGACATGTGCCTTTGGGTTCTTAGTGGCTATTATGTTTATTTTTTCATGATGGTATCTGGTATTATTTTGGAGTATTACTTTGGATATCATGCTGCCTTTGGATTATTAGTGGTCAGTATGATTATTTTCATGGTGCTAGTGGATGTTCTGTTGCTTGGAGTATTATTTTGGGAGATAATGTTTACATGTGGATCTTAGCCGAATAGCTTTATTCTTGTTATTGGAGTAGTAGGATTATTGTTTTTTTTCGGATTCATCATGACAGTAGTGTTGTGCTACCCTTGGAGTATTTTGAGATGATGAGATTATGCTTGGATTATTTGTTGGATATTGCTATGACTTGGATTATAGTTTGATAGTTGTTATCGGATTATCAGTTACCACGCTTATATTTTTGAGGATAAATTCCGTCATTAAGTTGGTCAGGTGCCACCGAACCGGGCTTTCTCAAGTGCAGCCACATTTGCCTTTTTGGGAAGGCCCTAATGCGGTCTATTGTCGTGCCTCTCGCCGGTGCCTCTAACTAGGGAAGGTTATGGGCATGCTTACCCTGATCAGGTAGGCGGACATAACCTTGTGTGCCCGTTGTTGTTGTTGTACCCGGGTTTTCCCTGTGTGGGACCGTTTATTGTTTTGGCCACGACGGTGGTCGTTGGTGTCTTTGGTAGACACGGGGCCACCCAGGACTAGCCCAATGGGGAGTGAGTCGGAGTGGCCGGGAGTGTGTCATGGCAGTAGATCAGTTTTGTCGGAACGCCGTTGGTCCACCCGAATGGGAGTGCGAGGCCATGGGTTCTGTGGTGTGGGTACAGTGCGCTACCTCTGTAGAGTGTATTTAATCTATCGATAGTTGTGTCTGTACTAGGTCACACCGTTCGATCAACACTCACATGACGGAATGACTTTTAGGTGATTTAAAGGTTGATATGTTGATATGTTGAGCAGTACAGATTGGCAGGATGTTGATGATGATGTTGAGGCCAAGAGTTGGTCATGGTTGTGATCGCCGGAAAGATCACCGTTTGGTTTTGATCACGAGGTGATCGAGATGGTATATTGCTTGGCCGGTGAGCCAAGAGAGATATGGTTATGGAGATCTCAGATGGTGATTTATCAATATCGGAGTAGTGTCATATCATGCTTAGTAGTTGTTGCTGTATCATGGTAGCTGTTAATTTAATTAACCTGCTTAATGCTATGTTGTTGTTTTGCCTTGGTGCTTTTGGTTGTTGTGAGCTTGCAAGTACATTCAATGTACTGACCTGGCGTGTCATGCCAGATTGCAGGTGATGCCATGATTTCTTGCTTGCTTGTCGAGGTTGTCGTGCGTGCGAGCTAGATTGTGTCCCAGCCAGAGTCCCTGCGGAGTGGAGTTCACCACCTTCGTCGTTATTCTGCTGCTACGAGTTGTTCCGCTGATAGCATAGAGCAAGTGTAGTATGGCAGGCGTAGTGTCGCCATGCTGATGTGATCATTGTAACATCATACCCGTGTAATTATTATTCTTGTAATAAGAGCTGATTTCTTCTATGTCAAGTAGTGCCGTATTCTAGAGACTTCTCCTCGATCTCTGGGCTGGAATACGGGGCGTTCCGGTTTCTCTGAGCTGGGGTGCCACAGGCTTCCTATCAGAGCAGGTCTGGCTGTAGGACGCCCTAGTCAGCGCGAGCGGTAGGAACCGGTAGAAATTGATAGTTTAGAGGTGCTCTTGTTTGTCGCATTTGTTTGTTGCATAGCATGCATATTGTCTTAGTGTTTTTTACTAACAGTATAATCTGGTGAGTGTAGATGGCATCGGTTTGGATCCACTACAGCTCAGCCTTTGCATTTCTCCAGTTTTCTTTTCTTGCTCATTCTTCGGTGTTTGGCGTCATCTCTGTCCCAGCAGAGTGATGCCAAGTGATCCTGACACTGTTTGCAAAAATGGTGCTCAAGTATCGCGCCGAATTATTTCCTTCAGCCCCACCTTTTGTTTCGGTGGTAGACATGCTTCTATCACGGATCGTCCTTTTTCTTGTCATTTTGGCAACCCTTAATGATCGTAGTTATCAAGAAAGGGAAATGTCAGCAACCTCAGTTTTTCCCCACTATCCTATTTCCTGGATGAGTACGGATCTTTTTCCGTCCGCTTGATAATAATGTGGTCGCGACCTTAGTGTCCCACTACATGATTGCCGAATGCATCCTCACCTCCGAGCTAGTCCAGGCTGCTACCTGGCTAAGCTAGCACTTGGTGTAGCGTTGTTTACACCAATTCTTCCACACATTTATTCGTCCTCGTGCACACCGTCACAGCATGCTAGATCGTAGAACCAGAGATCCCGCGAGATTTGTGTGCTTAAGTAGGCATGCATATTGTGTGACTAGCAGTAATATGTGATATTGATTGTGTGTGAATTGATTGTCGTTGTGTGTTTTTGTTTAGTTGATTTTTCTTTTGCTTCTTTCTTTTTGGGCCCGGTGTTACATTATTTCCCCCCTATAAAGAGTTGCTCATCAACTGACACCGGACTCGAAGAAGTAATAAGTATTTCAAATATTTGGAAGAAGCTCAGCTAAACATTATGGCCTTCTCAGTCAACCGCATGATATAAGGAATATCTGCTCAGAATGCCAATTGTGTCTTGGATTGATTATCCGCATCAATTCTACAGCAGTAATGATCCAGCCAGCAAAAAGACAAGTCAGATGCAAGACCAACGGTATATTTTTCAGTCAAAGGTATGGATCATAGGCAAAGTTTTGGCTCAGCAATAAATGATACTTGAAATATGCTATACTCCAAGAGAAAGTCGGGATGTGATATGCTCAAGGAAGACAGTCAAACAAATTTTCTCATACCAATAATCAGCCGCAAAATATTATGGACGTGTGCATAGATTTCAGTCTGCATATCAGTATGAAGTTTTGGATATAAGAAACCCAGCATTATTCCATAGGTTATTGGAAGAAATTTATGAGGCAAGGCTCCTCAATTTTTCCTTAGCATGATATGTGAACTATTTCCGGCCCACGGTACCTGGTCTTTCTCAACAAGATACCTCGGTAAAAGCTTCTGACAGACGGAAATGAATTTTTCTCAACAAGCAAAACCGAGGAGAAGCTTCTCAAGTACGTGACTAAGGCTTCTCCAGCACAATAATCAGGCCAAGCTTCGTGTGTAAGCTATCGAGATTTCTTATGCACGCTACCCAGACAAAAGCCTCTAGCAGAATCTAAGAGTCTTACTCCGCAAGCTACTCAGATGGCTTCCCTCGTAAGCCACCCAGTACGCGTCAGTACCACAGTATGCACCGTTCTCAGAGATTATATGATGAGTTGGCAGTATATGGCAGTACATCTGAAGGATCAGATTTGCAATAATTTTGTTAGAGGAACAATTCAGTCAAAACATATGCCTGCCGCAATAATATGGCGTTCAGTTGCATATGATTATTATACATATGGTATGCATGTATCCTGGGTCAGATCGGTCACTTATACGGGTTGTTCTGCTGCTACGAGTTGTTCCGCTGCTAGCATAGAGCAAGTGTAGTATCGCAGGCGTAGTGTCGCCATGATGATGTGATCATTGTAACATCAAACCCGTGTAATTATTATTCTTGTAATAAGAGCTGATTTGTTCTATGTCAAGCAGTGTCGTATTCCAGAGACTTCTCCTCGATCTCTGGGCTGGAATACGGGGCGTTCTGTTTTCTCTGAGCCGGGGTGCCACAGAGATGTTGTTTTAGCTACCATGCGGGGCCACGTATTAACTCGCATGCATCAACGCGTAATTGCGCTCCATGCATTGGGTTTCCAAGGAGATAACAAGGCAGAGTAAGGAGCGTTTGGTTACATTGCTAGGCTGGTCATAGTGGTGAGTAACTTGGACTAGTAACATGCATATGTTACTAGTCTATGTTACTACTTTCATAGTAGGTAGTAACATATGGATGGCAACATGCAAATCTTCAATAATTGAGATATAGACTCATTTTACCTTGGCGTGTGTGTGTGTGTGTGTGTGTTTAACAGCATGTGTGTGTTAGAGAGAGCGACACATCCGCCTACTCCTACAGAGAGATGGTGTGTAGTGTATGATTTAGCCACGAGAGTCGGTGCATCCTCTCATTTCCTGTCGTCCGGTCGGGATAGCTGCCACGTCCGCTCCTGACCAGCCTGGCCCACCCAATGCCCCTCCATCGCCCGCGCGTGCTTCCCGCCCGAAATGGTCAGCGTCGCTCCAAAGAATCGGTGCCGCATTCATGCCCGGGCAGAGCGGATGCGACCTCTCACTGGCGCCTGCGTTGAAGGGAGAAGCGGATTCAAGAGTGATAGTTGCTTCGTCCGTCCAACTTACTGCTGGGTCTATGTGATTTGACGGCTCATTGGTCATTATTACTGAGGTGGTAGGACTGCTGGATGTCCCACACTTTCGGTGAAAGGAAGTACTACTAGATTACAATTTTCTCCATTCTCAGCGGAGGAGTGTGAGAGCAGTGAAAACACGCAGGCTCAGTGATTACATGGCCCACCTCACACTATCACCATATTTTCTGGACACCGTGCGACACCTAACTCTTTACATAGTACTAGTATAGTTCATACTGTAATATATCAGCAAGATAAATTTGTACAATGCTATGAAGCTTCCAGCTTCTGTTTCATGTATCTTGCGTCCAAGGTTGCCCGTTGCAACATTTCATCAAATACAAAGGAGACTAACATGCACGCTATTGCATCTCAATGATTGACAGATCATAGCCAATATGTACTCCCTCCGTTCCAAAATAAGTGTCTCAACTTTATGCAAACTTTAGTACAAAGTTGTACTACTACTAAAGTAGACACTTATTTTGGAACAGAGACAACTAAAGAAAAAAATGATCCATGCAGTCCCTAGCCCTTGAACCGTAAACCCTAACCAGTCTTTAATTTCTTGGCAACATTGGAGCTTAGAAGAAATGAAGTTTGCAACCTTTGACCATCGAGATCTTTTGTGCGGTTTCACCAAAATCGAGATGAGCATCCACAGGCAAAGAAATTGAAGAAGCGTGATTAGAAGAAGATTACTGGGACTAGTTGATGAGACATGAACTCGTCACAAATATAGTACGTACAAGCCAGTAGAGGTATGTGTGGGGCAAAGAAGTAGAGAAATATCCACATGGAGTGATGTGGGCAGCTGGAGCAGTGGTGCAAGCCGGATGTAAAGGGTACCTGAGGGCTGAGGGATGTCGGGACGTAGCTCAACCTAGAGGAGCGCAGCAGGAGGATACACCTGCCCACGTCGCGACAGTGAGCAATGGACGAAGGCAACCTCACCGGCTTTGTGAGAGAGAACGGCAGGGACCCCTGATCGGGACGTGCCGACAGTGGGTTTTTGCCGTCGGCGATGGCGACCACATCTACACTAAAAGAATCCGCCCCTTCCCCGGGCGGGCATGATCCGTCGGGATGTTAGAGATGTGGCCACAGTCGTTTTGTGCAAGAGAGTGTGAAGACTGAAGAGAGCAACCCCAGCAAGAAACCGTGTAGGCTCGTCCTGCCTATGTATATAGTGGAGCGGTTTCCTTTTCTCTCCATATGAACCTATTTATATTGCGTACATGCCACTGAAGAATAAAACTTTATTTATAAATGACGCGGCACCTACTACTCGTTCTCCTATAAACTTTGCGCTTGGCATCTCCAAAATATTAACCTTGCGATTGGCTCTTCACCTCTTCGGGAAGTCGAGCAATAATGGTACTACTTGGTATATATCGTTACGGCTATATGAGACCGAATGAATTGCTGCCGTCCTGCAGCGGCGAGGTCGAGGCGAGGAGAGTCGTACTATTACGTGCTGTTTCAATATGGACTACATACGGAGCAAAATGAGTGAATCTACACTCTAAAATACGTCTATATACATCGGTGTTTGGAGTATGTACTAGTAGTTCATATTGAAATCTACGAAAGGACATATATTCCAAACAATATGATAATCTCTCTAACCAAGGTAGGGATGAGGAGTAAACGGAGGGAGTAGTAAAATTTTCTCCTGGTCCTGCGAGCCACCGCGCGCGTGGGCGAGGGAGCAGGCGTAAGGCGTACTAGTCAGCAAGCTTCACCTCATCCTTTGACCCACCGCGCCCGTGGGCGGGGGAGACGGCATACTAAGCAAGCTTCTCCTCGTTCTGTGAGTTGTCGGGACACATCAAAAGTACTCCAGTGTATACAGCCTTGCCTCTAAGGTAGGCCCCACATGGTTTGCCTCTTTTTTAACATAACGCGTCATGTCGCAATTTGTTTGTTCACCCGTGGTAGACGATCCTCCATCAAGTAGACAATTAGTACACATGTAAAATTACCACGTGGGTTGCCTTTTCGTATAGAAATGAGCTTCACCGTGTACCCGCGCGGGTGTGGTTGGGAAAGAGACGGGAGTACGTACGCCGTGCGTGCACCTCTTCTCTTCGTGCACGTCCCCCACCTACGTGGATGTGTGTGAGAGAGATGCAAACCTAGACAGATGGCGTGTGCGTTTGTGAGTGTTTTTTTGTTTTGGGGGGTGGTGATGTCGTGAATGTATTTGTGGGAATATGTTTCGATGACATCTCAAACAAAATTTTGCATGCAATGTGTGTGAAATAGAGGCATATCCATATCATATAGAGAGGGCGGAGGGGCGATCCACGAGAAGAGAGGAGGGTCATAGATATCGATAGAGTCGAAGAGAGGATCAAGTGGGTGGGTGCGAGATGGATGAAGAGAGCCATCGAAATTGTGTGTGTGCAAGTCAAAGATATAGGGCGTGACCTACGAGCGTCGAGAGGCACAGGGCAAGTTTGTGTGTGGCAGGGAGACATGACTAGAGTGCTTGATGTATCGGTGTGTGTGTGTGGGGGGGGGGGAGGCAGAGGCCTAAATAGAGAGGTAGAATGACTCGTATATGTGTTGAGAAGGAGAGACCTAGCTATGTCTTGAAGGAGACGGGTCGACATTCATACATAACTGAAGGACGGGAAATAGGTTGGGACAGAGAGAGAGACAGAGAGGAGAGAGAGAGGGAGGGTGTAACATCCCAAATTTCCAATTTGGAATGTTATACGTAGAGCATCATTGCATATCATATTTTTTTGTTGCATTTTGCTCGATCCTAGAAACTCTACACAACTCAAGGACCCACAGAGAGAGTTGGGGATTTCGTTATTTTCATATTTGAGTTTTCTCAAATTTTGGAAATAGGATCATTTGATTTTAATTATTTTATCTTCAATTATTTCTACTACCAAAATATGAGAGAGGGAATTAAATGACTTTCCCAAAATCAAGAAGTAATGAAGATTTAATAATAAAATCAAATAAGATTTTATTTTGGAGTTTTTCGCCTTTTATTTGAATTTAGGAAAATCGCGTTTTCAAAATTGCATTTAGGCCCCAAATAAATGTTCATTAAATCCGGCTTGATTTTGGAAGCGGGAAAATTATTCGGGATTTTTGGAGTTAAATCTAGTATTTCTTTTTATTTTTTTCTCGTGGAATTATTTGAAGAAAAAAAGCTACTACGACCTACGGGCCGTGTCCGCCTAGGACTCCCGGCCCTGAGGCTTTATAAGCCGGGGAGCCAGCCGAGGCCACCACGCCCCAGCGCCCCAAACCCTAGGCCGAGCCCCGCTTGAGCCCAGCGCCCGCCGCCCGCCGCCGAGTCGAACCGCACCCGCCGCGGACTCCGCCGCCGCCCGCGAGGTTCGCCGCCGCCTCGATCCGCGTGCCGCCTTTTTTTAGAAAGGCGATTTTTTCGGTTTTATTTGGTTTTTCGGTTTTTATTTTCGTTTTTTATTAGTTTGGTTTTTTCGGTTAGGTTAAATAGCGAGCGTTAGTTCGTTAGTTCATTTAAGCGAATCGTTAAATCGATTAGTTTAGTTAACGAATGTCCGTTGGTTAACCCGTTCGTTGTTTTTCTTTTTCTCGGATTTAATCCGCGATTTTTCTGATCGCGATTCTTGATCCGATTTTCGTTTTAGTATAACTTTTCGCTCGTTTATCGGAATCAGGCGATTCAAGCGCCTAGAGTTTCGTCTCGAAACCCTCTTTCCGAATAATCTAATTAAACAAGTTTTTGCTTCTGTAAAATTTGACTTAGATCCAGATTAGTAAAACGAAGCTGTTTTCTTCCGCCGTTTGACTTTCGTTGCTTCGTTTGATTTGATTCTTTTTGCAAACCGGAGTTCTTAAGTTGAACTATCTGGTTAGATATATTTGAGTTTTACCTGTGCATTAGATGAGTACTTATTGTATGCTTGTTTGTTTGTCTGCGATAGAATACCCGGAGTGCGCCGCTTGTTACCTCGAGTCTCTAGGTTTCCCGGATCATCAGCAAGGCAAGTAACACTTTGATCATACCTTTTCTACTACCCAGTTTTTATGCATTAGATCTACCCTCAAACATTGCATGATTAGGATCTAATTAAATTGTGGGTTTTGGGAGTTACTTCTACGTTTGCTTATTATGCTATGCTAGTAGACGTGGATTGGGTGAGTGTATCCATGACAGATGTGAGATTTTTATTTAATGGTTTATTTGAGGTGGCAACTTAAACACACATCTGGGTGGATTGAGGCACCTGGTTTCCATCAGGACTTGCCTATATTTCTTCGGACCGCCACCCAGGCCCAAAGGGATCATGTGATTATTCAAACTAGAAACTTACGTGTGCAGCCACAAGCCATTATGGGCTCTGGCATAGTTGATTAAGTTGTGCGAACTCTAACGGGTAGACTAGCAGATGTAGGGGAAAGTAGGTGTACCGGTCTACCCACACATAAGGTGCTAAGCGCTTCGAAAGACTATGTCTCGGTCATCCGTTTCTCAAACATCATGTAGTCGAGAAATCCAGCGGAGGCGTCGAGTCTTGTGGGGAAAAGTCATAAACCTCTGCGAGTGTATAAGTAATCATGGTTAGCCGTGTCCCGGTTATGGACATCTTGAGTATCTAGTACACGGATATCATGTGAATCTCATCATGTTACCTCTAATTAATATTGTTGGGTTTGTTAATGAGTACTTTTAATTGGGATTGAGAATCATCAACCATTCTCAATGTTTCCTAACCACCATGATAGTTAAATAAATTTTATTCCTTTGCGGTAGGGAAAAATTGGCTTTATGCAAAAACTGTAACCATAGAGCTTTTCCACCAGCCATATATGCATGTAGTATAGGCTTATTATTCCATTATTCTCTATGTGTTACATTGCCAGCATATTCCATGTCTTGACCCGTTTTAGGGCTGCAACGTTTCATGTTGCGAGACTTTTTAGGCAACAATCACGGTGCTTAGGTTGTGGTTCTATACTCAGTGATGCCGTTGGAGTTGATGGACTCACTTTTCTTCCAAGCCTTCATTGTTATCGTATTAGATGGCCTTAAGCCATATTTATTTTATTAAGTTCTCTCTTGAGACATACGATTGTAATAAGTGTGTGATTGCTACTCTGTTATAAATCCTCCGAGTATTGTGTGGTGTCGGCATTCTTGATCCGGGGATGACACTGAGCACGAGATCGAGCTATTTGAGTTACGGTCGCTCTGAGAGGAGAGGGTAGAGTGATGGATGGGTGATGGAGTTGCTTCTCGAAGATGGTGGGAGGCCTACTAGGCAGGTGAGGTAGAACGCAATATTATCAATAAGAGTGGGGATGTGTTTCTGTGTGTGCCTGTGCGTGATAGATCTATCGGGACGCATGCATGGATGATGAAGGGGAACCATGTGTTTGCTAAGCAAACCTAACTAGATCGGTAGATCAATTGTTGTTTGTCGGAGGAAGGGAGAGACATAACTAATGAGGTAGATCGATCGACGTGTGGGGAAAAACGAGTTATAAGGACCTAGCTAGCTATATGTATAGCGGGAGATCGGTCGGTGTACATCCATTTGTTAGAGGCAAATAAGGCCCAGCGAGACGGATAGAGAGAGAGAATGGAGCTAGGAGGTGGTCCGAGAGGCCGAGCTACTAGCAAGATAAGGGGAGGAGTGTGCGGTTGTGAGATCGATAAAAAGAGGGGCGAGGGTTTACACGTGTGTGGGACCGTATGAGAGACACGAGGCATGGACACAGAAAGGAGGAGATGGAAGGTGCTTTTGTACGTATGTTTTAGGCAGACGTTGGAGAGGTTTATCGATCGGTGTGTGTTGGAAAGGAGTTGTGGAGACTGTGGGAGAACGACCTAAAGAAAAAAAATGAATGTGCGTGATGGATAGAATCTTTGAGGGAGGGAGGCGGGAGGCGTGTGCATGCGAGAGAGAAGTTAGTGCTATCTACAAAGGTTAGAGGATTGTGTGGGTGTAAGAGACTAACAAAGATCATAATTTGATATGAAAGTGGATTCATATATTTGAATAGGAGATCATAGTGTTATAAACATATGCATGCATGAATATAGCGGTGATATGCGTGCTGTGGTTTTGCACATGTTATACCATAATGTGATAATGCATGGCATTTGCAACTCACAGCTAAATGTCGAACAATCTAAACCATACTATATATCGAACAATCTCACATTTTATTTGAATTTGTGATAATGTGTGGCGTTTGCAGCTTACAACTAGATATCGAACAATCTAAACAATACTGTATCGAACAATCTCACATTTTATTTGAATTTGTGGTAATGTGTGGTGTTTGCAACTCACATCTAAATACTTGTAGGCGTAGGAGGCGGGGCACCATACATTATGTCATAAACACATTATACATATGAGACATGGTTTAGATTATGAAGATATAGCTAGAGCTTGAAATGTACTATGATTTGAAATCAACATAAAGTGGATTCAAAAAATCAAGTTCGAGTTCATATAGTACACATAGTTCATATCTAACTCGAGAGTAATCATGTGGTGTGCTGTGAAGATAATACACAAATGATGGTTTAACTTGACATATTGATGATTGTAGATCTTACTAAAATAGAGAAACGAATTCAAATGGTTTAACTTCATAACAATCATTATTGTAGATCTTATTCAAATAGAGAAATGAATTCAAATTTAGTTCATATTGAAGTGGAAGTATATCGTCTGGAATGCACTAAAGCGTTCATTTGAGTAGCAGGTTGCATGCATTATACACGTGAAATATTTTAATTGAACATAACATGGAACGGGGGAGGGGCCGGGGGGGCCCAAAAACCCCGGCGTTTCCCCCAAGGCCGCCGGCGGCCGGGACACCGACATGGGGCGGGGGCAGGCCCTAAATCCCCCCGAGGGGGGAATCGCCGGGGGGACCCGGGGGGCGGGCCCCAGGGGGATTTTCCCCCCTACGCCGCCCTTGGCGAACCTCAAAACCCGCCCGAAAACCCCGCAAATTTGGGGGAGCCGGGCCCCCTGGGGTGGCAAGCCGGGCCCGCGTCGGGAAAACCCCCCCTTCGGACTGCCAACCCCCCAAAAGGGCCAAACCAAATTAAAACGGCCCGGGGCCCCCGGAAACCCCCAACCCGGCGCCGGGGCCGGGCCGAGCCACCCTTCCCCTTAAAAGATGGACGCGGACCCCTTTCGGGTTTCCCGGTTCCCTTGGTGGGAAAAATCCGGGGCCAAGGCTCAAACCCTTTGCGGAAAGGGCCCCAAACCCGGGTTTCAAAGGGCCAAACCTCCCGGGGGGGTTTTCCTTGCTCAAGCCTTCCTACTAGAACCGCCAGTACTTGAAAGGAAAAGTGAAGGAAAAACATAGGAATTGGAAAGTTTCCTATGGTACTACTATTCATGAATTTGGTTCAAAGGAATGGAGCAAAGGAAAACTGTAGGATTTGTTCCTTTAGTGTCTCCTTGAAAGAAAAACCGTAGGAATTTTAATTTCCACTTGTCCTCCTTTTCAAATGTGACGCCCCCGATTTAATCGTACACTAATCATGCACGCAAATGTGTACGATCAAGATCAGGGACTCACGGGAAGATATCACAACACAACTCTACAAATAAAATAAGTCATACAAGCATCATAATACAAGCCGAGGGCCTCGAGGGCTCGAATACAAGTGCTCGATCATAGGCAGTCGTGGAAGCAACAATATCTGAGTACAGACATAAGTTAAGCAAGTTTGCCTTAAGAAGGCTAGCACAAACGGGATCTGGATCGAAAGAAGCGCGGGCCTCCTGCCTGATCCTCCTAGCTACTCCTGGTGGTCGCCGCGGGCTGCACGTAGTAGTAGGCACCTCCGCAGTAGTAGTCGTCATCGACGGTGGCGTCGCTCCACAGGCTCCATCGTCTGTTGCAGCAATCGAGTAGAGGTAGGGAAAAGGGGAACAAGGCAACCGTGAGTACTCATCCAAAGTACTACAAGCACAGGAGCTACACTACATATGCATGGATATATGTGTAAAGGGCATATCGGTGGACTGAATCGCAGAAGCCGAATAAGAAGGGGATAGCTAGTCTTATCGAAGACTACGCTTCGGTCACTGTCTTGCAAGCTGGTAGAAGAGGACAATCTGAAGTCCTCAAGTAACATCACATAGCAATAATCCTACCCGCGATCCCTCCTCGTATCCACGAGAGAGCGACCACCGGTTATATCACAGCACTTGGAAGGGTGTGTTTTATCAAGTATCTGGTTCTAGTTGTCATAAGCTCAAGGTACAACTCCAAGTCGTCCTGCATTACCGAAGATCACGGCTATTGAATAGATTAACTTCCCTGCGGTGCACCATCTTACCCAAACGCTTGATCCCATTTGGCGGACACACTTTCTGGGTCATGCCGGCCGTGGAAGATCAACACGTCGCAGCCCCACCTAAACTGTGAGAGGCCAACACGCGGCCTAAACCTAAGCGCGAGGTGCAGGCCCATCGCTACTGAGCACACACACTGCGTTCGCGTCTGTGGCGAAGCAGACCTAGCCTCTGGCGTTCCAGTCCAATCCGGTAGCGCCGCTCCGTCGTGACGTCTGAAGTGCTTGGTGATACCACGGCATTTGGGATACCCATAACTACTCCAGCGTAGATGGTTAGTGCGTATAAGCTCGTAGCCAACTCAGATCAAATACCAAGACCTCGTTAAGCGTGTTAAGTATCCGCGAACACCGAGCAGGCCAGGCCCACCTCTCTCCTAGGCGGTCTTAACCTGCCACATCGCTCCGCCTCAAAGATCCATCCAGAGGGCGTCGGGACAAAGGTCCTTTCAGCCCCCATCCGTGAATCACTCGCGGGTGCTCCACAAGCCGACCCGACTTTAGTCACCACATGTATCATGTATAAGTATATAGTATATACCGTGATCACCTCCCGAGTGATCACGGCCCGATAATATAGCACGGCAGACGGACAAGAATGTAGGGCCACAGATGAATGTACTAGCATCCTATACTAAGCATATAGGATTGCGGTAAAAAGTAACAACAATAGTAACAAGGACGAGCTATGCAGCGGTATAGGAGTATCTCGAAAGCGGTAACATGCTACACTACTCTAATGCAAGCAAAGATATAGAGAAGAGTAAGCGATATCTGGTGATCAAGGGGCTTGCTGGTTGCTTTGGCAAGGAGGGGGTCGCTGTCGGCGTAGTCGATCACAGGGCAACATGTCGGTCTTAGGGTCTACGGAGAGAAGAGGGGAAGTAACATAAATACATAGTAAGCAAGTGCATAACAGGACAACCGCAGAGCTAGACGTGTTCTAACGCGGCTTCTGTGATGCAAGTGGAAGGGGGGAAACATCCGGAAGATTTTACGATGTTTGCATTTTGAGACAGATGAAATGGAGGAGGAAAGCTGCAGGTTCTCTATGCTAGGGCTGTGTGGAGGACGAACGGACCGCGTAACCGGATTCGTCTCGTCGTTCTGAGCAACTTTCATGTTCAAAGTATTTTCATCTGAGTTACAGATTATTTTATATTAATTTTTGTAGTTTAAAACAAATTCTGGAATTATTATTAACTGGAAATTAAATAGCAATTTGCTATCAGTACACATTGAAGTGTACCGAGCAGAGTTGTTAAAAGGTCGAGTGGGCCTGTTGTTCGCTGAGTCGCTGATCAACGATCATTGTTGATTGGTCAAACTGACTAAGGGGGGGCACCGGTAATATATAGAGTTATTTAACAGGGTTTAATTTCAACTAAAAGGGTTTATTAGTGGGAGTGGCCCCCATCTGGCAGTGACTAACTAATTAATAGTTTAAGTTTAGTTAAAAAAACCGGTTTAATTAAGTACGGTGGCCCACATGTCATTGGCTGCAATGCTAATCAGGGTTATTTTTGAAGTGGCTTAATTAAAAGGGTTGGACCGACCTGTCAGCAGGTTATTAGGTTTGTTTAGGTAATCCCAAGTTAATTTGGACGTGGGTCCCATTTGTCAGTTACACATGGTAGATTAGAGGCCAGCTTAGCGGCTAATCCAGCGGGGTCCACCTGTTAGTGGCCCACGGGACGGTTCAATCGGTCGACCATGCCGGCGAGGCAGAACATGGTGACGCCACTCGGGAGCTCGCCGGAATCTCCCCTCTGGCCAGGAACGGGCAAGTGGTTGGGCGCGTCCGACAGCGTGTGAGGCGTCACGTAAGACGGTGGTCGCGACAAGTCGCTGGGGAGGCCAAGAACGCTGCCTACGCTAACAGCAGGCAGCGGCTGGGGTTCGGTCCCGCGGCAAACGGCACCAGGGACGGCCTAATCGAGCAAGCGGAGGGGGAAAATGGACGGCGGCTCACAGTGGAGCTTGCTGATGTCTCGACGAGGCCGGAGTTCGTTGGGGAGGCGCGGATCAGCGGCGGCGACCGACGGATGCATCCGGGGAAGGAGGTCGATGGCGATGGCTTTGAGGCCCCACCCCAGCCCGTCCGGTCACGATGATGAGGCGCCCGGGATGGGCGACGACCGACAAGTGCCAGGCTGCGAACCTGGCCCCGATGCGGCCAGGCGCGCGGGCAAGGAGGCAAGGGCGTGCGAGGCGATGGCGAGCCGCGAGATGGCGGCTGGTCTCCGGCAAGGGCGGCCGGCGCGAGTCGGCGAAGGAGGTTGGCGAGTCGCGGCGAGAGGTAGGAGGCGCCGGGGCGGTGACGGCGACGGGTCGTGCCCCAATCGAGATCCGGTCAAGGGAGGAGACGAGGGAGCGAGAGGTTGTGGGGCGCGAGGGGATGGAGGCGCGGCGGGGAAGGGCCCGTCGCGGCAATGGTGGCGGAGGCGAAGCGCAGCCCGGCGACGGCGGGCGGCGCGGGCCCGGGGCCAACGGGGTCGGGCGCATCCGCGCGACGAGGGCGAGGTGGAGGTAGGATGAGGCGGCGGCGAGGAGCTCGCAGATCGGGAGAAGGGGGAGGCGAGGAGGACGGCGGTGGGGCGGCGGGGATGCCCTGATCCAGATCGGGATCAGGGGAGGGGGCGAACGTGGGTGGGGGAGTGGGAGACGGGGGTTGGGTTTTCCCCCGGGGGGATATGGAGGGGGAAGTGGGGCCTTGGTGGGCAGCCAGCTAGCCGAGTGTCCAGCTGGGCCGAAGCCCAGTAAGGGGGGAAGGGCTTTTCCTTTTACTTTCTTTTGGTTTTGTTTTGTTTTTCTTTTTACTAGTTTTCTATTTTATTTTCTATATACTTTTGTTTTATAAAATATACGAATAGCACCTAAATTAGTGTTACAAAATACCCCAATGCCACAAAAAGTTGGGTGACAAAATAAAATAGTTTAGTAATTTATTAATTGTACAAGACATTTAATTAATTGTTTTAGCTACTGTTTAAATCCTTATAGCTCATTTAAGCATTTTATAAAAGTGTGGTATCTCCACCATAATTACCTATGCATTATTTAGTTCACTCCGAACATTTCAGTTTTAAAGTTTGGAAACTTTTGTTGTTTGCCTATGTTTTAAATTTGAATTTGAATCGGGTTCGAATCAACGTGAGTTTAATTACAGTAACGGAGGTGACGTGGCACCCTTAGCTTGGGATTACTGTAGTCTAATTATCCGGGCATCACAATTCTCCTCCACTACAAGAAATCTCGTCCGAGATTTAAGCGGTGGAAATAAGGGGGGAAGGGCCGTAGCGAAAAACCTAACGAGTCTTCTCGGTCTTGGCTGCCCTATCGAAGAGGTTGATCCCTTTCGTTGATGTCTTCATTTCTCGCTTCAAGTCACCATGATCAAGTCGTCATCCTTTCTTGGGATCTTCGCCATTACTTATGAAAAGGATATGGGGCAAGACTCGAAGGGCGGGCCTTACCAGTTGACTATCCGGTACATAACTCGTGAATGGGGTAGGAAGTAACTCTCGAATTGAACTTAAGAAAATATCGAGAGTAAAGTAAGAAGGTACCATGAGAAGTTTCAAATGGATAGGCCATTGTTCGATGTCCGAAACAACATGCGAAAGGGGTCGAGCAATGAGATTGAGTATTGCGTCGCTACCAAAATAGACCACTTGGGACGGTGGCCGTGAATTACATACGAGGCCACTCGCGAGGAACAACCTTGGGAAGAGGGGGTGCAGGAGAGTCGGGTTTCGATCCTGGGACACATGGGTTATGGGCCCACCATGTGATTGAAAGGAGGAAGGGGCCGACATTTTGCACGGTCATGATAGTAAGGCGTGTCAAAGGTAGCTCTGTCGGATATGTCGGCAACAACATCGATACCAAGGGCGTAGGGACGAAGAGAACCATTTCTGCTTTCGTTGAACGAGGCGGACCAATAGGCAAAGTTCTCGCCCATCGATGGCTACCGGAATGTCACCAACAATAGTAACGAGGTTACACGAGACAAGATGGTACACCGAGGTGTTTACATAAGGAGGATATTACCGCTTATATTATATAGATCACAAGAGGGTTTAAACAAACCAATGGAAAGGAAAAGTGATTATTATGTTTAAATAGAACAATGGGAAGGAGAATGTGTTTAAACACATCTTTCAGGGGTAAATCCTTCCCACGGACAAGCAGAGGACGATATCCATGATAGGATATAACGTAGAAACCCTTCAGGAAAGAGGAGAGAAATATCATGACATTACCCATACAACGGTGTTAGGATAAATGATAAAATTTGGCATCATGCTTCAAATGTTCCTGTTGAAAATCGGAGTACCATTGACATGCTTCGAGATAGCATTGACATGGTCTTCATGTGAAGATCAGATTTTGGAAACACGAAGGATCCATCAGGAATAACTTGTAGAATAAGTCTTACAATTTCCTCATGGGTGAATGGATAACCTTGCTGAATGGAATCTATAATGATAGGTCCTCCACCGTAGGGGGTGCTAGGCATGACATCATGTTACCGGGTCATCAAAGGATCAACATCATAATTCTTGGAAAGTTGTCCCAACCATCATATCTGACCGAGATTCAGATCCGATTGGTGTCATGATACCTCAGACTCAGGATGTCCGAGAAGAAAAGGTGCAACACAAATAGACGAAGTGACATTTCAAGATTCTTAGGAAACGAACTACGGGAGCGGGTTCTTGAAGCAATAGTTCATCCTTAAACCAAGGAGGGGATGAGAAGGTGGCTGATGGGCTCAGCGACAATTCATCGAGAATTCCAAACGGATGGATTTCCACGATAATGTGAACAAGAAGATGACATTTGTCAGCTCAAATGGTATAATGATGTATGCTCGAGGAAAACATACACATTTAAACATTGGTTGAAAGGTGCACCTGAAGTATGGGCTGGGTTGCACGACCAACGTCGGAATGGTGATTCAATAATCAATAGTCTAAGAATTTCACTTCAAAGCAAGAGGCTTGCTAGAAGTTTTGAATTCACACGTCATAGCTCAACTGTCGGTATTCCGGTTGAAAACAATACGGGGACCAAGGAATGAACGAAGATGGCAAGAAGTATTATGATATCAAGAATTCTTAAGAGGTGGTGAAATCCTCACCACATTCTTGACAAAAAGAAATGGTAATACTTCCGAGGTAAGAAGAACAATTGCTGGGTAGCAAGGAACTCAAGGTATAACACCAAACATGAACAAGCTTGTGTTGGTGGGAAGGCAATAAAGTGGTCGATGATAATACAATTCATCGAGGGCAAGGATGGTATTTCTCATCATGAATTCAATTGATATCCTGGATGAGCTCAAAATGTTGACGATCACGACACCTTTGTCGCGAGAGTTCATGAAGATGTAATCGATCGGCATTTACATCAAGTCAAAGTAATGATGAAGTGAAAGGTTATTGGAACCAAAGTACGACACAAACTCGAAACCAAGCTTGTTGTTCAAGGCGAAATGATATGACAATGAGGATCGACGTAAGGTTAGTTCATCGTCGAAAATTGTGCTCCGAGAAGAAGGACCGGGTAGCACAGTTAAAATCATCACGACAATGATATAGCCAAACAGGCTAGGAATGGCGTGGTCGGGTACAAACTCGTACTTATAGAAGCTTACTGAAGAGTTGTTGAACCGTAGTGCGGACTCGGTTCAGTTATCGGTGTCTTTGAGTGTTTAATAACTCAGAGCCCATGAAAAATTGGAATCAGTGGGAAGGTAGCACTTGATGAAGAACTCATTAGAAGTTATGCAGTTCCATGATAATCTCGAGATACCAGGGGGTAATACTCGATGACATATCAAAGTAGAGGTTGGACGGGGGGTATTGCTCTACAGAAGACAAGTGCTAAAACTTGCACGAGAAATGGTATTTAAAAGAGAACATGGTCGGAACCACGATTGCAAAAGGCAGGATCCTCGATATAAGATGAACTTATACCAAAGGAATAATTAATTTAAGAGAAGCTTTAATGATTAGATCTACATCGTGTCCATGGGCATGAACACAAGTTCAAGGTCGACTCCACTTCTCCAATGCATAACCTTTCATTCACTTCTCACGCTCGATGAAGTTGCGGTGTTGAAAATTTTATCTGGCGAAGCACCGTAAGAGTATGATTCGTGAAAACTTTCGGGTTCACACGGTTTAGTGAAGGCATATGTTCAACCCATAGGGCTTCTTGGAATCATATACCGAATCTTTAGAAATAATTAACTCAAGCTCAAGGCGAGCATGGTTGAGAAGCGAGAGGATACAATTTACCAAAGGCATTATGTATCAGAGGAAAGGCTCACAAGGTTATTGAATATGAAGGGCGTTGTCAGATAAAATCCAACAAAGGATCTGGTGGTCCACAAGGGATCTGACGTGAGCATCAGTACTCAACTAGAGGAAGAAGAATGCAAGGAGATCAAACTATAGAAACAACTGACTAACTCAATTGTCAAATGCAAAGGAATTATGATTCCCAAATCAAGGGGTCAGAAGCAATGCTCTGATTAGGGATGGATAAGTTGAATAGCCTTAAGGTACAATCAACGACACTTGGATTGGTCGAGAACCAATTCCAGTTAAAAGAATGGCAGCTCAGCCGGAATGGTAATTTATAAGGATCAATGATGATTGCGAGTATTCGCAAACATATTGAGTCAAAAGACTCAAAATGATAATGACAAGGAATGTCAATATGACTACGAGACTTATGGGATTAACCATAATGCAAGCAAGCAAGAATTTCAAGAGCCAAAGGCTCCAGAGGATTTTCGGAAGATCGAATAGTATTTTGAAGACTTTTGTGAAACACATGAACAATCGATGATGGCGGATACTCGACAAGTCGAGGATTTATTTGAAGGGGTATTCATGTGGCAAAGAACTGCTAGGTAGTAGGCACAAAGTATTCTCGGAGCAATAGAGAAAACTTCGGGGTATCTTGTAATAACAAGACCAATGGGGGATGATCGTATGAATGGCAAGTGTAAGTAGTTTTCCATACGGATTTATCGGTGGTCGGGAATAGCAAAAGTGATGGGCACAAAGTCTCAAGAGAATATCAAAGAGTATCTCCGAAATCTTCTGGTGCAGTCGGTGATCATCCGGACTGAAGGGCCTCTCCGGTAGAGAGTATTTTCGAGAACCTAAAGTTAGATTTTAGTAAAAAAATCGTTTAACCCGAATGGAAGAGCGTTCAGAATCCCAGAGTAAAGGTCGAGGAGTAAAAGATCCTAGTACCACCCGATGGCGACGTGGGCCCGTAAGGCACACAGCCAAGTTAGTAAAAGTTTTGGCAACGTCTAGACTCGACTTCGGCCAAGGAGTGTGGAAGGGGGATTCCTACAGGCAGTCGGCTCTGATACCAACTTGTGACGCCCCCGATTTAATCGTACACTAATCATGCACGCAAATGTGTGCGATCAAGATCGAGGACTCACGGAAGATATCACAACACAACTCTACAAATAAAATAAGTCATACAAGCATCATAATACAAGCCGGGGGCCTCGAGGGCTCGAATACAAGTGCTCGATCATAGACAGTCGTGAAGCAACAATATCTGAGTACGAGACATAAGTTAAGCAAGTTTGCCTTAAGAAGGCTAGCACAAACCGGGATATAGATCGAAGAGGCGCAGGCCTCCGCCTGCAGGATCCTCCTAGCTACTCCCGGTCGCCGCCGGGCTGCACGTAGTAGTAGGCACCTCCAGAGTAGTAGTCGCCATCGACGGTGGCGTCGCTCTGGGCTCCATCGTCTGGTTGCAGCAATCGAGTAGAGGTAGGGGAAAAGGGGAACAAGGCAACCGTGAGTACTCATCCAAAGTACTGCAAAGCAAGGAGCTACACTACATATGCATGGATATATGTGTAAAGGGCATATCGATGGACTGAATCGCAGAAAGCCGTAATAAGAGGGGATAGCTAGTCTTATCGAAGACTAGCTTACGTCACCGTCTTGCAACAGTAGAAGAGGACAATCTGAAGTCCTCCAAGTAACATCACATAGCAATAATCCTACCCGCGATCCCTCCTCGTATCCACGAGAGAGCGACCACCGTTGTATCGGCACTTGGAAGGGTGTGTTTTATCAAGTATCCGGTTCTAGTTGTCATAAGCTCAAGGTACAACTCCAAGTCGTCCTGTTATCAAGATCACGGCTATTCAATAGATTAACTTCCTGCAGTGGTGCACCATCTTACCCAAAGACGCTTGATCCCATTTGGCGGACACACTTTCTGGGTCATGCCCGCCGGAAGATCAACACGCCGCAGCCCCACCTAGGCACAACAGAGAGGCCAACACGCCGGTCTAAACCTAAGCGCCAAGGGTCAGGCCCATCGCCTCGAGCACACACCGCACGCTATGTCTGTGGCCGGAAGCAGACCTAGCCTCGGCGTTCAGTCCAATCCAGCCTTGCGCCCGCTCGTCATTGACGTCTGAAGTGCTTGGTGATACCACGACGCCGGATACCCATAACTACTCCCGCGTAGATGGTTAGTGCGATAAGCTCGTAGCCAACTCAGATCAAATACCAAGACCTCGTTAAGCGTGTTAAGTATCCGCGAGCGCCGAACAGGCCAGGCCCACCTCTCTCCTAGGCGGTCTTAACCTGCCTGCCGCTCCGCCTCAAAGATCCATCCAGAGGGCCGTCGGGACAAAGGTCCTTTCAGCCCCAATCAAGTGAATCACTCATGGGTGCTCCACAAGCCGACCCGACTTTAGTCACCACATGTATCATGTATAAGTATATAGTATATACCGTGATCACCTCCCGAGTGATCACGGCCCGATAGTATAGCACGGCGGGACGGACAAGAATGTAGGGCCACGAGATGAATGTACTAGCATCCTATACTAAGCATATAGGATTGCGGTAAAGGTAACAACAAGAGTAACAAGGACAAAGCTATGCAGCGGTATAGAGTATCTGAAAGCGAGAATATGCTACACTACTCTAATGCAAGCGATATAGAGAAGAGTAGGCGATATCTGGTGATCAAGGGGGCTTGCCTGGTTGCTTTGGCAAGGAGGGGGAGTCGTCGGCGTAGTCGATCACAGGGCAACATCGGTCTTGGGGTCTACCGAGAGAAGAGGGGAAGTAACAGATAAATACATAGTAAGCAAGTGCATAACAGACAACCGCGAGCTAGACGTGTTCTAACGCGTGCTACGCAGTACCGTGGAAGGGGGAAACATCCGGAAGATTTTCCGATGTTTGCATTTTTCAGACAGATGAAATGGAGGAGGAAAGCTGCAGGTTCTCTATGCTAGGGCTGTGTGGAGGACGAACGGACAGCAGAATCGGATTCGCCTCGTCGCTCGAGCAACTTTCATGTTCAAAGTATTTTCATCCGAAGTTACTGATTATTTTATATTAATTTTGTAGTTTAAAACAAATTCTGGAATTATTATTAACTGAAATTAAATAGCACTTTGCTATCGATTACACATTGAAGTGTACCGAGCAGAGTTGTTAAAGGTCGATATAGGGCCTGTTGATCGCTTGAGTCGTGATCAACGATCACCGTTGATTGGTCAAACCGACTAAGGGGGGCACCGTAATATATAGAGTTATTTAACAGGTTTAATTTCAACTAAAAGGGTTTATTAGTGGGAGTGGCCCCATCCGGCAAAGGACTAACTAATTAATAGTTTAAGTTTAGTTAAAAAACGGTTTAATTAAGTACGGTGGCCCACATGTCATTGGCTGCAATGCTAACCAGGGTTATTTTTGAAGTGGCTTAATTAAAAGGGTTGGACCGACCTGTCAGCAGGTTATTAGGTTTGTTTAGGTAATCCCGAGTTAATTTGGACGTGGGTCCCATTTGTCAGTTACACATGGTAGATTAGAGGCCAGCTTAGCGGCTAATCCAGCGGGGTCCACCTGTTAGTGGCCCACGGGACGGTTCAATCGGTCGACCATGCCGGCGAGGCAGAACACGGTGACGCCACTCGGGAGCTCGCCGGAATCTCCCCTCTGGCCAGGAACGGGCAAGTGGTTGGGCGCGTCCGACAGCGTGTGAGGCGTCACGTAAGACGGTGGTCGCGACAAGTCGCCGGGAGGCCAAGAACGCGCCACGCTAACAGCAGCAGCGGCCGGGTTCGTCTCGCCGACAAGCGGCACCGAGGGACGCCTAATCGAGCAAGCGGAGGGGGAAAATGGACGGCGGCTCACGGTGGAGCTTGCTGATGTCTCGACGAGGCGGAGTTCGCTGGGGAGGCGCGGATCAAGCGGCGATTTACCGACGGATGCATCCGGGAAGGAGGTCGATGGCGATGGCTTTGAGGCCCCCACCCCAGCCCGGTCCAAAGGCGATGATGATGGCGCCGGGATGGGCGACGACCGACGAAAGTGCCGAGGTTGCGAACTCGCCCCGATCTGCGGCGGCGCGGCAAGGAGGCAAGGGCGTGCGAGGCGATGGCGAGCCGCGAGATGGCAGCTGGTCTCGGCAAGGCGGCCGGCGCGAGTGCGGCAGAGGAGGTTGGCGAGGTCATGGCGAGAGGTAGGAGGCACACGGGCGTGACGGCGACGGGTCGTGCCCCAATCCAGATCCGTCAAGGGAGGAGACGAGGGAGCGAGAGGGTTGTGGGGCGCGAGTGGGATGGAGGCGCCCGGGGAAGGGCCCTGTCGCGATGGTGGCGGAGGCGGGCGCAGCCCGGCGACGGCGGGCGTCGGGCCCAGGGGCAACGGGTCGGGCGCATCCAGCGACGAGGTCGAGTGGAGGTAGGATGAGGCGGCGGCGAGGAGCCTCAGATCGGGAGAAGGGGGAGGCGAGGAGGACGGCGGTGGGGCGGCGGGGATGCCCTGATCCAGATCGGGATCAGGGGAGGGGGCGAACGTGGGTGGGGAGTGGGACGGGGTTGGGTTTTCCCAGGATATGGAGGAAGTGGGGCACCGGCTGGGGCCCGCCAGCCCAAAGATGTCCAGTTGGGCGAAGCCCAAGATGGGGAAGGGCTTTTCCTTTTACTTTCTTTTGGTTTTGTTTTGTTTTTCTTTTTACTAGTTTTCTATTTTATTTTCTATATACTTTTGTTTTATAAAATATACGAATAGCACCTAAATTAGTGTTACAAAATACCCCAATGCCACAAAAAGTTGGGTGACAAAATAAAATAGTTTAGTAATTTATTAATTGTACAAGACATTTAATTAATTGTTTTAGCTACTGTTTAAATCCTTATAGCTCATTTAAGCATTTTATAAAAGTGTGGTATCTCCACCATAATTACCTATGCATTATTTAGTTCACTCCGAACATTTCAGTTTTAAAGTTTGGAAACTTTTGTTGTTTGCCTATGTTTTAAATTTGAATTTGAATCGGGTTCGAATCAACGGGAGTTTAATTACAGTAACTGAGGTGACGTGGCACCCTTAGCTTGGGATTACTGTAGTCTAATTATCCGGGCGTCACATCAAATTCCTATTCATGAAGCACAAGACTAAGAGATAGTAGCATAATAGCACTATAACCGTACATTTTCTTGTGGTTTGACTTAATTTCACCATGCTTCTTTGCATCCTGTGATTTTCCAATTCTTGTGAACCAAACACCAAGATTTGCAGAAATCCTGTGTTTTTAAATTCTCTGTTTTGCACGTGCATTCCTATCCTATTACTGTGTATTTCCTATCCCTGCGTTGTTAGAATCCTCCAATTCAAACGAGCCCTTACAGGATTACTTCTCTTACAGATAGTTGTCAAAGAAAACCTTGTGTGGTTTTCCCGCTCCTGCTGCGCCGTCATCCACCCAAGCTTAGCTACTCCAACGACAGAAGGGTCCAGCACAGTAGGGATCCGGCCTCCAGACTGTCTTCCGCCACCTCAGATCTTCTTCCCTTGCACGCGCCATGACAATGCATTACCATCATCAACCGAGCAGATGACCTCGAGGACTACACGGTCCGCAAGAGAGGACACACTCTTTCGTGTTCGCCACGTTATGCATCGCTTAATATTACATGCTACTTTATCGTCCTGTTCACCGATGGACTCTGAGTCAGCTCCGAACTAATGGTCAAACTTGAGTTTTTAAATGGTTGTGGGGTACATATCGGGGCCGCAATCAACAGTATCTATCTACTTTCTAGTTAATCTCTGGTGTCTACTATGAGTTTCATGTTGGGTTGGAAACAAACAGTAAAGAAGCCATTATTTCTATTTTTAACTGAAGCCATTATCTGCCTGCTATCATTGGTTTTGGGTCTATCCACAGGTTGCTACCATCACTCTGGATTTCTGCATGCACTCCTTACATAATCTCACTATGTTTTATTCCTATGCATGTCAATTATTGTACAAAATGGAACTGAACATGTAGAGCAAAAGAGACGAGCCTTGCGTGGCAATAAAATTCCATGGAGACGTCGCTCCATGGTAGGCGCAAAGGAAGCCCCCCTCCACCCATTTTGGATTGTAATCGAGAGGAAGATATCTGTTCTGAGGGGGATTCAGAAGGAGAAGACCACTCCTATTTACTCCCTGAGGTCTTTGCTCTAACTTGGCATGCTGATGTTGGTTATATCATGCATATGGTACCTTGCATTGCTTACTTTATACATCAAATATGTCAACTGCTTAGTTTAGACATGCTTTGTGTGAATGCCATCTGTTTAGTTTATTCATCATATATGTGAATTATGCAACGCCATCTTGTTTAGCCAGGCATCATATATGTAAATTTTGCAATGCCATCCTGCTTAGCCAGTCATCTTTTATGTGAATTATATCAGGCCATCATTTTTTCGTTACGTATTACATTTGTCAACAATGTTAGTACATTCAACTACTCTTCATGTGCATCAGCCATTTGACACGGTGATTGAAAATTCTGGAGTGAAAACAAGGTCTTCAGAGCAAACTATGCTATCTGACGAAGCGCATATCTCGCTGGTTACGGATAGCTCCTCAGAGGAGGATTCGAGACAGATGACCAGTCCTATTCCCCGAGGTGTATGCTCTAATCTGGCAGGTTATGTTGCTCATCGATAACCCACAAGTATAGGGGATCGCAACAGTTTTCGAGGGTAGAGTATTCAACCCAAATTTATTGATTCAACACAAGGGGAGCCAAAGAATATTCTCAAGTATTAGCAGTTGAGTTGCCAATTCAACCACACCTGGATAACTTAGTATCTGCAGCAAAGTATTTAGTAGCAAAGTAATATGGAAGTAACGATAGCGGTGGCAAAAGTAACAGTGATAGTTTTGTAGTGATTGTAGTAGTAGCAACGGAAAAGTAAAATAAGCGAAGAACAATATGTGAAAAGCTCGTAGGCATTGGATCGGTGATGGAGAATTAAGTCGGATGCGATTATTCATGCAACCGTTATAACATAGGGTGACACGAGCTAGCTCCAATTCATCAATGTAATGCAAGCCCACTCGTCGGTGTACTAAGATAGGGTACCCTAGTACCCCAAATCGCTGCGGACGAGGGCAGCGCTTCACGACCGGCCGCCTGCTGGCTGCCAAGACCTCAAAGAACTCCCTTGGAGCCATTCAAGAACAAAGCAACAAGACCCCTGCAAGAGGAGCTTGCGGAAGGCCACTCAAGGCGAAGGAAAAAAGGCCCCGCAAGAGGAGCTTGTCGAAGGCTTGGCGGGCGCCAACCCCAAGCGACAAGGTTCCCGCCATGGCAAGGCGCTTGCAGGCGGGCGACCTCTCTTCGTCTCCGCTCCAGCTCACCCGCCAACGTGTCACCACGGGCTCTCCCAAGGACGCGCGTGTCGGGGCTGTGCAGCCAGCCGGGAGTAGTGACAAGCAACCGACAGGCCACTATCGTGGCGGACGGAGGCGCACTTAACGGTCCCTGTTACCTCGTTTGGGCGACCGTGGCGGGCATTGATGACTCTTGTCCCTTGCCGTCAGAGTTAGGTGTAGGTTACTGTACACTGTACATAGCAGTGTACCAACCTAGGTTATTACCATTGTAACCTTGTCTACTTGCCATATGTGGTAAACCCTTGAGCCTATAAAAGGAGGGCCGAGGGCAACGTAGAGGGGGTTCGATTCGGCTGGATTTCTAGTCTAGCTCCAGCTTAGTTCATCACACTCAAGCTAGGTTTTGTAGCGGGCATCGCTCCCTAGCAAGAACACCAGATAATCCACAAAGCAGCAGTAGGAGTATTATCTCTCCGGAGAGCTCCGAAGCTGGGTAAAAACCCTCTCGTGCGCATCGCCTCGACCCGCTCTTTGCGCGGCCTCCGCCCCCCTCCGAACCACAAAAGGGACCCTGGTCCCGTAGGTGCTCGTGGGGCACGATCAGCTCATCATCCCCCCGACATCTTTGGCGCACCAGGTAGGGGGCGTCGAGGCTGTGTGAATCCGGTCCGGCGGACGCACTAGCAACTCCATCGACGTCTTCGTCGACATGGCGCCGAAGAAGCCTTCGGCAGCACAGGAGCCGTCGCGTCAACCCACCACCACCGGAACCTCGGTGGTGGAGGAACGCCGGGCGGAGGGACGGCGTCGTTGAGAGAGCCCACGATGCCGCGGGTCCAAGGACAACGCAGCGCGCGGCGCCGTCCGAATCTGCACCGCGTCCATCGCGAGGCGCGGGACAGCAGCGCCATGATACCCAGCGGCACCATACGATCTTTAGATCAAGGCTGCCGAGGGTCCCGAGGCCCTCGAGACCCATGTGCCCCCAAAGATGCGGCACGAGTGGGGGGGTATGCAGTCGCTGGGCGGATGCTGCTCCTCCTAATTTGGTTAGGAGTCCAGCATATCCTGTTCGCCTCGCACGCCCTTGCCGCCAACCACACCAGCGAAGCCTTGGCAAGAGCTCAATCTGCTCTAGATTACCCTCCAACGACCGATAAGGTCGACGAATGGAGGGCCACAATTCAAAGTCTCATTGGCCGCTAACGGCGACGCCCCACGGCAACTGGTGCCGCGCGCGACGGGCGACAAAGCGCGAGCCGATGGCGACGAGACTTGCGGGTGCACCCACCGTACACTCCCCTCCGAAGGCCAAGATCGCCGACTCGCCGGATCCACCTCGACAGCGACTCCACGGTGTCGCCGGATCCACGAGCTCGACGCGACCAACGCCAAGTTCTTCGAGCGGCAAGAAGAGGACGCCAACCCGAATCGGCGCCCAAGAGAAGCGCGCGTCAATCGACCAGCACGGGCCTACTCGTCGATATGCATGCGCCAGAAGAACCAGCGACTTGCCATCGCGTAGGTTGCCCTGCGTTCACTCGTGAGCTGCGGCAAGTCCGGTGGCCGACAAGAAGAACTTCAAACCAGATGTGCGAGAAGTACGACGGCAGGACACATCCATCGGAGTTCCTCAAAGATCTACACCATCGCGGTGCAGGCTGCGGGGGCGAGACGACAAGATCCTCGCCAACTACTTCCCCTTGGTGCTCAAGCCAAACGCCGATCTTGGCTCATGCACTTGCCGGATGGCTCTATTTCTTCTTGGGCAGATTTGTGCCATCAGTTTGTTAGGCGCCTTCACAGTGACCACAAACCTCACGGCCAGAGAGTGATCTCCACCTGCTTGCCCGTAGGAGGAGTCTCACAAAATTCATCCAGAGATTCATCGAGTGCACTATAACATCCCAGCACGCCCACCCTGCTGCGGTGATTAGTGCATTCCATCGTAATGTGCGAAATCGCAGGATGAGGAGGAGATGGCGATGTGCAAAGTGAAGGACGTCAATGAGCTCTACGCCTGGCCGACAAGTGTGCACGCTGAAGAAGAAGGAAGAAGGCTCCGGAGAGAGTGTGGGAGCAGAGTCGGACAAGGAGGGACCGCCCGACAAGGAATAGCCGCGGCGGAACAACATGAGGAAGAAAACCAAGAAGTACTAGTTGTCGAGCAGTCCGCAAGGATGGTGCCGCCAACCAAGCCAAGGCCGTGGCTCCGGCAAGGAGGTTGCCGCTGACACCGACCGCCAAGCATGGCGGCACCGACAAGCCCGGCAGCTCCAACAAGCAAGATCTTGTAAAGTTCACCGCACTAAGGGCCATGATCTCCAGAGCTGCAAGAAAGTCGAGCAGCTTGTTGAGCTCTGAAAAGCTGAATACGAGCGCGGACAAGGAGAAAGCCCAAGAAGGTGCAGGTGCAGCAAGTAAGAAGAGACCCGGTCGGGAGGCGCCAAGAAGGCCAAGCAGCGGCAAGAGACAGACCTCCCGTGGCGCGACAAAGAAGAAGATGAAGATGAAGATGACGAGGACTATGAAGATGATGAAGCTGATGAGCATGAGTTTCAAAAGGCGACAGAGGTCCTTTGCGTCGACGGTGGTGCGTCTTTGCATACCTCGCACCGCCAACTCAAGCAATGGATGCGTGAGGTCAATGCAGCAGAACCATCCATAGAGTCACGCAAGCCTCTGAAGTGGTCCAGCACGCCCATAATCTTTGACATTGAGGATCACCCTGATCGCATCACTGCGGTCGGGTGCTTGCCGATGTTGGTTTCACCAACCATCCGCAACCTCAAGGTCACAAAGATGCTGGTAGACGGCGGGGCCGGCCTGAATTTGATCTCCTCTGCAGTGCTCCAAAAGCTTCAAATCCTCGACAAGCTCAAGAAACCGGTACTTTCAAGGAATCAACCCAGAAGGAGCAAGCCCAAGGGGAAGATCACGTTGCCGGTAACCTTCGGCAGTGAGCTCAACTTCAGAACTGAGAGGGTCATGTTCGACGTCGCCGACTTCCCATTGCCCTACAATGGCATACTTGGTCGTCCGGCGCTCGCCAAGTTCATGTCCGCCTCTCACTACGCATACAACCTACTCAAGATGCCCGGCCCGATAAGTGTCATTTCTGTCCACGGCGACAAGAAGGATGCACTTATCTGCGCCGACAAGATTTACCGGGATGCAGCAGCCGCGACTGATAGCAAACCACTTACCGCTGGAGCTCCCGAGGCGAAGAAGAAAACCACCAGGTCCGGCAAGAGCTCTGTTGCCCACTCCGGCAAGCGCACCTCTTCGGAGTGCTGCGCTACCGTCGAGGACGCACCATCGAGCTCCACCGGCAAGTGCAACAAGACAATGGCAGCTCCGCCAAAGACCAAGAAGGTGCCCGCCAAGGAAGACGGCACTGGTGGTACCTACACCATCAGTGCCACGCTTGATCCTAAATAGGAAGGCGAGCTCGTTGCTTTCCTGCGGGCGAATGTCGATGTGTTTGCATGGCAACCATCTGATATCCCCGTGTTCCTGTGAAAGTAATTGAGCACCACCTAGCTGTCTGTCCTCACGCGACCCGTCAAGCAAAAAGTTAGGAAGCAGGCGTTGGGCGCCAAGAATTCATAGCGAGAAGAAATCAAGAAATTGGAAGCAGCAGGGCTTGTCAGAGGAGTCCTCCACCCCACGTGGTTGGCCAATCCGGTAGTGGTACGCAAGGCTAATGGGAAATGGAGACTTTGTATTGACTTCATGGATGTTAATAAAGCTTGTCCCAAGGACCCATTTCCCTTGCCGCGTATCGACCAGATTGTTGACTCCACACCGGAGTGCGATCGCTTTCGTTTCTTGATGCATATTCAGATATCATCGATCTTCATGGCGTAAGAGGATGAAGAGAAACCGCATTCATCACACCATGTGGCACGTCTTCGCTTTATACGGATGCCTTTCGGTTTGAAGAATGCTGGTTCAACCTTTGCAAGGGTAGTCCATGATGCTTTTGGACCACGATATACGTAAATGTAGCCTACATGGATGACATAGTGGTCAAGAGCAAGGACAGAGCGACTACGATTCAGGATTTGATGAGACGCTTGCAAACCTGCGCAAGATCAACCTCAAGCTCAACCCCGAGAAGTGCGTGTTTGGAGTCCCTTCCGCAAGCTTCTCGGTTCTTTGTATCTCGGCGAAATTGAAGCCAATCCCGACAAGATCAAGGCCATTGAGCGATCGGCACCAAAGCGCGTCAAGGACGCCAGAGGCTTGCGGTTGCGTGGCTGCTCTCGGCGAGTTTATCTCTAAGTTCTGCTGGCGCGCCTGCCGTTTTCAAGATTTTGAGAAAGGCAGGTCCAATGAAATGGACTCTGAAGCGGAGGCTGCGCTGCAGAGACTTGAAGGATACTGTCCTCCACTCCAATACTTGTCGCACCTAAACCGCAAGAGAAGTTGCTGCTGTATATAGCGGTGACCAATCAAGTGGTTAGTGCTGCGTTAGTAGCGGAGAGGAGGCGGATGATGAGCCGGCAACCGAGGCAAAAGCGCCCAGCGACGAGCAAGGGGCTTCGCCACAAGCTCGTCCCGACAAGGCGGATCAAGCGAGGGTTGCGACAAGATACGGAAGAAGATGGTGCAGCGCCCGGTGTACTTTGTCGGTTCCCTACAGCAGGGGCTAGATCAAGGTACTCGGGCGCGTGGCTGCTTTTCGGCCTCCTCATGGCCTCGAAAGCTACGCCATTACTTCCAAGCACATGAGATAACAGTTGTCACTCGCTTCCGCTGAAGAGGATTTTGCAAAATCCGTAAGCAAGTGCAGGATTGTTGAGTGGGCCTTTGGAATTGTCAAGCTTTGGTCTTAAGTTCGAAAGCACTTCAACTATCTGAAGCGGGGCATTGGCAGAATTCATAGAAGAGTGGGCGCCAACGCAGGATGAAGAGATTCCAGAGACGAGCATCCCGTCAAGGAGGCAAATAAAGAGTGGCTGATGTACTTTGGCGGTGCCTTCTCGCTGCAAAGGCGCCGGTGCGGGCGTCTTGCTTATCGCACCCACCGGAGAGCACCTCAAGTACATAGTCCAGATGCACTTTCCCAAGGAACAAGCAACAAACAATACTGCCGAGTATGAAGGATTGCTTGCGGTCTCGTGATTCTTTGTGGACCTTGGGATCAAGAAGCTCATTGTCGGGGAGATTCACAACTTGTCGTCCGCCAAGTAAATAAGGATTACCAGAGTCCGTTGATGGAAGCCTACGTCGATGAAGTGAGGAAGCTGGAAGAGCACTTTGAAGGCCTGCAAATGGAACACATTCCAAGAGCACAGAATGATATAGCTGATGGCCTCTCCAAATGTGCCGCTTAAGTTGCTCAATGGAACAAGGGTTTTTGTGCTCAAGCTAACTCAGCCAACCGTGGCACCATCAACGAGACGAGCAAGAAGAGAAAATTGGTTTCGGCGACTACTTCCGCGCAGCTTTCGAAGCCGCCGCCAAGAAGGTCCCTAAAACCAACGCAAATATCACTGAGGAGCAGTCTGCTCCGACAAACCATGCAGTTTGTATCGTTGAAGCAAATGCTCCCGACAAGCTTAGCTCCGGCGGACCAGCGGGTACTTGCCGTAGAAGCTGATGATCCCGCAGTGACAGATGAGCCTTTAGTCCTTGTTGTCGAGCCGCAGCTCCAACATGGGCACAGCAGATCGTCCATTTCCTTGAGCAGAGAACTTCCGAAGAGCAAGAAGAAGCGGAAAAAGTAGCCCGGCGGTCAAGCATGTACCAGTTTGTTGACAACATCACATGCGTAAGAAGACTCAACGGAGTGAAATTGAAGTGTATTCGCGGGAAGATGGACATAAGCTGTTGGCGAGATATACGGAGGCATATGTGGTCACCACATTGGCGCAAAAGCACACTTGCCGCAAAGCTTTCCGGCAAGGTTTCTTCCGCCGAAGCCCTCCGGGATGCAAATCGCACAAGTAACCAAGTGTGAAGCGTGCGGTTCCATTCAAGATGATACACTAGCCAGCTCAAGCTCTCCAGACGATCCCTTTATCCTGGCCCTTCTGGTGCAGGGGCTCGACATCCTCGGCCCTTCCCCGAAGTGTCGGGGCTTTGAGTACTTGTACGTCATAATCGACAAGTTCACAAAGTGGCCGGTGGAACCAGTGAGGAAGGTGACCGCATGATCGGCCGTCAAGTTCTTTCAGTCAATTGTTTGCCGTTTTGGGATCCCTAACGGATCATCACCAACAACGGCACACATTCACGAAGTCGCACCTTCATGCAATATGCCCAAGATCTTGGCGCCAAGATCTGCTTTGCTTCCGCTGCTCATCCGAGAAGCAACGGTCAAGCGAGAGAGCAACGCTGAAGTGCTGCGAGGACTCAAGACCGAACTTTCGGCGTGCTGCACAAGTGCGGAAGGAACTGGATCGAGGAGCTGCGGTGGTTCTTTAATCGATCAGGGCGACGCCAAATCGAGCCATCGCCGACACCCTTTGCTCTAGTCTATGGAGCAGAGGTAGTTCTCCCCACGGAACTCAGATATGGGTCACCTCGAGTGCTCGCTATGATGAGCTTGAGCAAGAGCAGCTGCGACAAGAAGACGCTGCTCCTCGAGGAAGATCGTCTTCGTGCTGCAGACGAGCCGCTCGTTACCAGCAAGCTTTGCTCCGCTACCATAGCCGCAGTTAATGCCGAAGCTTCGAGGAAGGCGACCTTGTTCTTCGGCGCATTCAATCCGCCAAGAATTCCAACAAGTTGACCTTGAAGTGGGAAGGCCCTTATCGGGTAAAACGAGTCACTAGGCCCGGCGCTGTCCGCTTTGAGACCAAGACGGCTTTCCGTGAGCAATTCTCGAACATAGAGCATCTTCGTAAGTTTTACCCATGAGGCGCGGTTGTCGGAACCTGCTCCGAACCAACCTTTTGTACAAGTCTTGCCGCTGTTGCATGTAATCCTTGTACAAAGCCGGCGCAGAACCCGCAGCATCAAGAAAGTTTATGGTTGCGCATATTTTGTTAATACATGCTTTCATAATCATATTTGCATGTGTTTACTAACAACCTTGTGCAGCACCCACACCCGTAAGTGATAATGAGCCATTAGGCTTCACAACTTTCTTTTCTCTTCTTTCTTCTCAAACAAGAAGAAGGTTCATCCACCCACAAGTTAACCGGGGGGAGGAGGAGATAATGATGTGGGCCGACAAGCGTCGCCGAGAAACCATCGCCTTGCCGGAAAATGGACGACGTAAAAGCTAAGTTGCTAAGTTTAAGCGACCGGTTTTAAGTTTTAAAAGTTATCTTCCTCGAACGATAAGTACTTTGTATGGAAAACACATGCGCGGAGGAACCAAGTCGCATCGTCGCACCCTTATTTTGTTTCGAGTCCGCTCAACAACTTAAGTGAGCTGCGACTAGTCGCGACAAGGTTGCTTGTCGGTAGCGACCCGCCAACAGGCTCTGCTGAAGTTCAAGACTTTCGGTGCTTTCGCGCAAGGGTGCTCTGCCGACAAGTTCCCCTAAAAGCGTAGGGTAAAGACATACAAGGGAATAAATCGAGTAAAGGAAATAACGTTGCATTGGCTGCCTAAGATAGTATGTATTGCAAAAATAACCTATCGCGGCACCAGCTAAATTGTTCTCGGAACCAAAATAACAGCGAAGAGAAGAAAGATGCACCGACGTCCAAGCCCCGGCAAGCTAGAGTTGCCCGGGGGCTGCGGCAAGCCAGAGTTGCCGGGGGCCGCGGCAAGCAAGGGTTACCGGGGTTTGCGGCAAGCCGAGTTGCGGAGGCTGCGTATCGAGATAAGCCTTTTCGTCCTTCTTCAAACTTCCCTCTTTCATTAAAACATTCTACTCGGATACAGTCCGTGGAGAGTGAAAAACATGAAAGAGAGGATTACAAGTTCTTAAATGCGAGATAAGGCCGAAGGCTTACAAATTAAAAAGATAAGATGCCCGTAATCCCTTTTCTGTCCCCTATCTCGGTGAGGTAGGTTGAGGAGGCGGGAAGGGCAAAAGAAGCGCCTCGCGAGCTACAGTGCGAAGGCACCAAGAGAACATGTCGGGACTCTCAAGGCTTGACGGGGATGGCGCCGGCGAAGCAGAGCTCGAAGACGGGCGGCGGGGCGTCAAGACGCTGTCGATGGCACTACGCCCTCGATTCTCACTTGACGGCCTTGCCGCCATCCTCTTCCCTTCCGCAGCCTCCCATGCCAGCCACCCAAGGAGACGACCCGGGAGTTCAAGGCGCCGGCGACACGGATGATGGGAGTCGCCGGTGACGCGCAGGGCGGCGCCTCGACAACTAGTCGGGCCCGCTACCCTCGTCGGCTGTCGCTCTCCTCCTCATCACTCGCTGAGGAGGAATCGTCATTGCCGGAGGAGCTATCCACGCAGCACCTCGCCCGAGTGCCAAGATCCCCAAGACCTTGACGGAGAGGAGATCACCTCCATTAACTTAAAATGGAGGGTAAACCCCGCCAGCAGGTTGTGGATGCGGGCGAACGTCTTCCACCCACGATCAAGGTACATCACATTAGGGGCTGGGAATACGGCGCGGACTCGCGTACAGCTGATCCCACAGCCCCTCATGTGCAACCTTAACGTCTCGGGCGGATCCGACTCCATCGCTATCGCGAACGGAGCTGGGAGCCGGAGACGACGACGAGCGCTTCGCGCAGCTTGACGAAGAACTCGCAAGGGTCGTCCCCCGTATGAACCGCCGCGGGGAAAGGAGTCGCCGGCGGGGGCGGAGACGGCGCGCCGCCCCGCCCGCCTCTTCCCCGAGCACCTCGGGCTCGTCCACGGCCTCGCCCCCGGGGAGGAACCGCCGATGGAGGCGGAGACAGGCGCCACCGCCTCGTCCGCCCCTCTCGGGCTCCTCGGCCTCGTCCACGACCTCGCCCCTCCTCTTCCCCTCAAGGCTGGCTCAGCCACCACGGGCGTGATTGGGAGGGTGCGATGCCCACCATGCGACCCTCGCTGCCACCGACGAAGAACCAAGGTTCCCTTTCTCCATGGGGAATGGGAGAAAGGGGAGCAAGAAGTCAAGGGAGGAAGGATGGGAGAATGCGGCTTGCGTTCCCCTTCCGTCCCTCTTAAAAGAGCAACGTGGGGGCTCGGCCGCCTGGCCGATTTAATTGAGGCGCAGGAAGAGCAGGAATCAGCAGACCTGCTGCCTCTGCCGCAACGCCAAGTTTCCCACTTCCACCGCCCGTGACCCCGGGTGCATGGGAACCACGTGGCGGAGATGCGAATCGAGGCGACGGATGAGGCGACCTCACGACGCCCACTTCACCCACGCGCCACGATTAACGCGTGCCGTACAGAGAAACGCGGTGGGCGCGTGCGCTCGTGGGACACGTGGTGGGTCCGAGGCGCAGTAACGTAATCAAGACCACGCGCGCCCGTGCCTTTGTTTTGGGCCTGGCCCAACAGAGCTTGGCGCCGTGTGTAGCCCAGCCCGGGCTCTGTCCGGTGTACTAAGATAGGGGTACCCTAGTACCCCGAACTTCGTGCACGCAGACGATGGCACTGCGGCCGGGCCGCCTCTTAACCGCCAAGACCCTCAGCAACTCCCTTGGAGCCATTCAAGAACAAAGCGGTCAAGACCCCGCAAGAGGAGCTTGCCGGAAGGCCACCTCAAGGCGCAAAACAAGGCCCCGCAAGAGGAGCTTGCGGGAAGGCTTGGCGGGCCAAACCCCTGCGACACAGGTTCCCGCCAAGGGCAAGGCGCTTGCCGGGCGGGCGACCTCTCTTCGTCTCCGCTCAGCTCACCCGCCAACGTGTCACCACGGGCTCTCCCAAGGACGCAGCGTGTCGGGGGCTGTGCAACCAGGGAGTAGCGACAAGCAGCGACAGAAGCCACTATCGTGGCGGACGGAGGCGCACTTAACGGTCCCTGTTACAATTTGTTCGCGCATCGTGACGGGCATTGATGACTCTTGTCCCTTGCCGTCCGAGTTAGGTGTGTAGGTCTTGCCTGCAATCGTACATAGCGATGTACCAACCTAGGTTATTACCATTGTAACCTTGTCTACTTGCCATATGTGGTAACCCCTTGAGCCTATAAAAGGAGGGCCGAGGGCAACGAGGGGGGTTGATTCGCTGGATTTCTAGTCTAGCTCCACTTAGTTCATCACACTCAAGCTAGGTTTTGTAGCGGGCATCGCCCCAGCAAGAACACCAGATAATCCACAAAGCAGCAGTAGAGTATTATCTCTCGGAGAGCTCCGGCTGGGTAAAACCCTCTCGTGCGCATCGCCTCGACCCGCTTTTCTGCTGCCTCCGCCCCCTCAAGACCACCAAAGGGACCCTGTCCGTAGGTGCTCGTGGCACGATCAGCTCATCATCCCCGACACCTCGATGGAATTACTCACGCACGACGGTGAGCATCATGAAATTGGTGATGGAGGATGGTTGATGATGACGTTGGCGACGAATTCCCCTCTCCGGAGCCCCGAACGGACTCCAGATCAGCCCTCCTGAGAGTGATTAGGGCTTGGCGGCGGCTCCATATCGTAAAACGCGATGAATCCTTCTCTCTGATTTTTTTCTCCCCGGACAGGAAGATATAGAGTTGGAGTTGAGGTCGGTGGAGCTCTAGGGGGCCCATGAGGCAGGGGCGCGCCCCCCAGGGGGCGGCGCCCCCCTCCCTCGTGGACAGGGTGTGGGCCCCCTGGCCTTGATTCTTTCGCCAGTATTTTTTATTATTTTTGAAAATAATCTCTGTAAAGTTTCAGGTCATTCTGAGAACTTTTGTTTCTGCACAAAACTAACACCATGGCAATTCTGCTGAAAACAGCATCATTCCGGGTTAGTTCCATTCAAATCATGCAAGTTAGAGTCCAAAACAAGGGCAAAAGTGTTTGGAAAAGTAGATACGACGGAGACGTATCAACTCCCCCAAGCTTAAACCTTTGCTTGTCCTCAAGCAATTCAGTTGAAAAACTGAAAGTGATAAAGAAAAACTTTTACAAACTCTGTTTGCTCTTGTTGTTGTAAATATGTAAAGCCAGCATTCAAGTTTTCAGCAAAGATTATGACTAACCATATTCACAATAACACATAGGTCTTATGTTTACTCATGTCAATGGCATAATCAACTAGCGAGCAATAATAATAAATCTGGGACGACAACACTTTCTCAAAACAATCATGATATGATATAACAAGATGGTATCTCGCTAGCCCTTTCTGAGACCGCAAAACATAAATGAAGAGCACCTTTTGAAGATCAAGGACTGACTAAACATTGTAATTGATGGTAAAGGAGATCCAGTCATAGTTATACTCAACATAAATTAATAGTAATGGATGCAAATGACAGCGGGGCTCTCCAGCTGGTGCTTTTTAATAAGAGGGTGATGAATCGACATAAAAGTAAATAGATAGGCCCTTCGCAGAGGGAAGCAGGGATTTGTAGAGGTGCCAGAGCTCGGTTCTTGAAATAGAGATAAATAATATTTTAAGTGGCATACTTTCATTGTCAACATAACAACCGAGAGATCTCTATATCTTCCATGCTACACACATTATAGGCGGTTCCCAAACAGAATGGTAAAGTTTATACTCCCCCTCCACCAACAAGCATCAATCCATGGCTTGCTCGAAACAACGAGTGCCTCCAACTAACAAGAGTCCCGGGGGAGTTTTGTTTGCAATTATTTTGATTTGATTTGCATTAAGCATGGGACTGGGCATCCCAATGACCAGCCATTTTATCGTGAGTGAGGAGCGGAGTCCACTCCTCTTGAGAATAACCCGCCTAGCATGGAAGATACAGACAGTCCTAGTTGATACATGAGCTATTCGAGCATACAAAACAGAATTTTATTTGAAGGTTTAGAGTTTGGCACATACAAATTTACTTGGAACGGCAGGTAGATACCGCATATAGGAAGGTATAGTGGACTCATATGGAATAACTTTGGGGTTTGAGGGATTGGATGCACAAGCAGTATTCCCGCTTAGTACAAGTGAAGGCTAGAAAAAGACTGGGAAGCAAACTAGAGAGCGACAACAATCATGAACATGCATTAAAATTAATAAACATTGAGTGCAAGCATGAGTAGCATATAATCCACAATGAACATATATATCGTGAAGGCTATGTTGATTTGTTTCAACTACATGCGTGAACATGTGCCAAGTCAAGTCACTTCAATCATTCAAAGGAGGATACCACCCTATCATACCACATCACAACCATTTTAATAGCATGTTGGCACGCAAGGTAAACCATTATAAACTCCTAGCTAATTAAGCATGGCATAAGAAACTATAATCTCTAATTGTCATTGCAAACATGTTTATTCATAATAGGCTGAATCAGGAACGATGAACTAATCATATTTACAAAAACAAGAGAGGTCGAGTTCATACCAGCTTCTCTCATCTCAATCAGTCCATCATATATCGTCATTATTGCCTTTCACTTGCACGACCGAACGGTGTGGATAATAATAATAGTGCACATGCATTGGACTAAGCTGGAATCTGCATGAATTCAATACAAAGAAGAAGACAAGGTAATATGGGCTCTTGGTTAAATCAACAATAATGCATATAAGAGCCACTTCAACATTTTCATTATGGTCTTCTCCTCTCGTCCCCCAAAGAAAAGAAAAGAAATATAACTATTTACACGGGGAAAGCTCCCAACAAGCAAAAGAAGAACGAGAAATCTTTTTGGGTTTGCTTTTAGTTATTACTACTACAGGCAAGGAAAGTAAACTAGCTAAAAACTACAACTACTATTTTTTTGTTTTTCTTAAGGTTTATCAAACACACAAGAAGAAAGGGAAATAAACTAGCATGGATAATACAATGAAGAAGTATGAGCACCGACAACTAGCATGAGTGTGTGAATATGAATGTAATGTCGGTGAGAAATACGTACTCCCCCAAGCTTAGGCTTTTGGCCTAAGTTGGTCTATTGCCACGGCTGGCCAGGCGGATATCCAAAGTTGTAGTTGGGTTCGTACTGAGATGCAGCGGCTATTGCATTGTGGGCTGCAACTTGGAGGCGAGCGGTCTCAGTCCTCCTCTCGTACTCGTTCGCCTCCTCCCTGGTTATAACATGTCTCCCTTTTGCCTGAAAGTCAAAGAAAGTAGGAGCAGGGAGAGCGACGTGATAGGTGTGTCGTCTGTCAAAGATTAATCGGTACTAGAGGAACTGATTGTTCCTCTCAACAAACTGATGACGAACCATAGCCTCATAATCTAAGTCAACAGGAGGCAACTCAATATCATACTCACGTATGGGTATATCAAGAAAATTAGCTAAATGGGTTGCATAAATTCCACCAAAGAAATCTCCATTAATTCTATTATTATGCAACCTACGTGCAACAATGGCTCCCAAATTATAATGTTTATCTCCTAATATAGCACTCCTGAGAACACTGAGGTCAGGTACACACATATGACATGCTTCATCCTTACCATTTATGCACCTACCTATGAAGAGAGCAAAATAATGTATAGCAGGAAAATGAATGCTCCCTATGGTAGCTTGTGTTATATCTCTAGACTCCCCCACAGTTATACTAGAAAGAAAATCTCTAAACTCAGATTTGCGAGGCTCACTAGTGCTACCCCATTGTGGAAGTTTGCAAGAAGTATTAAAATCCTCTAAGTCCATAGTATAAGAATTTTCATAAAGATCAAACAGGACAGTTTGAGAATTGCGTGATGATGAAAATTCAAACCTTCTCACAAAGGAATCAGTGATATAGTGGTACTGGCGGCACTTATCTGCCTCGAAGCTCCCAAGATCAGCGTTACGCAAATATGCGTCAAATTCCTCTTTGATTCCTGCTCGAACCATAAAGTCCTCTGACGGCCATTCACAAGCCCGCACTTGAGCTTCCCTCGGTGGTTCATCGTCCGCATCGCGTATTGCGAGCCTGGGTCCTTGCTTCCTTGAAGGGCCACCTTGGTACATTTTCCTAAACATAATTCTTCCTCTGAAAAATTTCTGAAAATTTTAGGAACTTCTAATAAAAGTGAATCGAACTCAACAAAATTAATAGTAACTACTCCTACAAGTGCCTAGAGGCCATATCATGCATGAGAACTACTTTTGACCACATAAATTTGACATGCAAGCTCAAGAACAGGGTCACCTAAGCAGCAAAAGTTTGCAATGAATAAAGCACCGAACAAAAACTAATTGGACCATTGGAGGAGTCACATACCAAGATCAATCCCCAGAGCAGTTTTGTGAGTGGAGCTTGAGCAAGGAGATCGAAAATCGCAGCAAAATGAGCTAGAACTCGTGCTTGAGCTGGTTGGTGATTTTTGGGAGGAAGAAGGAGTGTGTGGTGGCTGGAATAAGTGGAGGGAGCCACCATGGGCCCACGAGGCAGGGCACGCCTAATGGGGTGGCCGCGCCTGACCCTCGTGGCTGTGCTTGCCCCAATGTGTTCTCGGTGCGAGATATTCTCAAATATTCCAAAAAATCATATTTCATTTTCGGGGCATTTGGAGAACTTTTATTTTCGGGGTATTTTTTATTGCACGAATAATTCAGAAAACTGACAGAAAAATACTAATTTTGCTTTATTTAATCTAAATAACAGAAAGTAAAAGGAGGGTACAGAAGGTTGTGCTTTCTAACTTCATCCCTCTCATGCTCATCAAAAGGAATCCACTAACAAGGTTGATCGGGTCTTGTTAACAAACTCATTTCGAATAACATGAAACCGGAGAAATTTCGAATAACACTATGTTACCTCAACGGGGATATGCACATCCCCAACAATAAGAATATCATATTTCTTCTTGACACTAGGAAGAGGAAATTCGAAACCTCCAATAATAATCGATGGAATTTTTTCAATAGAATTGATATCAGAGATTTGAGGTTGTTTCTTGAATGTGTACCATATGCTCTTTACCATTAACATGAAAAGTGGCATTGCCTTTATTCCAATCAATAACAACTCCTGCAGTATTCAAAAAGGGTATTCCAAGAATAATAGACATACTATCGCCCTCGGGATATCAAGAATAACAAAGTCTGTTAAAATAGTAACATTTGCAACCACAACAGCACATCCTCACAAATACCGACAAGTATAGTAGTTGATTTATCGCCATTTGCAAAGATATTTCAGTGAGGTGTCAACTTATTCAAATCAAGTCTACGATATAAAGAGAGAGGCATAACACTAACACCGGCTCCAAGATCACATAAAGCAGTTCTAACATAGTTTCTTTTAATGGAGCATGGTATAGTTGGTACTCCTGGATCTCCTAGTTTCTTAGGTATTCCACCCTCAAAAGTATAATTAGCAAGCATGGTGGAAATTTCAGCTTTCAGTATCTTTCTTTTATTTGTAACAATATCCTTCATATACTTAGCATAAGGATTCATTTTAATCATATCAGTAAAGCGCATACGCAAAAAGATAGGTCTAATCATTTCAGCAAAGCACTCAAAATCTTCATCAACCTTTTTCTTGGATGGTTTGGGAGGAAAAGGCATGGGTTTCTGAACCCATGGTTCTCTTTCTTTACCGTGCTTCCTAGAAACAAAGTCGCTCTTATCATAACGTTGATTCTTTGATTGTGGATTATCAAGATCAATAGCAGGTTCAATTTCTACATCATTGTTATTACTAGGTTGAGCATCAACATGAACATCATCATTAACATTATCACTAGGTTCATGTTCATTTCCAGATTGTGTTTCAGCATCAAAAATAGAAATATCATTAGGATTCTCAGGTGTGTCTACAACAGGTTCACCAGAAGCATGCAAAGTCCTATCATTTTTCTTTTTCTTCTTTTTATATGGACTAGGTGCATCAACATTATTTCTTTGAGAATCCTGCTCAATTCACTTAGGGTGACCTTTAGGATACAATGGTTCCTGAGTCACTTTACCCCCTCTAGTTGCAACTCTAACAGCAAAGTCATTATTCTTACTATTCAATTCATTGAGCAAATCATTCTGAGCTTTAAGTACATGTTCTACTTGAGTGGTAACCATAGAAGCATGTTTACTAATGAGTTTAAGTTCACCCTTAACTATACACATATAATCACCCAAGTGTTCAATCATATAAGCATTGTGTTTCAATTGCCTACCAACATAAGCATTGAAGTTTTCTTGTTTGACAATAAAATTATCAAACTGATCTAAGCATTGGCTAGCAGACTTATAACGAGGAATATCACCTTCATCAAATCTATAAAGAGAATTTACCTTTACTACCTGTGTCGGGTTATCAAGACCGCATGTTTCTTCAATAGGTGATGAATTAGAACCATGTATTTCTTCAACAGGAGGTAAACTCTTAACATCTTCAGCTTTTATACCTTCTTCCTTCATAGATCTCTTTGCCTCTTGCATATCTTTAGGACTGAGGAATAGAATACCCGTTTTCTTCGGAGTTGGCTTAGGAGTTGGTTCAGGAAGTGTCCAATTATTTTCATTGGTCAACATATTTCAATAGAATTTCAGCTTCATCAATAGTTCTTTCCCTGAAAACACAACCAGCACAACTATCCAGGTGGTCTCTGGAAGCATCGGTTGGTCCATTATAAAAGATATCAAGTATTTCATTTTTCTTGAGAGGATGATCAGGCAAAGCATTAAGTAATTGGAGAAGCCTCCCCCAAGCTTGTGGGAGACTCTCTTCTTCAATTTGCACAAAATTATATATTTCCCTTAAAGCAGCTTGTTTCTTATGAGCAAGGAAATATTTAGCAGAGAAGTAATAAATCATATCCTGGGGACTATGCACACAACCAGGATCAAGAGAATTAAACCATATCTTAGCATCACCCTTTAATGAGAACGGAAATAATTTAAGGATATAATAGTAGCGAGTTTTCTCATCATTAGTGAACATGGTGGCTATATCATTTAATTTAGTAAGATGTGCCACAACAGTTTCAGATTCATAGCCATAGAAAGGATCAGATTCAACCAAAGTAATTATCTCAGTATAACAGAGAAATCATGATCCTTATCAATGATAAAGATAGGTGAAGTAGCATAAGCAGGATCATATTTCATTCTAGCATTCAGATATTTTTCTTTCAGCTTAACTAATAACTTCTTAAGATCACTCCTATCATTGCAAGCAAGAAAGTCTCTAGCAGTTTCTTCATCCATAACATAATCCTCAGGCACAACAGGCAATTCATATTTAGGGGGAGAATCTTCATCATCACTTTCATCAATATTATCAGTTTCAATAATTTCATTCTCTCTAGCCCTAGCAAGTTGTTCATCAAGAAATTCACAAAGTGGCACAGTAGTATCAAGCATAGAAGTAGTTTCATCATAAGTATCATGCATAGCAAGTGGCATCATCAATAACATGCGACATATCGTAATTAATAGCGAAGCGAGGTTTAGGTGTCGCAAGTTTACTCAAAATGAAGGTGAATCAAGTGCAGAGCTAGATGGCGATTACTTACCTCCCTCGTAGTTGAGGGATAAATTTTGGGTTTTTCGCCTTTCAAGTTCCTCATAGTGACCAGCAGATATAAATCCCAAGTGACTCAAAGAATAGAGCTATGTCTCCCGAACGGCGCCTTAAAATAGTCTTGATAACCCACAAGTATAGCGGATCGCAACAGTTTTCGTAGTAGAGTATTCAACGCAAATTTATTGATTCGACACAAGGGAGCCAAAGAATATTCTCAAGTATTAGCAGTTGAGTTGTCAATTCAACCACACCTGGATAACTTAGTATCTGCAGAAAGTATTTAGTAGCAAAGTAATATGGAAGTAACGATAGCGGTGGCAAAAGTAATGATGATAGTTTTGTAGTGATTGTAATAATAGCAACGAAAAGTAAATAAGAGAAGAACAATATGTGAAAAGCTCATAGGCATTGGATCGGTGATGGAGAATTATGCCGGATGCGATTATTCATGCAACAGTTATAACATAGGGTGACGCAAAACTAGCTCCAATTCATCTGTAATGTAGGCATGTATTCGAATATAGTCATACGTGCTTATGGAAAAGAACTTGCATTACATCTTTTGCCCTACCCTCCGTGGCAGCGGGGTCCTAATGGAAACAAAGGGATATTAAGGCCTCCTTTTAATAGAGTACGGCATCAAAGCATTAACACATAGTGAATACATGAACTCCTAAAACTACGGCCATCACCGGAGTGGTCCCGATTATTGTCACTTGAGGTTGCGGATCATAACACATAGTAGGTGACTAATGACTTGCAAGATAGGATCAAGAACTCACATATATTCATGAAGACATAATAGGTTCAGATCTGAAATCATGGCACTTTCGGGCCCTAGTGACAAGCATTAAGCATAGCAAAGTCATAGCAACATCAATCTCGAAACATAGTGGATACTAGGGATCAAACCCTAACAAAACTAACTCGATTACATGATAAATCTCATCCAATCCATCACCGTCCAGCAAGCCTACGATGGAATTACTCATGCACGACGGTGAGCATCATGAAATTGGTGATGCAGGATGGTTGATAATGACGATGGCGACGGATTCCCCTCTCAGGAGCCCCAAATGGACTCCAGATCAGCCCTCCCGAGAGAGATTAGGGCTTGGCAGCGGCTTCGTATCGTAAAACGTGATGAATCATGATACGTCTCCAACGTATCTATAATTTTTTATTGTTCCATGCTATATTATATTCTGTTTTGGACATTATTGGGCTTTATTATACACTTTTATATTATTTTTGGGACTAACCTATTAACCGGAGGCCCAGCCTAGAATTGCTGTTTTTTGCCTATTTCAGAGTTTCGTAGAAAAAGAATATCAAACGTGGTCCAAACGGAATGAAACCTTCGGGAATGTGATTTTCGGAACGAATGTGATCCAGGACTTGGACCCTACGTCAAGAAATCTAGCAGAAGGCACGAGGTAGGGGGCGCGCCACCCCCAGGTATGCCCTCCACCCTCGTGGGGCCCATGTTGCTCCACCGATGTACTTCTTCCTCCTATATATACCTACATACCCCCAAACTACGGACACAGAGCCGAAAACCTAATTCCACCGCAACCTTCTCGCACTGTGAGATCCCATCTTGGGGTTTTTCCTGAGCTCACGGGCAGGCATCGATCATGGAGGTCTTCTACATCAACACCATAGCCTCTCCGATGATGTGTGAGTAGTTTACCTCAGATCTTGGGTCCATAGTTATTAGCTAGATGGTTTCTTCTCTCTTGTTGGATCTCAATACAATGTTCTCCCTCTCTTGTGGAGATCTATTCGATGTAATCTTCTTTATGCGGTGTGTTTGTTGAGACCGATGAATTGTGGGTTTATGATCAAGTTTATCTATGAAAAATATTTGAATCTTCTCCGAATTCTTTTATGTATGATTGGTTATCTTTGCAAGTCTCTTGAATTATCAGTTTGGTTTGGCCTACTAGATTGATCTTTCTTGCAATGGGAAGAGTGCTTAGCTTTGGGTTCAATCTTGCGGTGTCCTTTCCCAAAGGATGAGGAAGCAGCAAGGCATGTATTGTATTGTTGCCATCGAGGATAACAAGATGGGGCTTATATCATATTGCATGAGTTTATCCTCTAGAAACCTGAAAGGGTTTAAAAACCGGGTTCTAAATTGGGTTCCTTTCCAAATCAAATTGGCCTCCCAAGTTTGGGGAACCAATTTGGGCCGGCCCGGCCCGGAAAATTGTCCCCCTACCCAATTTAAACCAAAGGGCTCCAATTTGGTGGGGTTTTCCCTCCCTAAAAAACCCGAAATGGGTGACCCAAAGGGGAAATTGGTTTTACCGGGGGGGTTGGGCCAAAACCGGGTCCCGGGGCAAAGTGGAAGGGCGCCCGGGGGTCCGGGGTTCTCGGGGGGTTTCCGGCCTTTCTTCCGGTCCCCCAAGTAAAAACCCATTTTCCCCAAAATGGTCGAAGCGAATTTTGGGAATGGGATTTCCTTTCCCCAAATTTTGAAAAAGAAACCCTTTTGAAGGGACAACGGGTTAGGGTTAAAATTTAGGGGGGACTGAGGGAAAAAAGGGTGGATTTGGCGGCCTTCCCGTAAAAGGGGGTTGGTTGAGGGGTCGAAAGTCCGGCCGTCTCCACCATAGAGCACCCAAACACGAGCGGTTAGTAAGGGAACTGCGAGTGCCCAAAGCACAAGGACCACCACTCGAATCCCAACTCAACGCTTAAAGGAGAAGAAGAATTGTTCTCGTGTCAGGTTACAGTAGCTATGGTTCATACTCCTTTGCTCTTGCATCACTGTATTTACTCAGACCAACTATTTTCAAATTTGAAGGATGGAATTGAAACTCCAATGGCGCAACAGGTATGTTTTAAACCAGTTTCCTTAACTGGTTTGCTGTTGTAACTTGCTCTATGTTGATTTCAGTTTCAATTGAATAAACAGTTATGTTCTCATGTCATGCACATTACAAGTGTTGTTATTGCTCTATAGTTTCCCACACTTATCTTCTGTCTATTCTGCTTTGTCTTGAACAAATATTATTTGAACTGTGTCTCTATCTTGATTTGGCAACAAAAACTAGAATGATATGTACCATAAAGTGACCATGGTACATAGATATATGTTTGTTTCATGCTGTTATCCTGTGCACTTTACTACTAAACTGATTTACCAAAATGAGTTTCATATACAACATGGTAAACCTGTGATATGTCTGCTTGTTTCTCTTTTAGAATGCGGACAAAATATTGGAGAACAGTACCCCGTTATGCAATGGTAAAGGAAGTAATGTAGATAAGGTTCAAGATAGTGAGACATCCCTGTTGATCTCCAAGAAAGATTATAAAAACTACCTTGATGACAGTGAGAGAACCCAAAAGTCCTGTCTTGATGTAGTGTTCGAGTTACTGGCCACTACTAGTGGCACAAGCTCTTCGAACTCGCTACCTGAATCAGTTCATCTTCTTGAGTCTCAGCTTCAAGTTGAAAGACATCGATCAGATGTGTTGCGACAGGAAGCTGAAGGACTGAGGAAGCCCCTGCAGAATTCAGATGCATACTTTCTAGTGCAACAGCAAGCGTTGGAGGATTTAAGCGCCAAACAAGAGAAAGTTAATAAGCTTGCAAAGCATCTTGCTAGCATTATGGGTACCCAGGATATTGTTTCTTGAGATCTTTTGAAGTGGTTTCAGTTCTGGACTTCTTTTGCTGCGTCGTTTATTTGCACTGGTCGCCAACTTTGGCAACCAGTGTATATGATATGCTGCTTTGTTCCCTATATTTGCACTGGTGGTGAACTTTGATGCCCGGTAGATGTAATATGTGTAACAACCATGATAGCCTAGCCTAAGTTGCTTGCTTATTTATTTCCTTGTTGTCTTGTTTACTCCTTTGCTTGTAGTCATTGTTGTTCTTTTTCCGTGGTTTGCTAGTGGCCGCAATGACCTATTTTTTTAAAGTAGGCCACAATAACCATGTGCTAAATATTTACTGTAGTGACACTGGGCCTTCTACGAGCCGTTGAAATAATGGGCCTTCTACGGGGCGTAGAAACAATAGGTCTTCTACGGGCCGTATCATCAATGGGCCTTCTACGGGTCGTATCATCAATGGGCCTTCTACGGGTCGTATCATCAATGGGCCTTCTACGGGCCGTATGATCGATTGCCCAAACATGAGCCAATAACATACCGCATTATGGCAGAGCGGGCTAGAGTTGGAATCGTCCGTTCATGGGCCGACCATAACAGCCGTCGTTAATCGGCGATTTGATGACGCTATGAAGCATTAGCGTATTAACAGCCACAAGCGGGCCGATTGTAACCACGGCCTGAATTTGGCCACAAGCGTAAAATGAGCGATGGACCGTAAGTAACGAATCTTTGAAATGAGCCTAAGAATAAATGGGCCCCGAGAAGGCGAAAGATAACATAATGGAAACAGCCCAACAGTATAATGGGCCGTTAATGGGTATAAAGTGATACACTGTTCATTACGGGCCAGTTTCACCACGGGCCGTTAATGGGCCAAGAGTTACAAAGGGCCTCATATGGGCCGAAAGACTTCATGGGCTATACATGGGCCGGAAATTAAAACAGGTTGGAATCATATTGGACGACCTAGATGACGCTACTGGGCCTAATTCGGATAGGTCGTAACGGGCCCTGGGTTAGCGGGCTGTAAATGGGATATATGCGAACATGCCGTTAACAGGCTTTCCGTGGGTCGGCCCGCCACCTTTTGACCAATTCAAACGGGCTGGCCTTTTCACAGGAATGGGCCTCTGTTGGGTCGTCCCACGTGCCGATGTATCATAGGCGCCTTCGGTCCAATGAGTGGATGACATTTGTCCCAACGGTTAGCCGTCACGTGTTTCCTCTAGCCAATGATGATTTTACACGTGGAAAATCCCCATTGGTCGGTGCTGTTAACGGGTTAACGGATCCAAAACCAGACCCGATAGCGTAACTGCGAGTCGTTACGGTGGATGCCACGTGTCGGTCACCCTTGACGAAAGCACTTCTATGACGCGGGATTTATTGTCATAGAAGTGGACACTCCGTGATGATATTTTTGGTAATGTCATGGAACACTTCTCTGACGACACGTATGACTATCTTGATTTTATCATAAAATTGTCATGGATGTACATGCATGGCAGAAAACATGACCTACTGTGACAAGCACATATCATCACGGAAGTGTATTTTTTTGTAGTGATCGCACACGATTACATTTGGAAGGCCTTTGGATCACTGCTCCATATCCCCGACGTTTCTGGGTCGTGTGAGAAGGATACCCTATCGCCCACACTCACTTGGCGATGGTCCCAAATGCTATCGTGGAAAGGGGTGAAAACCGTTTGTATAGCACCAACGGACACCAGTGGGTAATCTTGTTCTGGAAGTCATGTTACCAGACCATGACGAACCTACAAACTATGAAGAAGCTATGACGAGCCCAGATTCCGATAAATGGCTTGAGGCCATGAAATCTGAGATAGGATCCATATATGAGAAGAAAGTGTGGACTTCGGTTGACTTGCCCGATGATCGGCAAGCCATAGAGAATAAATGGATCTTCAAGAGGAAGACGGACACTAAGGGTAGTGTCCTTATCTACAAAGCTCGAATTGTCGCAAAAAGATGTTCGACAAGTTCAAGGTGTTGACTACAATGAGATTTTTCTCACTCGTATCGATGCTTAAGTCTGTCCAAATCATGTTACCAATTGCCGCATTTTATGAAATCTCGCAAATGGATGCCAAAACTGCATTCCTTAAATTGATTTATTAAAGAAGAGTTGTACTAGAAGGTTTTGTCAATCCTAAAGGTGCTGAAAAAGTGTGCAAGCTCCAACGGTCCATCTATGGATTGGTGCAAGCATCTTGGAGTTGGAATATATGCTTTGATGAGTTGATCAAAGCATATAGTTTTATACAGACTTGCGGTGAAGCCTGTATTTACAAGAAAATGAGTGGGAGCACTACATCCTTTCTGATAAGTATATGTGGATGACATATTGTTGATTGGAAATGATGTAGAATTTTCTGGAAAGCATAAAGGAGTGTTTGAAAGGAGTTTATCAAAGAAATACCTCGGTAAAGCTACTTACATATTGGGCATCAAGATCTATAGAGATAGATCAAGACGCTTCATAAGACTTTCGATGATTACATACCTTGATAAGATTTTGAAAGGAGTTCAAAATGGATCGATCAAAGAAGGAGTTCTTGCCTGAGTTGTAAGGTATGAAGTTGAGTAAGACTCAAAACTCGACCACGACAGAAGATAGAGAGAGAACGAAAGTCAATCCCTATGCCTCAGCCATAGGTTCTATAAAATATGCCATGTTGTATACCAGACCTATTGTGTACCTTGCCATGAGTTTGGCAAAAGGGTACAATAGTGATCCAAGAGTAGATCACTGGACAACGGTCAAAATTATCCTTAGGTACCTAAAGAGGACTAAGGAAACGTTTCTCGGTTATGGAGGTGATAAAGAGTTCGTCGTGAAGAGTTATATCGATGCAAGCTTTGACACGATCTAGATGACTCTAAGTATCAATCTAGATATGTATTGAATGGATCAATTAGCTAGAGTAGCTCCATGCAGAGCATTGTAGACATAGAAATTTGCAAAACACATACGGATCTGAAAGTGGCGACTAGTTGACTAAACTTTGCTCACAAGCAAAACATGATCACACCTTAGTATTCTTTGGGTGTTAATCACATACGATGTGAACTAGATTATTGAATCTAGTAAACCCTTTGGTTGTTGGTCACATGGCGATGTGAACTATGGGTGTTAATCACATAAAGATGTGAACTATTGGTATTAAATCACATGGCGATGTGAACTAGATTATTGACTCTAGTGCAAGTGGGAGGCTGAAGGAAATACGCCTAGAGGCAATAATAAAGTTGTTATTTCATATTTCCTTATATCATGATAAATGTTTGTTATTCATGCTAGAATTGTATTAACCTGAAACATGATACATGTGTGGATACATAGATAAAACACTGTGTCCCTAGTAAGCCTCTACTAGACTAGCTCATTAATCAAAGATGGTTAAGTTTCCTAACCATAAACATGTGTTGTCATTTGATGAGCAGGATGAAATCATTAGGAGAATGATGTGATGGACATGACCCATCCGTTAGCTTAGCATATTGATCGTTCGGTTTATTGCTATAGCTTTCTTCATGTCATATACATATTCCTTTGACTATGAGATTATGCAACTCCGGATCGGAGGAATACCTTGTGTGCTATCAAGCGTCCAACGTAACTGGGTGACTATAAAGATGCTCTATAGGTATCTCCGAAGGTGTTTGTTGGGTTGGCATAGATCGAGATTAGGATTTGTCACTCCGAGTATCGGAGAGGTGTCTCTGGGCCCTCTCGGTAATGCACATCATAATAAGCCTTGAAAGCAATGTGACTAATTTGTTAGTTGCAGGATGATGCATTATGGAACGATTAAAGAGACATGCCGGTAACGAGATTGAACTAGGTATGAAGATACTGACGATCGAATCTCGGGCAAGTAACATACCAATGACAAAGGGAATAACGTATGTTGTCATTACGCTACGACCGATAAAGATCTTTGCAGAATATGTAGGAACCAATATGAGCATCCAGGTTCCGCTATTGGTAATTGACCGGAGAGCTGTCTCGGTCATGTCTACATAGTTCTCGAACCCGTAGGGTCCGCACGCTTAACGTTCGATGACAATTTTGTATTATATGAGTTATGTGATTTGCTGACCGAATGTTGTTTGGAGTCCTGGATGAGATCATGGACATGACGAGGAGTCTTGAAATGGTCGAAAGGTAAAGGTTCTTATATAGGATGATAGTATTTGGACACCAAAAGTTTTCTGGGGGTACCGGGTACGTATCAAGTCACCGGAAGGGGTTCCTGTAGCGACCAGACCCGAATGGATCAAGTCTCTGTGCTCAATGTCATCCCTGGATCGAATCTTGACACCACAGATGCCAAGGATTTATAGCATAGTAGCAATCACACACTTATTACATCGTTGTCCACAAGGGAACTGAATACAATAATATGGCTTAAGGCCATCTAATAATAACAATGGAAGGCTTGGAAGATAAGCGAGTCCATCAACTCCAACGGCATCACCGAGTATAGAACCACGACCTAACACCTTACTGTAAATGCGAAGAGTGCATAGCGTGAAAAGTTACAGCCAAAACGGGAATTGACACATGGAATATCTTGGCAATGTAACACATAAGAGCAATGAATGAATAAGCCTACACTACATGCATATATGGCTGGTGGTAAGGCTCTACTGATTACATTGCATAAAGCTGATTTTCCCTACATCAAAGGAATAATTTTATTTAACTATCATGGTGGTTGTTAAACATTGAGAATGGTTGACGACATCCTCAATCCCAATTAAAAGTACTCATCAAAACCCAATAACTTTTATTTAGAAGTAACATGTTGAGATTCACATGATATTCAATTACAGGATACTCAAATTGTCCATAACAGGGGACACGGCTAATCATGATTAGTTTATACACTCTGCAGAGGTTTATGCACTTTTCCCCACAAGACTCGATCGCCTCGCTTGATTCTCGTGACTACATGGTGTTTGAGAAGCGGATGACCGAGACATAGTCTTCGAAGCGCTAGCACCTTACATGTGGGTGAACCGTACCAACCTACATCCCCTACATCAGCTAGCCTACCCGTAAGAGTTCGCACAACTTAGTCAACTACGCCAGAGCCCATAATTGGCTTGTGGCTGCACACGGAAGTTTCAGTTTGAATAATCTTATGATCCCTTAGAGCACAGGTGGCGGTCCAAGAAATCTGAGCAAGTCTGATGGAAACCAGGTGCCTCAATCCACCCAGGATGTGTGTTTAGGTTGCCACCTTAGATAAACCATTAATTAACAATCTCACATCATCATGGATATTCACTCACCCAATCCACGTCTACTAGCATAGCATGGCATGAACAAGCAACGTGAAGTAACTCCCAAGGTTTCATAAGTAAAACAGGTAATAGGTACTACCTCAATCTACTTCCCAAACCCACAATTTAATTAGATCCTAATCATGCAAGTGTTTGAGGAATAGATCTAATGCATAAAACTGGGTATGAGAAGAGTATGATCAAAGTGTTACTTGCCTTGCTGATGATCCGCGAGTCCTAGAGATTCGAAGTAACAAGCGGCGCACTCCGGGTGATCTAACGCAGACAAACAACAAGCATACAATAAGTACTCATCTAATGCACAGGGAAATCTCGAATAAAAGATCTAACCAGAAAGTTCAACTTAAGAACCCTGGTTGCAAAAGAATCGAATCAAAATAAACTCGAAAGTCGAAACTCGAGGAGATCGACTTCGGTTTAGCAAATCTGAAGTTAGGTCAAAATTTCACAGTGGCAAAACTCTGTGAAAGTAGGGTAGTCGAACGGCGGTTTACATTCTGAAACTCGGCGCTTGAATCACTGATTCGATAAGCGGCGTGAAATAAAACAGTTTTGAAAATCGGATCTGAAATCAAATCGGAAAAATAACGAATTAAATCCGATTAAAAGAAAACGACGAGCGGTTTAAATAGCGGACGTTTGTTAACGAACGAATCCAACGAGCGTTTCATTGAAGCGAGCGGTTCGGTGAGCGTTCGTTAAATAAGAAAACCGAAAAAAATAAAACCAATCTAGGTTTTTAAAAACCGAACATTTTTTAATAAAACCGGATCGGTTCAAGGGAAAACGGATCGGCGCGGGCTACCTCGGTGGCTCTCGGCGAGCTCGCGCGAAGTCGTGGGGCTCGGGGCGAGGTCGAGGTCGGGCGAGGGGTCAGGTCAGCGTCGGCGGGAACGCAATGGCGGGGTTCAGGCGTCGAAGCGTAGGTGTGGCTCTCGTGAGGAGTGAGAGAGAGGCGGTTATAAAGGGGGGGCGGCGGCGACTTGGGAGGGACAAGGAGGCCGGGTCAGGCGGGACTCGGGCGGCAAGGCTGCGTCTTGTGTGGGACACAGCCTTCAGTGAGCATGAGGAGGAGGAGGAGGTGGGCGGGCGCCTGGGCCTGGGCACTGCTGGTGGGCAGTGGGCCTCGACCCGAGTATGAATTTTTTTAAATAAAATTTAAACCAAATGAATTAAAAAAATACCAAATGAACTCCAAATTAAATAAAACAAATTTTCCCGACTCTTAAAAATGAGTCGAACAAAATGAACTTTAAAAACAGCAAACATGCATAAATTTTAAAATGCTCATTTTTGCCTAAGCAAAATAAATCTTCCAAAATCAAATTTGGTTTATTTATAATATCTTCATTTTTCCTAATTGTTTGGGAAAGTCATATTATTCCCTCTCAAAATATTTTTATAGGAAAAACTTTATGAAGGTAATTTAAATAAATCCAAATGATCCTATTTTCAAAATTTGAGAAATCCCAAATATGGAAATTATGAAACTTCCAACTCTCTCAGAGGGTCCTTGAGTTGCGTGAAATTTCTAGGATCGGAAAAATGCGAGAAAATATGATATGCATGATGACCTAATGTATAACATTCCAAATTGAAAATTTGGGATGTTACAAACCTACCTTAAGATGAATCTAGCCCTCGAGATTAGGGTTAACTAGAAAATAGGTGAGGTGGTCCTTAAGCAAAACTTCCTCTCTTTCCCGGTGGCTTCATCCTCGGTGTGGTGGCTCCACTGAACCTTGCAAAACTTGATAACCTTCTGCGGGTAACTCTGCTTTGGCATAATCAAGAATCTTAACTGGTTTTCCTCATATGTCAAGTCATCCTTCAAGCTGAATTGCTTCTAGTAGCCTTGTGTCTCTTAACGGTACCTCTGCTATCTCGGGTGACATTTCTTCAAGCGAGAAACATGGAATACATCATGAACTCTGACAGTCCCCACAGCAATTCCAACTTATAAGCAACTTCTCCCATGCGTTGCAAAATCTTATATGGTCCAACGAAGCAGGTGCTAACTTTCCTTTAACTCCAAAACGCTTAACTCCTCAGGCGGGGATACTCGAGATATACTCTGTCTCCAACTTCATACTCAATCGCTGCGCTTTGAATCGGCATAACTCTTACATGCAGACGGGCTACCTTGAGCACATCTCGAATCAACAACTTCTTTCGGACTCCTTAATCAAATCTGGTCCAAACAAGCGACGATCTCGGTTTAGTCCCATGACAATGGTGTCCTGCACCTTCTTCCATACAAATCCTCGAAGGTGCCATCTTCAAGCTGGTTTGGTAACTGTTATTGTAGGAAAATTCTGCATCGGCAAATTATCATCCCAACTAGATCCATAATCTAGTGCACAAGCTCTCAAAGATGTCCTCCAAAATCTGATTGACTCTCTCGGTCATCCATCGATGCGTGGGTGGAAAGCTCTTTGAATTCAATCGGGTTCCCAATGTTTAGTGCAAGCTGGTTCCAAAATTTGAAGTAAATTGGGTTCCTCACGTACGATCTGATGCTCCTCGGAACTCCGTGTAAGCACACAATTCTGGTCATGTATATCTTTGCCAACTTAGCACTGCTATAGGTAGTCTTGATGGAATGAAATGAGCTACCTTGGTCAAGCGGTCGACTATGACCCAAATCGAGTCATATCTGAGCGGGTCTTTGGCAAACCTGTGATGAAATCCATGCCTAGTTTATCCCACTTCCATTCGGATATCGGCAATGGCTGTAACAATCCTGCGGCTTCGATGTTACGCCTTTACTTTCGACATACGTCATAAACTGCTACATACTCCAATATCCTTCTTCATTCGGTCCACCGAAAATATTCTTCAAATCCAAATACATCTTGGTATTTCTGGGTGAATCGAATAGGGTGAATCATGGGCTTCTTGTAAAATCAACTTCGATCTACGGGTCATTGGGCACATAAACACGGTCTTCAAACCATATGGTATCGTGCTCATCCTCACGAAATCCTTTAGCTTTTCCTTTGCTCATTTTCTCCTTTATGGAGGCAACTTCCTTATCTGCCTTTTGGGCATCTCGATTTTGTCCATCGATTAATTCAATCTCCAATGCTGCTACATAGCCTCTCGGAACTATTTCCAAACATAGCTCTCGAAGGTCCTCGGCTAACTCATTGGGTATTCCTCCCATCATTAGGGTATTGGCGTGGCTCTTACGGCTCAATCGTCGCCTCGACATTAGCCTTTCCGGGTGATAATGCAATCTCATATCATAATCCTTGATTAGCTCTAACCATCTCCTCATCTGAGATTCAATTCATACGTGTGAAGATGTACTTCAAACTCTTGTGATCCGTATATACTTCACAATGATTTCCAATGAGAAAGTGTCTCCACGTCTTCAAGGCATGCTGTGGCTGCTAACTCCAAATCATGAGTGGCATAATTCAACTCATGAGGCTTAAGTTAATCGTGAAGCATCTGAAACAACTCTTCCTTCCTGCATAAGCACTGCTCCAAGTCCTCGGCGTGAAGCGGCATAATACACCTCATAATCCTTAGTTTGATCGGTAATATCAAAAGCGGTGAGGTAACCAATCTTTTCTTCAACTCACGAAAACTTGCCTCACAGTCCTCGGTCCATATGAATTTGTTTTCCTTCTTCAACAATTCATCATAGGCTTTGCAATCCTTGAGAAATTCTCAATGAATCTTGGTAGTATCCTGCGAGTCAAGGAAACTCGAATCTCTCCAACTGTCGTTGGTGCTTCCCACTTGGTTCTGGTCTCAACTTTTGTGGGGTCAACTGCTATCCCTTCTCCGGATATAATATGTCAGAAATCCAACTTCCTTTAACCAAAACTCACATTTCTGAACTTGGCATACAAGCTGGTGTTCCCTCGGTTTCTCAAAACCAATCTCAAATGTTCCTTATGTTCCTCTTCATTATTGAGAAAATCAAAATGTCATCAATGAACACCACGACGAACTTGTCCAAAAACTCCATAAACACTTTGTTCATCGGGTTCATGAAATAAATTTGGTAGCGTTAGTTAGTCCGAATGACATAACGGTATACTCGTCTGATCCATATCTTGTGGTAAATGCTGTCTTGGGTATATCTTGCTCCCGAATCTTTAGCGATGGTACCACGATGCAAGTCGATCTTAGAAAACACTTTGGCTCCTTGCAAGCGATCAAGCAGATCATTTATCATCGGTAGTGGGTACTTGTTCTTGATTGTTACTTCATTCAATCCACGGTAATCAACAACCATTCTCAAAGATCCATCCTTCTTCTCCACTAACAAAGCGGGTGATCCCCAAGGTGAAGAACTTGGGCGGATAAAGCCTTTATCCAATAGTTCCTTAATCGCTTCTTGATTTCCGCCAAATCCTTTGCGGGCATCACATCTGATCGTTTCGATATCGGGCCTGTTCACAGCAGCAGCTCGATCAAAAACTCAATGTCTCTATCCGTGGCATTCACGGCAACTCTTAGGAAATACATCGGAAAATCCTTTACCACTTGGTACTTCTTCTGTACCACTCTCGATAAGCAATTAACTTGTGCTCTCCTCGGCTCGTGCCGTGATATGTACTTAATCCTTCTTCCTTCTGGTGTGGTGAGCAAAATTGACCATGTGGTACAATCTATGTTTCCTCCATACCTTGATAACCAATCCATTCCTAATATCACATCAATCCTTGGGATTCCGAACTATTAGGTGCGAGGGAAAACATAGGGTCCAATCCTTAGTGGCGATCGATCACACCATTTACTAGCCATGTACTGCTCGGGTGAGGTTACTAGCATGGGTGACCTAAGGGCTTGGGTTGGTAACTTGTACTTATCCACAAATCCCTTGATATGTATGAATCGATGCACGATGTCGAAAAAGAACAACTTCTGATAAATGACTTAACAAAACTTACCGATTCTTGCATCGGGCTGATCTTCAACCTCCTCCACATCAATGTGGTTCACGTGTCCCCTGTTGAAAGGGTTGGGCTTCTTTCGAGCTTCCATTGCCATTTCCATTACGGCCTTCAGGCGATCATTTGCATAGTGCCAGATCTTGCGGCACTTAAAGCAAGTAATGTGACTCAGGTCTACCTTGGATGGTGTAAGCGGGTTGGTGCGGTTCATCCGTTGCTTCCTCCATTCCGTTCCCATTCTTGGTGCCATTATGGTTATCTGAATTACCTCCTCCATGGGTATCTTTGAAACTGAATTCCTAATTTAGGGGTATAACGAGGCTTCTGCTGGGATCGAGTTATACTTCCCTTGTCCATACTTTAAACTTGCAGTTCTCAATTTATTCTTGCTTCCTTCAATCATGAGAGCTCGGTCTACTAACTCCTGGTAGTTGTTGAAACTTGCTACCATCAACGGCATCTTGAACTCATCATTCAGTCCTTCTAGAAACTTCTCTGTTTAGCTGCATCGTAGTAACGTCATCAGGGCATAACGTGCTAATTTACTAAAGTCATCCACGATCTTGTGTGATCCTTCCTCCTTGGCGTAGGTTGCGAAACTCACGCTTCTTCATAGCCATGGCTCCTGCTTTGAAACATGGGCGGTCGGAAAGCTTCTTGGCTGGTCCCATGTGGCAGTGTGTCTCACGGGTAAGTGGTGTGAAATTCTCCCACCATCTTCTGCGGGTCCTTCAAGCTGATGTCTGCAAACTTCACTCTTTCACCATCGGTGCATCCTGCGATGGTCAGCTCCTTCCTATCTTGCGGGCGGTCATACTGCTACAATCGGCTCGGTGCTCTTTGGAATACACCGCGGAGTTCATCTAAGGAAGCGAGTCGGATGATCCGCAGTGGTGGTGGTGGCGGTGGGTTGTTGTTGTTGTTGTTGTTGTTGTTACGCACCAATGTTTGAATCGGGGTATTCTGCTGCTGGATCAATTGGGTGATCTCTGGTGGGAAAAGCGAATCCGAATCGCGTCTGGAGGCATCTGAAGGGTTTAGAAGAGAAGAGAAATGTAGAATAGAATGAGGTCTAAGGAAATCACTACCCAATGCACATGAGCAAAAACACACAAAATCACTTCATTCAATCAAACAAGGGCTTACAACGATCTAACTATCGCAAAAGTCGTGTACTAAAATGTTACATGGAGGAATACTACTAATATGTGGGGACTTCTACTAGTTTGAACGGTGGAAGACTCCATGATGTCTGCTCGACTTCGTCTTCAAAGTCGGGTTCACTTGGATCCGAATCGTGTCATCGATGTTGATGTAGTCGATTGGGTATTCGACATCTTGGTCTTCATTCTGGCGCCAACTTCTTCTTGAGTTCTTGATCTCGTACTTAAGATCGTTGTTGTGTCTTGCGAGCTACGATCTCGTCCATGTAGTCCTTGCGTGTAGTCTTTAGTTCTTCTTCGGTTCGATGATCCTTCCTTTGTCTTACGCAACTCCAACATGTCATTGCACATTTGGTTCTCTGGCGTCGAATGTGCTGATTTAACTCTGGATGAAAGCTGCAATGGACCTATCCTTCTTGGTGTTGACGACATCCCGTTGTCATCTCGGCGTCCGCAAATCTGGTAGATGGTGTCCTTGAGGTCTTCTTGATAAACTTCTCCAATCGTCCCATGGTGATGTGAGCTGCCATGCTCTTTCCCGGACTCAAGTTGGTGCCTTGAAAACACTATCTATAGGCTTGGTGATTGGGGCGAATGTCCTTCTGGAGCGTGAGCATGAATCTTCCAGCGCTCCTCTTGAGCGAGTGGCGTTGAAAGTCCGGTGAAGCTTGGTAGTCAATGTTCGGTGCTTAGTAACTTCCTTCAAGTGAAATCCAAAAGGTGTGCCTTCATCCGGTTGGTTGTACTTGATCTTAGCGTCCGTCATCCTAAAGAGAGTAGAAAAGATGAGGAATTAGAAAATGGGAAGAGAGAGATCTATGGCTTTAACTTAGTGGTCGTGTCCTACGGTCGGCGTGTGCTCGATACCATTCTCTGTAGCGACCAGACCGAATGGATCAAGTCTCGTGCTCGATGTCATCCTGGATCGATGTCTTGACACCACACAAGACTTGAAGGATTTATAGCGAGTAGCAATCACACACTTATTACATCGTTGTCCACAAGGGAACTGAATACAATAATATGGCTTAAGGCCATCTAATAATAACAATGGAAGGCTTGGAAGATAAGCGAGTCCATCAACTCCAACGGCATCATGAGTATAGAACCACGACCTAACACCTTACTAAATAAATGCGAAAGAGTGCATAGCGTGAAAAGTTACAGCCCAGCACGGTTGACACATGGAATATCTTGGCAATGTAACACATAAGAGCAATGAATGAATAAGCCTACACTACATGCATATATGGCTGGTGGTAAGGCTCTCTGATTACATTGCATAAAGCTGATTTTCCCTACATCAAAGGAATAATTTTATTTAACTATCATGGTGGTTGTTAAACATTGAGAATGGTTGATGACATCCTCAATCCCAATTAAAAGTACTCATCAAAACCCAATAACTTTTATTTAGAAGTAACATGTTGAGATTCACATGATATTCAATTACGGGATACTCAAATTGTCCATAACGGGGACACGGCTAATCATGATTAGTTTATACACTCTGCGAGAGGTTTGCGCACTTTTCCCCACAAGACTCGATCGCCTCCGCTTGATTCTCGCACTACATGGTGTTTGAGAAGCGGATGGCCGAGACATAGTCTTCGAGCGCTAGCACCTTACATGTGGGTAGACCGTACCAACCTACATCCCCTACATCAGCTAGCCTACCCGTAAGAGTTCGCACAACTTAGTCAACTATGCGAGCCCATAATTGGCTTGTGGCTGCACACGGAAGTTTCGGTTTGAATAATCTTATGATCCCTTAGAGCACAGGTGGCGGTCCGAAGAAATCTGGGCAAGTCTGATGGAAACCAGGTGCCTCAATCCACCCAGATGTGTGTTTAGGTTGCCACCTTAGATAAACCATTAATTAACAATCTCACATCTGTCATGGATATTCACTCACCCAATCCACGTCTACTAGCATAGCATGGCATGAACAAGCAACGTAGAAGTAACTCCCAAGGTTTCATAAGTAAAACAGGTAATAGGTACTACCTCAATCTACTTCCCAAACCCACAATTTAATTAGATCCTAATCATGCAAATGTTTGAGGAATAGATCTAATGCATAAAAAGCTGGGTATGAGAAGAGTATGATCAAAGTGTTACTTGCCTTGCGATGATCCATGAGTCCTAGAGATTGAAGTAACATGCGGCGCCTCGGTGATCTAGCGCAGACAAACAACAAGCATACAATAAGTACTCATCTAATGCACAGGAAATCTCGAATAAAAGATCTAACGAGAAAGTTCAACTTAAGAACCACAGGTTGCAAAAGAATCGAATCAAAATAAACTCCGAAAGTCGAAACTCGAGGGAGATCGACTCGGTTTAGCAAATCTGAAGTTAGGTCAAAATTTCAGTGGCAAAACTCTGTGAAAGTAGGGTAGTCGGAACGGCGGTTTCGTTACGAAACTCCAGGCGCTTGAATCACCTGATTCCGATAAACGAGCGTGAAATAAAACAGTTTTGAAAATCGGATCTGAAATCAAATCAGAAAAATAACGGATTAAATCCGATTAAAAGAAAAACGACGAATGGTTTAAATAGCGGACGTTTGTTAACAGAACGAATCCAACGAACGCGTTCATTGAAATGAACGGTTCGGTGAACGTTCGTTAAATAAGAAAACCGAAAAAATAAAACCAATCTAGGTTTTAAAAAAACCAACATTTTTTTAATAAAACCGGATCGGTTCAAGGAAAACGGATCGGTAGCGGGCTACCTCGGTGGCTCTCGCTTGTGAGCTCCGGCGAGTCCGTGAGGCTCGGAGGGCGGGTCGAAGGGTCGGCGAGGTCGGCGTCCGACGGCAATGAAGGCAACGGCGGGCGTCCACTCAATGGGGGGGTTCAGCGTCGAGGCGGGTGTGGCGGCTCCCGTGAGGTGAGAGTGAGAGGGGGCGGTTATAAAGGGGAGGCGGCGACTTGGGGAGGGGCAGGAGGAGGCGGGTCAGGCGGGACTCGGGCGTGGCGATCTGCGTCTTGTGATGGGACACCGCCTTCGGTGGCGCGAGGAGGAGGAGGAGGTGGGCGGGCGCTGGGCACAGGGCTGGTGGCTGGGCCTCGGCCCGAGAAGCGAATTTTTTTAAATAAAATTTAAACCAAATGAATTAAAAAAATACCAAATGAACTCCAAATTAAATAAAACAAATTTTCCCGACTCTTAAAATGAGTCGAACAAAATGAACTTTAAAAACAGCAAACATGCATAAATTTTAAAATGCTCATTTTTGCCTAAGCAAAATAAATCTTCCAAAACCAAATTTGGTTTATTTATAATATCTTCATTTTTCCTAATTGTTTGGGAAAGTCATATTATTCCCTCTCAAAATATTTTTATAGGAAAAACTTTATGAAGGTAATTTAAATAAATCCAAATGATCCTATTTTCAAAATTTGAGAAATCCCAAATATGGAAATTATGAAACTTCCAACTCTCTCAGGGTCCTTGAGTTGCGTGAAATTTCTAGGATCGGAAAAATGCGAGAAAATATGATATGCATGATGACCTAATGTATAACATTCCAAATTGAAAATTTGGGATGTTACTGATTCAAAACTACCGGGCAAACTATATGGGCCTATTGGGCCAAGAGGGGAAACATAGCAGCCAGATGGCTGCTTCCCTTCCCCCGTCTGGCGAATAGGAAGGGGAAGGCAAAGGGGAAGAGAGAAAGGAAGGGGAGGCAATTCGGCCTCCCCTTGATGTCTTCTCATTACTACGTCGATATTTCCCCAAGAGGAGAGGATGATGTAGCACAACAGCGGTAGGTATTTCCTCGGTTATGAAACCAAGGTATCGAACTAGCGGAGAACTAAGCAAGCACAACGTAAGCAGCACCTGCACACAAATAACAACACCTCGCAACTTGGCGTGTTAAAGGGTTGTCAATCCCTTCAAAGTGCGGTGCGAGAAATTGGCAAGTTGACGGGAGAAAAATTGGAATAGGTTGAATTAATACATAAAATAAATAAAAGTGCAACAAGGTATTTCTGTATTTTTGGTTTAATAGATCTGAATAAAACGCAAAGGAAAAGTAGATCGCAAGGCAAATATATGAGGAAGAAGACCGGGGCCGTAGGTTTCACTAGTGGCTTCTCTCGAGAAAAATAGCAAGCGGTGGGTAAACAAATTAGTGTTGAGCAATTGATAGAACTTCAAATAATTATGGCGATATCCGGGCAATGATCAATACATAGGCATCACGTCCAATATTAGTAGACCGACTCCTGCCTGCATCTACTACTATTACTCCACACATCGACCGCTATCCAGCATGCATCTAGCGTATTAAATTCATGGAAAAAGGTAGTAATGCATTAAGAAAGATGACATGATGTAGACAAGATCTGTTTATCTATATGGCGGTATATATAGATCTCGTATTTTTATCCTTAGTAGCAACAATACATATGTGTCGGTTCCCTTTCTGTCACTGGGATCAAGCACCGTAAGATCGAACCCACTACCGGGCACCTCTTCCCATTGCAAGATAAATAGATCAAGTTGGCCAAACAAAACCCAAATATCGGAGAATAAATACGAGGCTATAAGAGATCAGAGAAACTCAAATAACTTTCAAGGATATAAAAACATATAACTAATCCTAAACTCGAAGTTCATCAGATCCCAACAAACACACAGCAAAAAGAGTTACATCATATGGATCTCCAAGAGACCATTGTATTGAGAATCCAGCGAGAGAGAGGAATCCATATAGATACTAACTACGGACCTGAAGGTCTACAAAGAACTACTCACGCATCATCGGAGAGGCACCAATGGAAGTGGTGAACCCCTCCGTGACGGTGTCTAGATTGGATTTGGTGGTTCTGGACTCTGCGGCGGCTGGATGAATATTTCGACGACTCCCCTAGGGTTTCTGTAATATTGGGGTATTTATAGAGCAAAGAGGCGGTCCGGGGGGTGCCCGAGGTGGGCACAACCCACCAAGGCGCGCCTGGGCCTCCTGGCGCGCCCTGGTGTATTGTGCCCCCCTCAGGGCACTTCCCAGGTGCAACCAGGGCCCATTGCCTTCCTTCTAGCCCATAAAAAATCGCAAAAATAGTCCCGGCGCATTTGGACTCCGTTTGATATCAATTTCTGCGATGTAAAAACATGCAGAAAACAACAACTGGCCTTTGGCACTATGTCAATAGGTTAGTACCAAAAAATGACTATAAAATTATTATAAAACATCCAAGATTGATAATGAAATAGCATGGAGCAATCAAAAATTATAGCATTGAGCGCGGCCGCATCCGCCGTGAGGCGTCTGCGGCAACCGACGAAAGCTACTGATGGTTGAGGCGGCTGCATTTCTGCTTTGTGAAGGCGGCCGCAAGCCGAGAGCGCTCGAACTGCTGTCCGTGCCACCGATGTCGCCCTGGCCCAGGTCGACGCCATCCACGCCAAGATCAAGGACGCACATGCCAAGATATTCTAGGCCACCTCGGAATCCAGCATGCAACCAACATCCGAAAAGGCGGCGATGGCCATGGAGCACCTGTTTTCTCATGAGAGAGCTGGAGATGCAGGAGGCGGCGAAGATCGAGGAGCGCCGGGAGGAGGAGTTGCGCGCGGTCAAGGTCGAGGTAGAGAAGAGTCTGTCCATCGAAGAATCGGCGGTAGAGTACCAAAGCGAGCTCTGGCGCAGCCACTACTACAAGTACTACAACCTTGAGGGCGGCGCCGAGGATGAGGGCGTGGTGGACTTCACAAGGGGCGTGGAGTCCTGTAACGCAGCATGTCGCCAGGACAAGTCATCGACATCTCATCTCACACCGGCGATGCATAGGCTAGCGTGGCGACAGCTTTGTTAAAATTATGCGTACTTAGGCTTTGTTTTTAATGATGGTCTTTTTTTAGAGCAATGTTTAGGTCAACTGGCTCTGTTTAATTACTAAAATTACTCGATTCAATAAGTGTGGTCTATGTGCTATCGCTCTTTTGTGTGCCCAAATTAATAGCGATGTTAAATTATGCAATGACGTGGATGAGGACAGTACCCATGGAAATTTCCACCAAAATTTGAATTATCAAACTCATCCCATGCGCGTAAAGCAGAAGAATCATTTGCGATGCACACAATCGTTCAAAGTGAATTGTGTCCTTGACACCGCGCACAAAGTTCCTCCACATTTGAAATTTTGGTCTACAACAAATATCTACCGCGCCCCTTCCCACCCTTTTCTCCCCGACCACAAGTCAGATTTCCTCTGATTCCTCCTTCCTTGCTTCCTAAGGTAGTCGCTTCCTCGCTCTCACTGTCTCGCATCCTACCGCCGAGGTCGCCATGGTCTTCTTCAATGACCTCTCCAACAGTTCCTCCTCCTCCGACGACTCCTTCACCACCCGGGTACGTATGCCTCTCTTCTCTCTCTTGGGCTATGACTTGGAATGAAGGATTTTAACCCGGCGGTCGATTTGAGTAATTTCTTCCTCTTGTAGCTCCCTAGGACCATCAGTTGCAACGAATGGAGTGGGGTGGCTGAATATTTGTCTGCTCGTTGTCACCATCAATCTCCATGCATGAAGCTAGTTGCGTTTGAATCTGTGGGCAGTGGGAGGAAGTTTCTGTCATGTAGAGAAGGTTAGCCCCACTTTCGTTGTTACAAATCCTTTGTTAGATGTGATTCAGACACTATCATTGTGCTATGTTATTCTGGATGTTAAGAGAGTGTCACAGGTTGTACCTAGTATCCAAAAATGTTGTCGTCTCATCAGCGGCACCATTAGAAAATTATTTGTCACCGCTTCAACAGTTTGTGCAGCCAACTTTGGTCCACACATCCGAGCAGCCAAGCAGTAAAATACTAAATCCTTATGGCACAAAGGAACTGAGCATCGGAGCAACTAGGTGCTCCGGAGTACGGGTCCCTGATTTTTCCGCTGCATTGGCTGCATAGTGCAGGGCACCGGTCGAAATGTAGCAATAGTTGTATTTACACCATTTTTGGCATACATAGTGGGCGACCTTAGTGCTATTAGTTCTATGTTACTAAGTGTGCATGTACACACCTGTTAGTATCAATTTGTTGTTATCCAAACACTGTCGCTATGCTGTTGCGAGTTATATTTAGCTTCCTCATAAAATGTTCAATTTGTTATTTATAGTACATGCGTAAGAACACTGTAGCGTTGTTGAGGTTAATTATAGATTCGATGTTTCAGAATTTGGTTGTTGTCTCGATAGCAATTAATTCATTTGCACATTGATCTTTTTAGAAGATATGTCATAATTAACTTGTTTCTTTAGTTTTTAAAATAAGTATTGGCGATTTTCTATGTTGCTATAAACCCATTTCCCTACAATTGTTACTGATCTAATTTTAAATATTATAGGATGAGCGGAAGTGTTCTTACAGAGTGGGTTGATCAACATGATGGCCACAGTCTTTGAAGAGATGTGCCTAGCAAAGCTCTGGAGCATGTATGAGGAAGAGAACAGAGGTAGGCTTAGAAAAGTGTTGTCAGCGCTGAAGAATATTTAAAGATGCGGGATAAAAAGGGAAGGTGGAGAATGAGCTTAGATTTTTTAATTACACTTTGCCAAGATGGTGTTGGCGAAGGAGGAGGCACCAGTTGGCGGTGCAAAACAGGTTCTTACTGAATTGAAAGCGAGAGGTGGATAAGGCGAGCATGGATGATCTTGATTAGGAAATGAATATATTGTTCTAATATTGTTCCAATATTGTTCTTATGAAGCTGAACTAGCTATATGTTATACTATGCATTTTTCAGTTAGCTATATTCTGTGATGTTAAAATATATTTATGTGCCTTATATGAAATTGGCAAACAGTTGTCCGATATGAAATGTGAATTTGTGTAATACTAGAATTATTAATTGTAAACTAATAAACCTGCTAAATGGGTCATGGAACTTTGCAAATGGTTCTAGCAGTAAAAGCGCTTGGGCTGGATAGCCCAATGCCATACAATTTTCTTCATCAAATCGTGTGTGATGTAGTTGAATAAAAGCAAGCGGTTAACGAGGCAGGCGTGTGTGATAGTTACACCTATCACACACGAGCCTACTATAGAACTGTGTGGGATGTATATCTGACGGAAGCGTTTTCCCTGAAGATTGACGATGTGGGATGTACATATGAGCGAATACGTTTTTGTGGATTGACTATGTGGGATGTACATAAGAACGGAAATGTATTCCTTGGATTGACTATTTTGAATGTACATAACAAGCAGCGTTTGTTTGGGACTGATTGTATGGGATGTACTTACATTTGGAATCGATTGGGCCTGTATAATTGTATTTGATTGCTGCGCCGTCGCACATGATCTCATTTTGCCGAGCGTGTGTGCGAGGAGGGCCTATCCCCGACGGTTTCTGGGTCGTGTGGGAAGGACCCCCTATCGCAGTCACTCACTAGACGACGGTTCAGAACGCCGTCGTGGAAAGGGGTTAAAAACCATTTGTATAGCACCTCGCTGTACCAGTGATAGTAGGTGCATTGGTATGGAGTTTTTTTATCGTGGATGCAAATATTTACATTTTTCACCAATTCGCAAGCAAAAAATATATGGGTGCATCGTGCTAGGATTGAACAGAAATCTCGTCTGATTCAATGTCGTTGTGTGAAATTCATACGCACCAAGGATTTTTTTTTTCTTAATAATTACTAAACCTAGATCAGGCGGATCCTGCAAACACAGGTTTACAACCCCTTCAGGGCCTAAGCGGAACGAAACTGCAGTTTTTACATCCACTTGACCAATCCTGGCAAAATCATGACTAACCCTATTCCTCTCTCGCTTGATGGTCTAAACCTATTCGTCTATCGCCATTGACCATGCCTTTAATCTCCTGACCTAGAGACCCGTCCCTTGACCTATTCATGCTAGGATATCATCAATGCAACTTTAGAGCTATCCGTCAACAGTATGAGCGGCGGTGTGCTCCACTCCATCGCAAGGACTATCCTCTCCCAGCAAGCTTCCTATTCACATAAGGGTATTACTGCATGTTAACAAGTGTCGGCATGACCCGAAGACAATGGAGCCCTTTCTATCTCTGAGGAGTGTAGGCGCCCCCATTTGCTGCACTCTCTAAATAAGCTGCATCAACACTCCTCTTAAGCCATCCCTCGGGTGGCACCTCCCAGTGCTCCGGCGGGCGTACCATCTCATTAATTTTTTCCTGCCCAGAAGTGACGGGACCAGCAGCATGCCAAGCATGATCTTGAATCACCATTTTCTCCTTTTGAGAAATCGTCCTTTTGATGTTGTTGGATACACAAAAGAGAAGTAAAAAAGCTATGCAAAAAATGGCAGGAGGTTTCAGTTGGTGGCGGATCCTTATCATGCATAATTTCATAGCGAACGTGTTATGTGTTGGGGAACGTAGTAATTTCAAAAAAATTCCTACGCACACGCAAGATCATGGTGATGCATAGCAACGAGAGGGGAGAGTGTTGTCCACGGACCCTCGTACCGACCCGGCGAGCGTTAGCACAATGTGGTTGATGTAGTCGTGCGTCTTCACGATCCGATCGATCAAGTACCGAGCATACGGCACCTCCGAGTTCAGCACACGTTCAGCTGATGGCGTCCCTCGAACTCCGATCCAGCCGAGTGTTGAGGAGAGTTTCACAAGACCGACGGCATGGTGACAACGATGATGTTCTACCGACACGGGGCTTCACCTAAGCACCGTATAGTATTATCGAGGTGGACTATGGTGGAGGGGGCACCGCTGCGGCTAAAAGATCAAGCAGATCAATTGTTGTGTCTATGGGGTGCCCCCCTCGTATATAAAGGAGCAAGGGGGTGCGGCCGACCTAGAGAGGGTGCGCCAGGAGGAGTCCTACTCCTACAGGAGTAGGACTCCCCCCTTTTCCTTGTTGGACTAGGAGAGAGAGGGGAAAGAGGTGGAGGAGAAGAAGGAAGAGGCGCCGCCTCTCCTTGTCCTATTAGGACTAGGAGGTAGGGGGCGCGGCCCTTGCCCTGGCCGCCTCCTCTCTCTTCCACCAAGGCCCACTAAGGCCCATTAAGTCCCCGGGGGGTTTCGGTAACCTCCCGGTACTCCGGTAAAATCCCGATTTCACCCAGAATATTTCCGATATCCAAACATAAGCTTCCAATAATGGGACAAAGCAAAGTAATTGCCATGAATAACATTACTTACACATAACTCCTGGACAAACACCTGCAACTGGCATTTTCCTTCATATTCAGTATAATATTTCCAAGATGGAAAGATACGCACATACTTTGTCTGATTTAACAAAATCAAATGCGATAGATGTTAAACTCGACTACACTGGTTGTGCTTCCTCCACGGGAATAGGCGTACTAGCTGGTGGAGTTAGGGTTCACCGTGGTAGTAATGGCCCTTTGGGCCTTTGGAGTTGCCTTACTAACTACTCTTGTTTGCGAGCCTGTGGTGGAGATGGTCTTTGTCAACAGGAACTGGGTTACTATCTGCTGGGGTTGGGGTTAGATTGGGTGAAGCTGGTTCTCTGTCCATCACGGTGAGGGGTACAATCTGCGAGATTTTGGGTTATGTGTGGTAGGGCTGGTTCTCATGCATGTACAACCGGGTGCTATCTCCACCAAGAGGTAGCACTATTTTATTTGAAGACCGTGTTTTTAGTCCGCTGAATCTGGCATCACCGCTCCAATTCAAATGGCTGATAAGCAGGAAACATAGTTGAATGTCGGACATTGTATGAGAGACAGATGCAATAGATAGTGTGAAAAAGAGGGCATGAAATAGTTGACATGTATATTGTTTAACTAAAGCGGATAGCATGACATAATTTCACATATATGATGTCTATCTAAACTGGATAGCATAGCATTACATAATTCAAAGATATGATGAATAACTAAACAGGATCACATGGCATAATTCACCTACATGTTATCTAGGTAATCAGGATCGCATCATTTAATTCACATATGTGATTTATATGCTAAACAGAGGGCATTCAATATGATGTCTGAACTAAGAACATGGTGTTGAATATTGTGTATATGATGTCTAAACTATGCAATGCAAGACACCATATGCATGATATGAGCGATATAACCGTGCCAAGTTAGAGCATACACCTCGGTGGGGAATAGGACTGGTCATCTGTCTCTGAATCCATCTCGAGGAGCTATCGGGACCCAACAAGAGATCTGCTTGACGGTAGCAGCTGCTCGCTCTGAAGGCCTTGTTTTCACTCCAGTTTTTCCATCTCCCACCCAAATGGCTGATTCACAGGAAGAGTAGTTTAATGTACAAACATTGTCGGCAAATGGAAATGTAATGAAGAAAAGGATGGGCAAGATATTATTCAAATATATGATGCACTGGTTAAGCAGGATGGCATTGCACATTTCACGTATATTATGGCTGGCTAAAAGACATGAGACGCATAATTCCCATATATGATATAGAAACTAAGCAGGTGGCATTACAGAACATGTTTAAACTAAGCGAGATGACATATATGATGTCAAAAGTAGGCACTACAAGGCAACATATGCATGATATGACTAACATCATCATGCCAAGGTAGAAACAAACACCTTGGGGTAAATAGGAGTGGTCGTGGCGTGCAGATCCGCCTCGAATGATATCTTCCTTTAGATTACAATCTGGAGAGGGGTAGGGAGGGTTTGCCATTGAACCCACCATGGGCGATGTCGCATGACATTGTATTGCCGCTGTGAAACTCTTCTCTTTTCTCTACATGTTTAGCATGACTGTGTACAATATCGACATGCATACGAAAAAATATGGTGAGATTATGTAAGGAGAGCTGCGAAATTTAGAGTGATGGTAACAACCAGTGGATGGATCCAAAAATAATGATAGCGGTGATGATTGCTTTCATTTTATAAAAAGACAGATGATGATTGCTTTACTATTTGTTTCCCACCAAGATGAACAACATAGGCATACCCTAGGTGAACGGATATTAGACAGAGATACTATTCATTGCTTCCTCGATATGTGCCCCACAACTAATTTAGAACTCAAGTTTGAACATTAATTTGGACCTGACTTGGAGTCCAAGAGGTGAATAGGACGATAAAGTAGCAGGTAATTTTAAGCAATGCATAACATAAGCAGAAACAAAAGAGTGCGACCTCTCTTGTGGACCTGTGTACTCCTTAGGTTCATCTGCTGAGTCGATGATGGTGATCTTTGTTGTGGTGGGTGCGGCGGCAGGAAGGAGATCTGAGGCGGCGAAAGGCGGTCGAGTCATGATGTCTGGTTTGGTGGATGTTTACATTGATGGAGCTGCTCGGGTGAGGTGGACGGACGTTATGGCGGGAGCAGGACAAACCACACAAAGTTCCCTTCGACACCTACACAGAATCAAGTAATTATGTAAGGGCTCATTTGGCTTGCATGATTCTAAAACGCGAGGATAGGAAAAAACACTGGAATAGGATAGGAATGCACATGGTAAACAGAGCATTTGTAAACACAGGATTTTTGTCAACTTGGGTGTTTGGTTTACATGAATTGGAAGAGCAGAAGAATGCAAAGAAACATGGCCAAAATAAAGTGAAACCATATGAAAGCGTGTACAATTAGAATGTTATTCTGCCACTAATGCACTTGGTCTTGTTTTCATGCATAGGATTTTGAAAAGTAGGTCCAGGTGGATGTTTTGCTTCATTCCTTTCAACAAAATGCATGAATAATTGAATAGTAGAGTGCCATTGGAAAATTCCCTATTGCTATGTTTTTCCGTTGAACCAAAATAGCCCTAATGGATCGACATGAATGTATAGTAATAAGTGATGCAACAAGTGTACAACCTCTTTGCAGTAGCAGTGTAAACCTCGGCATCATTTGGTTGGTCGCTGAAGCGATTGAGGCGAGGTGGCTGTCGGAGGTGTGGAGGAAGATCTAAGGAATCAGAAGCGGCGTCTGTGGCACTTCTTTGTTGTGATGGATCGTTCTGTCGTTGGAGCAGCTCGGATGAGTCGTAAGACGTCAAGGCTGAAGCAGCACAAGACAGACATCGTCAATCTCAAGTGGGATTCTAATAGCATCTCCAATAGATCATGTAAAATAGATGTAAAATTTACATCAAAAAACCACGACTACAAGCAGATGAGGTAAAGCGGTTGACTCGAACTTAACTCGTCGAAACTGAAATTTCTGCGGAATCTGAATATTCTTGTCGGCTGAGCATAATGGTAGCAGAGAGGCACTTGACATGTAGTTTAGGGAGGGCCTGCAGTTCATCTTCAACCTGCACCCCCCTGAGCCGCCAGCCACCACCAGCCGAACCGCCGGCCCCAGCGCCGCCTCGCCGCCCCGAAACAACTCCCCACCACCGGTCCGCCGCCGCCCCGGCCAGCCCTCTAGGCCCCCCGGCCCCACCCTGAACCCTAAGATAGATAGTGGGGTGCCTCTCCGGCGAGCCCCCATCCCCGCTGCAGGTGGTTCTTCCTTAACTCCGGCAAGCCCCCAACCCCCTGAAAATCCATCGACCCAAAAGTCGATTCAATCGATCAAGTGTAGCTTCATCGGAGCAGAGCAAAGACGACGAGCGAGGGGAGAGCAGCGGCAATGAAGGCAGTGAGCCGGAGCAGCAGCGGTGGCGGCAGCGATCGGCGAGCGAGCAGCAGCAGCAGGTCGCGAGCAAGCGGCGAGAACGAGCAGCAGCAGCATATCAGGCTGGTATGGACGCTGCCGTCGAAGGGGCCTTGCACTGGGGGAGAGCCGCCATGGAGATGTCGCCCGCGGCACCGGCTTCAAGGTAGCCGCTCCATGGGGGTGCGGAATGGAGCACCGTTGGCGCCGGGAGGTTGAGTTAAGGAGAAGGTGCGATGCGATGAGTGTACAACCTCTTTGGTGGCGCCGAGTAGGCCTCGGCTTCATCCGAGGAGTCGGTGAGGATGTTGCGGTTCTGGTGCAGCAGGTTAAGGCGACGCTGTGGGGATGGAGCAGCCGCGATAGACGAGGCGATCATCAGAGCAGCTCCTTGGAGCTGGAGGACGGGGCGGCTGAACCGGCGGGACGATGAGATGGACGACGGATCCTCATCCGGGGAGGTGGACGAGGGACATCGAGCTGTTGCGGTGGACGACGTCGTCGGGGAGTGGAGAGGCTGGGCAGCGATGAGGTGGCGGACGGAGGAGGGTGGGGTTTCGCGGCTGGATAGGAGAGGTTATGGCGGCCTGGGATTTCGAATGGCAAAAAGGAGGTGATGGGAGGGGGTGAACCATGACTCAGGGACGCGCTTGTCCAAAATATAGGGCGTGTTACAAAAGTACCCCCCACCGATTTGAACTAGCGGCCCTTTCGGCTCAGGATTAGAAGGGGGATTTCACATGTCGGGATTTGGCAGCTGGAGGGAGTTTTCGCGTGCGTTGTAATTTCGGGATAGCAAGGCGCGGGTTGTGAAGGCGCCAGTTTTGGGAGCACGATACCTAAATTTTCGGGATATAACAAGGTGCGGGTTGAATTTTAGGGCACGATATCTGAATTTTACGTACCAAATCAATTCGCACTTCCCTCAACCAAAAAGAAAACAAAAAAAAATAAAACTATTCACACCACATAAAGAGAGAGTCTTGCCCCGTTTTACTATAAAAATGCTATTCAAAGCTACTCCCTCCTTCCATCTATATAGGGCCTAATGCGTTTTTAGATACTAACTTTGACCAAATATTAGAGCAATAATATATGACATGCAACTTACACAAAGCACACCGTTAAATTCGTTTGTGAAAGGTTCTTTCAATGATATAATTTTCACATTGTGCATGTCATGTACTATTGATCTTGTCAATAGTCAAAGGCGGTCTTAAAAAGCGATTCGCCTATATAGATGGAAGGAGGAGTATGAATCCATGTTATGTCCAATTAATTTTTTTCGCTTGTCTGTATAATGAATGTAACCTACTCATACCAACATTTTAGTGCATTCCAAATGTCTATACTACCGCTGCAATTCGAACTGAATTTGAATTCGTTTCTCTATTTCAATAAGAATCTACAATCATGATTGTTGCCAACTTCAACCATCATTAGTGTATTACCTTAATAACACACCACATGATTACTATAGAGATAGATATGAACTATGTGCACTACATGAACTCAATTCTATTTTTTAATA